>JARHVA010004454.1:842500-1392500 GCA_037957365.1 Torreya grandis
AAATTTCTCTTGAACCTAAATACAATAGTCTATATGAAAATTTCAATGAGTTGAAAGGTGAAGGTCATTAAACCTAGGGGTTTAGGGTTATAAACTCAATGAACCATCCTTAGGGCTAAGATTTTAGACTTTATATATAGTTAATGATACAACTTAAAACCCCTAATAGTTTATTTATCAAATTATTTACAATATATATAAATATTAATATAAAACAAAACCAAATTGGTAAATTCTCAAATGATAAGATATACAATATTCCAAATTTATTCAATCCCATTCCTTCCTCTCTTTGTGTAATCCTATATCATATCCCAACCTTTACCTTTTTCCCATGTTGTGTCTCATTTTTTTCTCTACATTTTACCCTCGTATTCCTCTCCCTTTACCACCAATATTCTCCCTCTTAAATGCATGTAACTTAACTAACCCAAAATTAGAGTTTTCCCTTTGTTTTCATCATGCAAACTTTCTAACTCTTAGAGAATAATAATTAACTTAGTAAAACAAAAATTAAGCTCTTGTAAATTGAGGAAATATTACCTAAAATACTAAGCAATTCAATATTAGGTTGTAAATCCATCTAGTCATTATAACTCCATTATTCATTAAATCATGGAAAATTTTAAACTAAAAATTTAATAATACTAAGAACACTAACTATTATCATTGTATTTGATCCTCTAGTTAGAGATTAGTTGTATAGGTGCAACCAAATAATCATTGCCTTTAGTTAAAGTCCAATAAACACAAAAATGTCTCTCATAACCATTTAATAATGAACGATCATATTAACTTTGCATAGAATCATTCCTATTATCTAATTAGAAAGGATTTATAACAATAATTAGTTGATAGCATGCCTAAACTACTATCTTTATATTATTAACAAAGAACATATAAATTGTTAATGGATTAATAATGGTTACTCAACTTATTTTAAATGATAATAATAACCTTCTAATCAATAATAATCACTCAATATCAATTAAAACATGGTAATTGAATCCATCTATTGTTATAACCATAAATCCCATAACAACACTTTTCATACAATACCCAACCATATCAAATATAGTGGTTAATCAAATATGGTTTCACTCAAACAATCCAAGAAATAACATCAACTATTATTAATGTAATCATGTAACTAAATCACATAATCCTAGAAAAAAAAGATCATAACATGCATATATATATCAGAATTAAATGACATATTGTATCTATCTAAATCAAGCATATAAACACAAAACTTGGTATTTAAATGTGGTGTGTGCATAGGTATCTAGTTTTTCTTCTATCATCCCCCAACATCTTGATCTAATCGACCCTCTCTGATGATGATCTACCTCCATTAAACTTTAAGGGATGAATTTGTCCTACATCCAACTCAAAAAAAATAAGGTAGTTAGCCTATGATATCATCATATAACCATAAAATATTGTTGTATAACTAAAAACATGATACAAGTATAACTAACTCATATCAATTTAATCATGTAATATAAGAAACATACAACTTTCACAAAAATAACATATGATATATAGGTTAATTAAATAGTAATTTAATTGATTTCAAAACCATAATAATCCATGAATAAAAGGTTACTAAGCTTATAGAGAGAAACTGAGATGTGACACAACTATCTGAGGGTAAATCCTCAATACAAAAATGTATAAAATCCTTATTTTCCTTTATAGTGTTTATGACAGATGCAAAATAAGCTGGATATATATCATGAGGAAAATATGTATGACTGAGTGTTTGAAAAAATATATCTTTGAACATGGCTTCCTTTTGAAGTATTTAGAATATATAAATATTAGTTGGTGTATTTCTCAACTTATCAATAATATCATGTACTCTATGTTGATTCCTAAGTCTCATTGTATTATATTAGGGATAAGGAGGGATCTTGGGATTACATTTTTCCTATATACAATAAGAAATGCATCGTGTATATAAATCAATCCTAACTTGAAGAAGATAGATCATACCTACACTTCTGATTGGGAATACATTTGTTAAGTGGGAGCATGACCAATATGGGGATATGATAGACATAATTAGGGGATCATTTATCATAATACACAATGTTAAGGAGGGTTCCAAAGCCTCTAGTATAACATAATCATAAAATAAACCTAAAGGGGGTCCTAGGTTTTGATATTTTACCTAAACTAATAACAAGTAAAGTAAATATAATCTAGATCTCACCAAAGTTTGTGGCACAAAGTGAGGGTTAGAAATAATAAAACTAAACACTCATAGAAGACATATACTCATGTAAATGCATATGGAATCATAATACATGGAAGAGAAGTAGAAATGTATATATATATCTACTCTTATAAAAGGAGAAATAACTTTAGGAATACTTACCTTTAAAGATGAACCCATCGATTCTCAATCTCTCCCTTGACCAAGGTGCTTCATAAAAGGTTTTTGTGGTATGTAAGGATAACAAAGACAAATAAAATATAGGGTACATAACCTATTAATGCATCTAAACAAATTATCAACAAGATAAGATCTGTATCTCCAAAGAAAGTATGGAACCCTGAGGTTTATTCCTCAAGTAGAATGGTCAATAAGTAGATGTTCATTTTATTTTACTTATTAATTCACTTCTTATTATCAAATGATGAAAATTAAATTTTATTTATAGGTGGAGTTAAGCGTAAAAATTTTCAAAAATCTTGGTTGATAAGGTCAACCTAGTTGATCTAGAACATTTTCAAATAATAATCCACTAGGTCATGAGTTACATCAACCAAAGTTCAACTAGTTATAACTTGAAAAATACCTCCGAATTGTATAGGGTTGACCTAGTCAACCCAGTATAACCAATTGACAAAATGGGATTTAGGTGAGGAATATGAGGATAAAATGTAATAAATGCCTAAAATTAGTAAAAAATAGAAGAACAAGCTTAGGGGTAATGTTTTTAGGAGACAAGTGTCTAGATAACAAGTGGTAAAAGGGACAATAATCCTATGAAGCACCAATAGTTTGTCCACCCCTTTCCCAGTGTACCCCTTAAGGCATGCACTCATAAAGATTAAGTTTCAATGGATTCATAAAAGATACATAGTGTCAGTAGTTGATAAAATTTTGAAAATAATATGTGTATACATATGCCCCATTCAGAGCTCATCATGTGTCATGCGAATGCAACACAGGATGGTTCTTCAAGAAATAGAACATGATAACACATAATGTTGATGCTAATTAAAATGTAGTAAGTATAAAATAAGATAAATGAAAGGATAAAATTGAAACACACATACCTTTACTTACCTTAGGGATGCAGATAAATAATTAGACTATAAGAGAATTGAAGGCATTCAATGTGAATAAAACTAGGTGAGCCTATAGAAATTAATGAAAAAAATAACCAAAAAAAAAAAATAAAAATAAAAATGGAAGATAGGTATATGTTACTAGAAATATGAGTTTAAGGTAAAAATATGAGGGCATTTTAGGAAAAATTAGCAAATTAGAATTGTTAAGACAAGTTTTAAAATATTGAAGGCAAATAAATGACAAAAGGATGGCAAATGAATGACAAAATGATTGGAAAATTAATGACAAATGATTGTAAAACACATTAAATCATATGTAAAACATAAATGGTAGAGAGGAATGCACAACATACTAATTCACATTATGAATCATGTAAAACATAAATGGCAAAAGGAATATAAATATAAGAAAACTTAACAAAGATATGGAATCAATTGAAAAATAACCCTATGTAAGATAATCATATCAAATCAAGCATAAATAAATAAAAAATGGTTGAAATTTAAATGTAAGATAAACATGTAAATGAAGGTGAAGAGAGCATAAATAAATGAAAATTAAATGTAAGTCAAGAGGTAGGACAAACATGGAGAAGTTATACATATGCAAGAATATCAAATGTCATATATAAGATAAGTGAAGTCCACAAAAATCAAACAAGAAAATGATGGAGAAATGAAAATAAAAAGCTCTAAAGGATGAAGACTCAAACTTAGTGCTTGTTCTAAGATAAAATGTTTGAAAACACAACCACCTAATGACATGACTAGGATGATAGTGAGATGGTGTGGTAATTATATGTCATAAGGGTGTGATCCATAGTTGCTCAACCCTGTTGATTGATCTAAGGGTAGATAAATCTAAAAAAAGAAATGTCAACTATTTTTAAGAGGTGAAGAAGGAATAATAGAAGAGGGAAAATAGATTTAGAATCACAATTTGCCTATAAAGGGTGGAGATGAAATGGGTAGAGGGGATAAATGAAAGAAAAACCAAGGTGGAGGAACTTTTTATCGAAGTCAACACACTCAAATAAGGTTTTTTAAAATAATAGGACTTTCAACCTTAAGGACTATTAAGAAATTATCTTATATACCCAAGTATTAGGTCAAAAAAATTAGTATGTATATCATCCCATGAAGTCCATATGCATATAAAGTAAAATGGACCTACCTTTATACAATGTTTCCCCATTCTTTAGGGCCTCTTATAGAGCAATCAGTCTATTGTAAAGATTTTGTACTTGCATGAGAAAGTAGGTAGCACCATAAAATTTTTTGAATTCTCCTATTCCAATCTACTGGCCTATCACACCCTAATTGGCTTTAGTTTTATGTGAAGCCAACTATGGAGTTTAAACTTTGATTAGAGATAGGAGGTGTGCTTGTAATCACTTATTTTGGTGTGATTTTGAATTTTTAGATTTGTATGTTGCCTTTTTTTATATCATTGCCTTTTATTTCAAATGATTTGGATTTTAAATTTATTGATGTCTTTTTCTATTCCTCCTTCATATGGATTTGGAAAAATAAACATGGGTGTTAAAGATGACTTTAATTTGAAAAATTTGGACTTGGTTGATAAGAAAGAGAACTTCAAAGAGCATGGCATCTAAGAGTCTTATAAGTCTAGGTGAAATAATAGTGCTATATTGACTTCGACCTTGTTTTATCCAATGTGGAGTGAAAGGAAAATAAATCAAGAGGAGTGGTGTATAAAATAATTTAAATTACTTCAAATCAAAAAAAAATGTGACAAAGGGAATAAAAGGAATACAATTCTATAAAAGTGTGATTCCTTATCATAAGATTTAGGGAAATAGAGGTAAACATGCTAACATAGATTTTTATGTAAATTATATCTTGTCAAAAGAATAAATAGATATAGTTGAGAACAAGAATCAGTGATATTCTTATTATAAAAGGAATGACGAAATGGTAATTTTATAAAGAGGGTCAGGTCCTATCCATGGTCTTATACTACAACTCATAGAAAATAAACCCACGAGGGTGCCAAAAATAAACATGTGAAAAAAATTAGAAAAGAAGAAAAGGTGGTATTTTGTGAGGAAGTCCAAGTGTTATCCATGGTCTTACACTAAAACTCACAAAATAGAAACCCTCAAGGGTGAATGATAAATAAGGGGAAAAATAATCATAAAGCTACTAATATAAATAATGACACAAAAAGACAAAAATTGAAAGAGATATATAAAAACCAAAATTAAAAAAAAATGTCAAATGTGATGTGTAAGAAAACCAAATAACGCAAAGGAAAATAATGATGCATTGGTAAATTAAAACTAAAAGAAGTAAAGGGAAAAAAAATAAAGAAACATGAGTTAAAAATAATAATTAAGATATATACTAACATATTTATTAAAGATGAGCATGTGAAATACAAGCCTATAAGTCTCAAAAGGTTTCTTGAAAAATAATTTTGTTGTTATTGTGAAATGTAGAATAGGAGTGGGAATTATAAGATTCCCTGATGGGTAATTGAATGTAGGGATGGGAATCTAATTCAAGAACATCAAGGCAAGAAAACCTTATTTGTGTGTTTTAGTGTATAAGAGTCGAATCTAGTCAAAAAGATAGTGTTAAAGATTCTAGTACATGTTAAGACATATAATAAAATTCCTAAAGGTCTTAGGAATCCATGATATGGCTTATATTTTGAATTGGAAGTTTTCCCTTCAAAGTGATAATTTAAAAAGTCAAATGTTTTAAAGAGGCTAAAAAGGCTAAATACATGTGTAGAGGTGGTTGGGTGAAAATTATGAGTTAAATAAGGTTAATAAAGTCATATATAGGGTGATTTAAGTCTTAAAGGTATAGGTATTCAAGTTGAGAGTCATGAACTTTGTTTTATAACCATACCCATACATTGGGTTCAAGAAAACAAGTTAGTTTTGTAACTAATCAAGAAAACCAATGTTGAAGTTGGTGGAAGAAGATATAGTGTGGCATTTATTGAGAGATCAATAGGAAGATAAGAGTGAGAGAGACCTCCAATATAGGTAAGGATAATTTGAATATGCATGGATCTATAAAAAATACTCAATACAGATGTTTTAGTCCATTCATGGGTTGTGTTTTTGTAAATAACAAGTTAAGAATGAATAATGAGAGAGAAGTTTCTCATATTTATGTTCTTTGCCTAATATTGATCTATTTTTGAGTTTCTCTATATTCTTATGGACCATTGAGGTCATAGTTGGATGGATATATGCATTGTAATGCAGGTGGGTAGAAGGTTGACATTCGTATGAAGAGAGCTCATTAATGTTAGGAGGTTATTGAAACAAAATTAAGGTTTATCATCAACTCTAGGTCTAACATTGATCCCCAAAAAAAATTATGTATTACTGGTGGCATCTTAAAGTTTATGTTTGATATAAAATAATTTTGTTATGGAGGACTCTATAGACTATGTACTTGAATGATAGAACTATCAGATAAGATTTTTATGGACATTGAGAGTCCCAAGGATTTATGTAATTAAAGAACCCTACTTTAGAGTTTGAAATATTTTTTATTATGATCATTATAAGGTCATATATATTTTGTTTATTTCTTAGTCCACTTGATACACCACACTCTTTTATACCATTGGTTTCCTTGTATTATCCTATAACAAGAAGTGAGAAATTTTATTTGAGATAAAGTTATGGTCTGTTGGTGTAATAAATATGAATTGAGATGAGAATTAAATAGGTTGGAAAGTTTATCAAAAACCCTTATGAATAATGAGAATGATCCTTAACTTTTGTGAATCTTGTAAAACCCTAAGTCTCTATTTACATTCAAAGAAACCTTGAATGCTCCATTGGAAACCCTATTTTAGTTATTAATCAAGTAGACATGCATTATAAGAGGTTAGTGAATAATAATTAAAATAATTTGGAATATTAACGTAGTCTTTATAAACTTTATCATGTTTGATACATTCTTTGAAATTCAATAATTCCTTTTGAACCTACATAGTCATAAAGAACAGACATTGGTCTGAGTTGGTTGGAGATTGGTCATATAAGGATGAGTGAACATTGAGTAAGATATTTTTTGAGATATTAAAATGTATATATGGACATATGATATGTAAAACAATCCTCAAGTAAGTATAAAATGCTTAAGTGCCCTATTTTTCCATATACTAATAGCTTATGCCAAACAAGGTCATTGAACTCATGTTTGGATTAAGTATAAAGGTTCTCATGAAGGATATGGATTACAATATGAGTGTATAGTCAAGGATAGAGGATGTTATAAATTATCCCAATATAGAAACCCTGATTAGGAACATAGGGCAATAAATAATAACCTACAGGTTTGGGTAAGTGATATGACATTCAAAATCCTATCAATTCATGTCTTGGAAAGGTATGAGAATGGAGTAAAGGAGATAAACTAGTTAGGAGGTGTGTATGGATTTTATAAAAAAAATTAAGTGTCTTAAAACATTTCCAAGTGATTAATTACTTAGGATACAACAAGATCGAGGACTACCCTATTTTATATAGTCATTTTATGTACACAATTTACTATGTTTCTTTGGTGTTCATGTGTGTATTACATGGTTAGGTTTAAAAAGTGTGTGTATATTTTTATATTATAAAAATATATGTTATCCCACTATTTTTGGTTTTTTAAACTAGATATAATAAAATATATCTAATTTTGAAGGCCCTTAGCCTCTATAAATCTTTAGAAACCCTAGGACCAGGGTTTATTCCATAAATTGACTTCCATTTATTAAGTTTTTATGAAATTTTGGATTCATGATGGTTTTATAGTAAAATAAAATATTCAAATAAAATTTTATTTGTGTAGACAATCCTTATATGGATTTGAGAAGGGTGGTTATGGAATAGGCCTAAATAAGCCTAAAGAAGTGTTGTTTTTCAAAGGAAGAGATAGCTAGAGGTTAAGTTAGGACATGAAAATTTATGAGGAGGTGAAGGGAATTATAAAATGTATATAAGAGTGAATAAACCTTGGAAATAGAGCTTATATTATTGAAAACATAGAGTAAATTTCTTAAGGAAGGCTTCTAACCTTATTTAGACCTTGTGAGGCATGTGTAAAGGATTGGTGAAGAATGTACTCAGACTAATGAATGTTAAAATATTGAAATAGATATTATAGGATTATAAAATAACAATATTTAAAATTTATTTACATCTTAAATCCTATCAAAAAATGGATAATTAAGATCTAGGCTATCATGTAATGAAAGCTAGTGTAACCTTAAGGAGGAACCTTTTGAAGACAAGTGTTGACTAAGGTAATATTGCTTTTAGGTGACATATAAAAAATCATAAAAATATAAATAAAATACACTCAAAATATAATTATAATAAAATAAACAAAGAAACAATAAATCCAAGGACAAGGATGAGAAACTAGATTCTGTTAAAAAGGTTCAAGAAACACCATAACAATGGATGGTAACCAATTTGGATAGAGAACCAGATGTTGATTCTATAGAAGAATTTTCCCTAATACCCTCTATAATTTGGTAACAAATATATTAAGGTATTATTGGGTAATAATTATGTTTTTATTGCTTTATACTTTATTGATTTAAGATAAAGCTATGATGTTATGAGATGTGCATGAGAAGTAACTTGTAGGGTGTTGAAGGAGAGGAGAAATTTTTAGGTCTGATATATCAAGGTCATAAAACAGGATAATAATATTGATAGAGTGAAGAGATAAAATCTCCAAATTCCTTTGATAAGGACAAGAGATAGTCAAGATAAGACTAAAAATAGAGAAGAAAATAGAGCATTGAAGCTCCAAGAGAAGACAGGAAGATAAGAGACTCCAAAAGAGATTCAAGAAGGTTGAGAAGTGATCCAAGAGAGAGTAATGAAGAAGAGGAAATGCTGAAAAGATGTATAAGAGGAAATATTTAGAGAAATTCTAAGAGAAAGGTCTAAATAGGCCAAGAAAGTGAAGAGTAATGGGGAAGATGGATATAAACAAGGAATTAGCAGAGATAAGAAAAGAGTTAGGGAAAATAATTGAGAATATAGAGTTCATGGTGAATTTAATGAGAGAATAAGAAAAGTAATGGAGTGGTTGAATTATGAAGATAAATGTGAAGTGGATAGTAGAGTCACTAGTGAGAATAAGAAGGCACAAGAAAGGTGTCATAAAAAAATAGAAGAAGATACAAAAGGCAACCCAAAGAGGAAAGAGAAGATATATGTTTCCAAGTGAGAAACAAGAAAGAGAGGTAGAGAAGATAGTTATCATTGAGGAAAAAAATAATATGAGAGAATTTCCAAGAAGATCACATGAGAGTTAATATAATAGAAGATTGAAGATGTCTATGTCAAAGGCATTAAAAGAGACTATATGGTCTCTATTTTTATATGCTAGTGTTGCCTTTGAATTTGTGTTTGTAGGTATGAATACAAGGTTGATGAAGGCCAAGCATGAGGCCCTAAATTTGATGAAGAATGGGTCAATAATTTCAACCATCAATTGGAAAGAAGATGATAAAGAAAAGGAACTTCATGAATAAGACAAAGTGTTGGAGATTGAAGACATTTAACATGCTAAAATTGAAGGAAAAAGGAGTTATATGATGCATTACCATTCATAGCATCTGAAACAAAGGATATGGTGTACCAAGAAGACAATAAGGTCACCCAAGGAGATATGAATAAATAACTAAGATTTAAGAAGTTGTCAATGGAGTTAAATGAATGTTTTAATATATATATTTTTTTCATAAGTGAAGAGGAAAAGAGTGAGATGCAGGTTGAAAGAATGCATGATAGATTGCATCCCTCATGGAGAAAAAAAAGATCATGGGTACATATGACCTAAATGGCTTATACAAGTAATTGATAATAAGGAATAAAATAACCTCAAGCAAGAGGTCAAATATAGAAAATATATAGGTGGAAAGAAATCACAAATGTGGAAACCAAAGGTAAATGTCAAAGTACATCAAATTGGCAAGATAGATGATCAAGGCATGAGGCATGAGAGAGATGAAAAAAGAAGTAAGTGGTAGCCAAAGAAGGTATATTTCATAAAATGGGTGATAAATAACATGGAAAGATCACAATAATATCATAGTCTAGGTATATTCCAGTCAAAAATGAAGATTGAAGAAGATAACAAGCCTCCAAAGCAAGCAAACAAGATGGTGCATGCAAACCAATAAAATGAGATGAAGGTACAACCAAGTATTAAAGAACATGAATGTATAATATAGGATAAGTGTCAGAAAAATGTTTTTTAAAATGTGGTAAATTATGGTATGTTTGGGTTTGATACCAATAATGAAGATTTATTGTATATGAAAACCATGACATTGATGAATGAATGTGTAACATGTCAAGTTGAGGAAGAAGCACCTCAAAGAGTGATTGATAAATCTGATATTCAGATAAAATATGTTTATTTGACTCTCACAAAATAATGATTCCAAATAAGAGATAAATAACAAGCTACCCAAACAATGAAGAACATTGTACACCAAGGTTTGATGAAGATTTCAAAGAGATAGATGCACAAAAGTTGCAAGAAGAGTTAGATATGATTGAAGACATGTTTACTCCATAAAATAAGATAAAAATATGTGAGTTAAATCAAGTTAATATTAATGATAAACTCTAAGAAACATCAAATAAGGAACATCAAGAAAAATCACAAAGAGTTATGCACACAAAGAAGTAAGCAAGGAAGGAAATGGCATGTGAAGAAGCACATCAAGTGAGTTACATAATGGGTTAAGTTAATTATGAGTTTTAATTTGATAAAAAATTATATGAGTCAAATAATAGTATACTATGGTGAGGATGAAAAAAACAATAAATTGGTCTTGCATAGTGAGTAAGGTGATGGGAAAATACCTTAAAAAGTGAATAAGTTTGAATAAATGGTAGAAAAAGAGAGTGTAGATAAGAAAATTATAAAGGTTGACATGAAATAGAGGGAAAAAAAACCTCATATGTAATAATATATCATCAATAAGGATCAAGTACTCTTAGACAAGCAAAGATCAAGTGACATTGAGGAGAAAAGGAGCTAGGAAGCAAGCATGAGAAAGATAAATGAACACAAGTTGATTATAGATGAGTATGAGGAGGTTAAAATTTATTTTTAAAAGTTGAATTATTCAATCAATAAAAAACTACAGTAGTGGTAATACCTCATGGAGTTGGAGTATGTATGGACACAAAGGTTGGACAAAGCTATAAAGAAAAAATGCAAGCATTTGGCAAAGATAAGGGAACAAGCAAGGATAACTAGTAGTCAAGAATGTGTGAAGGAACATCAAAGAAAAAATTGGAAGGCAAGAAATAAATAAGGTGGCTTAAGTTTTCTCCATCATAGGTAGTATGATGCAAGAGCATCAAAGCAAAAAAGCCCCATTTGTGTGTTTTAGTCTATAAGAGTCAAATCTAGTAAAAAAAGATTGAATTCAAGGTTTTAGTACATGTTAAGAGGTATAATAAAGGTCATAAAGGTCTTAAGAATCCATGATATAGATTATAATTTGAATTGGAGGTTTTCCCTCCAAAATAAATATTTGAAAATTCAAATGTTGTAAAGCAATTAAAAAGGATAAATACATGTATAGAGGTGAATAGGTGAATAATGTTAGTTCAATAAGGTCAATAAAGTTATATATAGGGTGATGTAAGTCCCAAAGGTCTAAGTAGTCAAGTTGAGAGTCATGCATTTTTTTTGTAACCTTACCCATATGTTGGGTTGAAGAAAATAAGTTAGTTTTATAACTAATCAAGAAAAACAATGTTGAAGATGGTGGAAGAAGATATAGTAAAACATTTATTGATAGCGGGATAGGAAGAGAGGAGTGATAAAGACCTCTAAGAGAGGTAAGGAAAATTTTAAGATGCATGGATCCACAAAAAATCCTCAATATAGATGTTTCAGTCCATTCATGGACTATGTTTTTGTAAATAACAAGGTATAGAATGAATAATGAGAGGAAAATTTTGCATATTTATGTTCCTAGCCTGATATTTATCTAGTGTTGAACTACTCTATATTTTGATAGACCTTTGAGGTCATAGTTGCATGGATACATGCATTGTAATATAGGTGGGAAGAAGGTTGATAGTCTTTTGAAGAGGTCTCATTGATGTTGGGAGGTTATTGAAACAAAAGTAAGGTTTATCATTAAATTTGAGTCTAACATTGATCTAAACAAATTTTTATGTATTACTGGTGGCATCTTAAAGTGTATCTTTGATATAAAATAACTCTATTATGGAGAACTCTATAGACTATGTATTTGAATGACAAAACTATTATATGATATTTTTATAGACATTGAGAGTCCCAAGGATTTGTGTAATGCAAGATCCCTATCTTGGAGTTTAGAGGAGTTTTTATTATTATCATGACAAGGATCCTATATCATTATTTTGATTTCTCAATCCACTTGATACACCACACCATTATACTTTTAGTTTCCTTATATTATCCTATGACAAAAAGTGAGAAATTTTATTTGAGATAAAGTTATGGTTTGTTGCTGTAGTAAATATGAACTAAGAGGACCATTAAATAGGTTGGAAAGGTTATCCAAAACCCTGATGAAGAATGAGAATGCTCCTTAATGTTTTTGAATCTTGTAAAAACCTTGAGTCTCTATTTACATTTAAAGAAACCCTAACTACTCCATTGGAAACCCTATTTTGGTTGTTTATCAAGTAGACATGTATTGGAAGAGGTTTGTGAATAATTAGTAAACAAAGGTTTCATAATAAGTTAGTCTCTATAAACTCGATCCTATTTGAGACATTCTTTGAAATTCAACACTGCCTTTTAAACCTACACAGTCAAAAAGAACATATAGTGGTCTGAGTTAGTTGGAGATTGTTCAAAGGAAGATGACTGAAATTTGATTAAATATTTTTTTTTTTATATTTACCTATAGATATGGACATATGATATGTAAAATAAACCTCAAGTAGGTATAAAATTCTTAAGTAACCTATATTTCTATATAATAATAGCTTATGTCAAACAAGGTCATTGAGCTTACATTTAGAATGAGTATAAAGGTTCTCAAGAAGGATAGGATTAAAAGAGGAGTGTATAGTTGAGGAAAAAGGATGTTATAAATTCTCCCAATATTGAGACCCTGATTAGGAACATAGGGAAATAAATAATAACCTGGAGGTTTGGATAAGTGATATGACATTCAAAATCTTGTCAATTCATGTCTTATAAAGGTATGAGAGTGGAGTAAGGGATATAAATTTTATTGGAGGTGTGTATGGAGTTTATAACACTTTTTAAAAGTTTTAAACCATTTAAAATTGATAAATTACTTAGTAGATAACAAGATTGGTGGTTGCCTTATTTTGTACAGTCATTTTGTGTACACAATTTATTATGTTTCTCACATGTGTATTTCATGGTTAGGTTTAATAAAGTATGTGTATATTTGTTGAGAATAAAAATAGACCTTATTAAATTAGTTTTGGGTTTTTTAAGCCAATATAATAAAATATATCTAATTTTGAAAGCCATAAGCCTATGCAAAACTCTAGAAACCCTATGATTAGGGTTCAGTCAATAAAATGACTTCCATCTATTAACTTTTGATGAAATTTTGGATTCATTATGGGTTTATGATCCAATAAAGGGTTCAAAAAAAATTATATTGGTACAGACAACCCTCATACATATTTGATAGGGGTGGTTGTGGAATAGACCTAAATAAGCCTAAAGAAGTGTTATTTTTCAAAGGAAGAGATAGCTAGAGGTAAAGTCAAGCCATGAAAATTTATGAAGAGGTGAAGGGAATTATAAAATGTCTATAAAATTTAATACACCTTAGAAATATATATTATATTATTGAAAACATAGATTAAATTACTTAAGGCTTCGAGCATTGTTTATAGCTTGTGATCAATGTGTAAAGGATTGGCGAAGAATGTAATTAGACTAATGAATGTTAAGGGATTGAAATAGCTATGATAGGAATATAAAATACAATTATTTATAATTTATTTACCTCTTAAACCTTATGTCAAAAGAATGGACAATTCATATCTAGGCTAAGTCACCTAATAGAAACTAGTGTAACCTTAAGGAGGAACCTTTTGAAGATAAGTGTTGACTGGGGTAAGATTGATTTTAGGTGACATATAAAGAATAATAAAAATATAAATAAAATTAACTTAGATTATAAGGACCATAAAATAAAAAAAGAGATAATGAATCCAAGGATAAGGATGATAAACTATATTGTGTACAAAATGTTCAAGAAATACCATAGCAAGGGATCATAACCAATTTAGATAGAAAACCAAATGTTGATGCTAGAGATGACTTCTCCCTAATACTCTACATCAGAATCAAAAGATTCCCAAAATTATGAAGGGACATGGTGATGGGCATAGATAGACACCCCTACATGTTAGGTGGAGTGAGGTAATATTTAACTATTAAAATGATTTGCATTGGGTTGGTAGGTGCATTTGGAGATAGGTAAATGTGTTGGTTTGTTAGATTTTAGGGATTTTGAATGTGACATAGAATTTTTAGGAGAGGTATGAAGAGGGAAAATAGGTAAAATAGGACCATGTATGATATGTTTTGGAGTAGGAATTTGAACTAGGTACTCTTTTGGTTCATGTGACCTAAGAGGTTTAGGTTCAATGGATGCAAAAATATGTTTAAAATTATTAATGTTAGCTATCCTTTCCTTATTGGTGTAGGATGAAGGATCAACTATGGTTTGGAAAAAACTAGTGGATGAGATATAGGTATGGGATGATTGTTTTCGATCATTAGGTAGTTGATTTTGATGTGATTGTGGTTCTTGAGATTGAATTTAAGAAGCTTGAAGATAGTCTTGATAAATTTTTTTTGTTAGAGTATCAAGATTGAAATGTTCACCAAGTAATGAATAAATAAGAAAATGGTGAATATCATGACAAGACTCATGAGAATGACCTATAGTAGCATGCCACCAATTAAATTTATCAGAATTGTACCATTTTGGAGGAGTTTTAGAAAGATCAAATCGCATGGGTTTAGAGTGTGGAAATTTCTTCTTAAGTTATTCCAGACTCAAGAGAGGGTGGTTTGGGTTAACATATGTTGAATTAGATGCTCCATTTTGATTTTGGGGAGGATTGGATGAATCAATATTATGATAAAATGATTGGAAAGGTTCTTTAGTAGTTGTTTGAGGTGTTTTAAATTGAGTCATAAGAAAGTTTTGCCTTTTTGCTTGGTCTAAGGCTTCTTATAAAATTTTAGGTGAAAAAAATTCAAACTTTATATTTAAGGAGAGGTTTAAGAGAAATGAAAAATAGTTTCAAAAGAGTATCAACATTTATTTTATGATTAAATTTATGAGAGAGAGGCTTATATCATTTGATGAAAGTGTGAGAGGATTCATTAGGAAGTTGCTTGGCATTGATGAAATGGCTAAGTTAATTTTTAGGAAGGTCATCATGTTGGAATTCCTTGACTAGAGCATTGATTAAATCCCTTAGTTTTGAGATGAAATGTCTGGAGATTTGGCTGTACCATTCAAGTGAATCACAAATAAAGGTTCTGGCAAAGATCTTGGTGGTAGTAAAGGTGTTAGTTCAGACCCATTCCTTATAAATATTAGAAAAAGACTTAAAAAAGATAGTAGGTTCCTTAGTCCCATTATATGTGATAGTTGGAAAAATGTTTCCAATATCTATAGATGAAATTAATGGAGATAAAGGTTCATTTTTAAGATGTTGAAGCATTTTGTTATTTATTGTACATTTAGGGATGATATTCCCATTGGCATCTCTAAGAGGAGGAGGGGGAAAATTATGATTTGGTTGAGACATGATGACTTGAGGTGGTTGACTAGTCATGTTTAATTAATGTTTATGCATGTTCATCATTTGAGATTGATTGGTTGTTTGCATGATTTAATTTGTGTAACTACTTGTGCAAGAATTTAAGTTGTATCAATAGGTGGATTAGTTTTTTTATGAGGGGTATTATTAGTGTTGATGGGAGGAGGATTCTTTGTAGGTGGAGGATTCCCAACATTTGTATTGGGAGGAGGATTAAGATGAATGACCTCAACTACATTACATTGTGTAGTGATTAGTTTTGGTTTAGGAGAAGAGGTAAGAAGAAAGTGGATAATTTCATATGAATTAATAAAATAAGTGAGGTTATTATCCAAATCTTTAACTATGTAATGTTCTTGACTAAGAGAAGGCTAAAAATATGTCATCATGATGAGATAAGAATAGATAGTCATACAAAGAAATATGAAGTGATAAGAAACTATACAAGGTTGATTGGGTCAATCTAGAATAGAAAATAGGGCCTACAAACTATACAAGTTTGACTAGGTCAACCTAACATAGCAAACAAAGGATAAAAAAAGTATGCAGGGTCTATTGGGTCAACCAAGTATAACACACAAGGAGAAATTAGATAATCTATAATAGACTATGTTTAATGAAAGGACCATGCACTAAGACAAGAATAATTTTTCAAGTATTATGAAAATTATTAATCAAAGGGAAATAAACAATCAAATATATCAATGAGGGTGATCCAATTGACGCACACATCACAAATCCTTACACCAACACTAGCTAATTCAAGTTTTTGTAATACAAAAAACAATTGAGCAAAGAGGAAGAAATAAAATTGAAAATTATAAGCTAACTATAAGGTCAACCTAAATGTTTTTAGGTTTATAATATGTTAAATATGATAGGAAGTTAGATGTAAGCAAGGAACTAGAAATCAATCTAAGGATGGTTTTAGGATGTTTGGGTTGAAAGGGATCTATATTGGTAATGGTATAGTCTTGGTATTGGGGGATACCCCCTCACTTCACACACTACAATAATAAGGGTTTTAGATGATTAGATATAATAAACCATTAACCATGTATTTATACTTAAATAGAAAACCAATTTGTCTTCCCCCTTGGTGATGAAATCCAAGTAGGTCAGCATTGGGTAGATAATTATTAAAATGCTTGTTTGAGATTTTGTGATTTATATAGTGTGAATAAAATATAAAATAGTTAAACTAAATGGTATATTCAAAACCACATAATTAGACTATGTGAATTATTATAAGCATGCAATCAACAACAAATGAAAGTGTGAGCTAATTACTAGCATATAAGGGTAAGTTCCAACTTTGAAACATAGTATAGTGTTGATATAGTCAATACTGTATGCAAAAAATACAAAACATGTTCAAAAATGTCACCTCTATACTATAGAATCAAAGGTCCAAAAATGAATAGGGTCAATAAAGTCAACCTAGTTATCCAGTTAGCATATAAAATACAAAACTAGGTTGATAGGGTTGATCTAGTTGACTGTACAAGGGTAGTTTTAAAGATTTCAAACTATGAAAGGAAATACTATAATGAAAGAAAGAAATAAAGAATAGAATGTAACCTTGGTGGTTCTAAAGATCCAAAAAAATGAGATTGTTGTCAAATAACCTTGATAAATGCTTTTAAATCTTGATAACATGTTTGACTTAGTTGATTTAGCTTTGCAAAAGCCTATTATTGAGTGTTTGAAATGTACAGGGTCAACTAGGTTCACATAGTAGTTTTGAATGGATGTCTAAAAGTCTATAAAATTATATTGGGTTGACTAGGTTGATCCAGTACCCTGTGCTTAAAAAAGAACTTGCATAAAAAGAATAAAGTCATTTGGATGTGATTGTGTGTTAACCCTATGCAAAGAAGTAAGAATTGTGTTGATGTAATCAACCCAATATGCCAAATATATGATATAAAAAATGATAAAATAATGAACAAATATTTAAAGGGTTAGTCCATGTCAAGTTCACTAGAATGTATGCAATCATAAATGCATCATGTCTATAAATCATCCTAACTTGAAGAAGATAGTGTATACCTACACTTTTAATCAGGAATACATTTGTTAAGTAGGAACATGACCAATATGGGGATCTACTAAACCCAATTAGGGGATAATTTATCATAATATACAATTCTAAGGAGGGTTCTAAAAACTCCAATCTAAAATAATCATGCAATAACCCTAAATGGGTCATACGTTTTGATATTTTACTTAAACTAATAACATGTAAAGCAAATCTAATCTAGTGCTCACCAAATCTTTGGCAAAAAGTGGGGGTTATAAATAATAAAACTAAATGCTCATAGAAAACATATACTCACATCAATGTATACATAATCCTAATACATGGAATAACATCACAAATGCATATCTATCTACTCTTACAAAAGGATAAATAAAGTTAGGAATCCTTACCTTTAAAGATAAACCTCCTAAGCCTTAATCTCTCCCTTGGCCAAAGTGCTTTGCAAGAGGTTTTTGTGGTATGTAAGGATAAGAAAGACAAATCATCTCTAGGATATATAACCTATAAATGCATGTAAAATACTTATCCACATGACATTATTTATATCTCCAAAGAAATTATGGAACACTAAGCATTATTCCTCAAGTAGAATGCTCTATAAGAAGATGTTTGTTTCTCTTAATTATTATTTTTCTTCTTATTATCAAATGATGAAGATAAACTTGTATTTATAGGTAGAGTTGACCCTAAATTATTCTAAAAATCTTGGCCAATAGGGTCAACCTAGTCGACATAGAAAAGTTTAAAATAGTAATTCACTAGATCTTGAGCTAGATCAACCAAAGGTCAACTGACTCCTAAGTGAAAATACCCTAAAACTATATAGGGTTGACATAGTCAAACCAGTACAACTGACTAACAAAATGGTATTTATGTGATGAATAGGAGGATAAAATATAGCAAATGTATGTAATGGGTACAATAGAGAAGAATAATCTTAGGTTTAATGGTTTTAGGAGACAAGTGTGTAGATAACAAGTGGTAAAAGGGACAATAATCCTATAAAGTACTAATGATTTACCCACCCCTTTCTTGGTGCATGCCTTAAGGCATGCACTCAAAGAGATTGAGACTCAACAGGTTCTTACAAGATACAAAGTGTCAATAATCAATAAAAGATTGAAAATATTATGTGTATACACTACCTATATAGGTTGAGGAGACACCCAATTTCATCTAGTAATATCTTAAACTAAAAGATATACTATTTATAGAGGGCTATTATTTGAAGCATAATGTGGGCAAAGGTAATCAATGGGTATTTTTGGAGGAGGAACAAAAGGAGTCATCTAAGCTCTTTGCTATCGAGTAGTAACTAGAGGTAACTCAAACCTAGCCATGTAAAAATGCTCTCCATAGAAGGGGGATCAATATGAGGTAGATCAATGTATGAAATAAGATGATTTATAGCATGATCTAGGAGAGGAGTGAAATACATATGCATCATTATAACAATGATAGGTAATAAGCATGCAAGCCAAATCATAAGACTATTTACCAAAAATTATAAAATGGATTATGTCATGTTGATCATTATAAAAAGGGTGAAAAAAAAAAGATAATAAGGATTTAAAAATGGAGAAAATTTGAGAAATAAGAAGGTAAACCTTATTGGTGCACTAGGATTTTGAGCAATATGTTCGAAGTATGTTGAGTTCACCAAATATTTATCTTATTTAAGATTATTGAATGTAACTCTAGGTTAACAAATAAATAAGTGATAAATTAGGGATTAAAATACTCTAGTATCAACAACTTTTGATTCCCAAAATAATTACTTATTTGAATATTATATAAAAATAATGAATTAAAAACAATTTACTCAGCTAGAAAATATGACTAAGATGAACAAGTGGTAGGCTAGGAGGTGATGTAGGAGTAGGGTAGATAATTGTTACCAGAGAATAGGTGTCATAACCCTCTTCAAACAATAACACAACCCACTTTTCTAGTAGCACACTATGATATAGACCATTTATGTAGTGGTAATGACCCTATGCATGTGAATAATTGAAATTCTAGGTAGATATTTTCTCTATTTTGTGAAGCTTTTTCCTATATGACCATGACCTAGATCATCATTTATTACGTGTTTTGACTAATTTTAATATCAAACCCTAAACCTCCATCCTTGGTACAATTTTTATGAACACAAGTGGAAGAAGAGTGGCATTATTAGCATAGTTTAGCCATGAACTCAACACCCCAGGTTTTGAGTGCTACCTACATACCAATACCTAAAAAGGGGATCAATGCCAATGTATTTCTCCAAATATAAGTGTTGGTGCAAGTGAGAGTGATGTTAATATTCCTAAGTATAAATTCCAATTTGAATTCTTTGAGTATGATTTGAGACTATAAAATTGAGTAAATTTGAGCTCTTGTCTACTATAGATGGATGTATGTATAAATATGGATCAATAAAATTAATTTGCACAAGTATTTTTGAGCTTATTCATGATAATTTCCATCTATTTGATAAATTAATAAGAGTGGTATTTCTATAATGTTATAACATTTTTTGAGACATGAAATGAGTCTAGGTCAACCATTAGATGCTTCATGAAGTGGAAAGACATCCATTAGGGGTAGAGGAAGTTAAGGGTCAATGACACTTCCCCCTTTTCCAATAGTGCACTACACTATAGAATAATGGAATCATGTTATTATGCAAGTGGATGGAACATGTGAAAAAGGATTTTAAATGCCTAGGTGATGGCTCAATGTGGCTCTTGGTATATATGATCATAGGCTATATGTGCACAAAATTTGGAAAAGGATCAAAAGAGGCCCTAAAATAGGTCTAGGGCTAAGTTAGAAACAGGTTGGTATCAAGGGACACATATTACATTGAAATGACATTTTACATAACTACATAATGAAATAACAACTTGTATTTGACATTATCATTCTTGAAATTTACTTTTGTGTATGCTTTATAGGCCTTCACTATTATTTTTTTGACTCAGTAAAAGCCTTGAATAAGTCTTGGTTATTGATTGCAAGTTGGTTTGAAAAGCTTAATAATATATTTTTAGGACCTTATACATGGTCAAGATCAATTTTATGTGGGATTAATACCTTTATTATACATTGATTTAGGTTAATGGCTTAATCATTTTCATTGGTTTGCATAGTAATTGGCTTAGGTTAGGTCAAGATGTGTTAATGAAAATTTGATTTTTATGTGAAAAAACATAGATTAAATAAATTATTGGTAGAATAATTAACCTCAAATTTTTGGAGGAAATGGGTAATTTAAACCATGAGGATAATTGTGAAAGGAAAGAAAAAGTGTTGGATGGAAAAATCTGTTTTATACAGATAATTTATTACCACTAAGGTAATGTGTTTCTATTTTTTTAAACCACATTGATTACTAGTATGAGAAGACCTTATTGGAGGAATATTATTTCTATTTTGAAATGTGAATTATTTTGGAGAGTCATAAACAAACTATATATGGAAGAAAAGTATATATTAGACAACATGAGGATATAGGGGAAGCTTGAGAGAAACCAATACCAAGGTTTCAAAATTATTGCTTGGAAATATGTAAGTTACAAAACCTTTGTATATTTATCTTTATTTTTATCTATTACTTATGGTAATGTGGTGAAACAAATTAAATTTTGAATATTTTTTGGTGTTAAATGAAGTTAATGCAAAACCCTGGTTTTGTATGACCTCCATTCATTATCTCTAAGTTTATAAAAACTTTAAGTAGTGTGAGAACGATGTTTTTATCTTATTTATTACTAGCTTAAAGCCATGTTTTAATAAATTTGGTTAAAATGTATTTGAAAACCTAGTTGTGAAGTAGTTTATTAACATATATGGCCCACAAATGGCATATAAGTGACTCATTACTTAATCTACCTTTTTTTGGTTTTGAGAGAGAATGTTTGTAGGGTTAGAATTTGGGTTCTTGAGTTGTTCTTTAAAATATGTTTGTAGTTTTCAGATTTTGGTATCATTTCCTTGGATATTTGAATTATAAATTATGTGCACTCATTTTTTTATGTACTATTTATTACCTCATGAATTTTCTTGGTCTGTTTGTAAACCCTAACACATGTTGGTGGAATGAAACTATACCTACGTTCTTCTCATTTACATCTTATACTATTGTTTACTCACTTGCATAACTCTTTAAATCTTGTCACTAATGGATGGGATGGTAAAGGCTACTAATGTTTGGGCTTAATTTACTCATTATTTTATCCTCACATTAGTGATTGTATAAAATAATTTTAATTGGATATAATATGCTTTATTTGAAGTATGATTTTATAAGCATGGGTTTAGTTGTATTTTTTTTTATAAATATGTCACTAAATGTTTGAGGAATCAAACTTGGTATAATTTTTAAATTATGTAGCTTACTAGTAATAGTCAGACCATGTAAATTATGGCATTAAAAAACAAATTTCATTAACTTGTAGTCAGAGTAGTCTGAGGATGAGTCTATCTTGGTAACATTATATCAAGGTAGATCCTTTTTTAAATATGTTTATGCTATAAAGTCAATTTGTGGCATCATATATAATTTAATAATTTTACTACCTATATAAGAATTGTATTTTATTGAATTAGATATTTCAAGGATTTGGATGAGTTTCATGGGTAAATTTTATTCTAGTATGAAAGTAATTATGAACATAAATATATTTTATTTGTGTGATTTTCTCATACCTATTATTTTATATTTGAAAATTGTTGTCACCCAATATCACACACTAGAAGAGGGTGTTCAACACTCTTCCAAATTTGGGCAACATGGGAACACTTCTAGGTATGTGGGTGTACCTATGGTGGAAGTGAGACTCTACATTTAACGGATAACTCCATGAATGTGTATTGAAATGATCACACCTATTCTAACTAGTTACTTATGGGGAAAAGAGTTAGATTTTCATGAAATTAATCTAATATATGGGTTGATACACCAAGATGTTTTTCATATGAACATCATACTTTACTTCACTAAGAAGCAAGGCATACAAAATAACCTCCAAGTCCAATGGATTCTAACATGAGTTTTTCAATATATAAGTGTGATGTGTGAAGAAACATAAGGAAAATGAAATAAAGGTTAGATTTCACACTTTTAGTATAGTCATACACTTGAAATATACCTAACACAATTGACAACACTCAACATGACCTATTAGAATATAAAATCTTTCACAAACATGAAAGGATATAAAGTTATCACTTTACATCACCATACATCACTTAAACACTTAGATAATTTTTCAATAACTCAAAACCAAATTTTCATTAATGTTCAAAGGAAAAAAATGACATAATTATAGTAAGGATTCACCATACATGGAGTGAAACTATATTATAAATGTGAAAATAGAAGCTACTTATAGCATTTGAGAGAGAAGTGGGAAAAGAGAAGTCCAAAGGTAACTTGAACACTTTCCATGATTAGAGTAGGAGTTACATGTATATAATAATTAAGTAGGAGATATACCATGCAAGGTGTGATAGGACAAGGGGTTCCCCAAACTATATATTTCATGAAATGTGGTGTAGGAGTTCTCATTCTACACAAAAAAACTATCTTCATCATTCAACCCTTTTTTAACATCAAAAAAATAATTATGGACATGTATAATTATTTAAATAATAGGGCAGGGTTGTATACATGCTCTTCCATGTATTGGTTACGTTTCTAATCATCTAAAATCTTATAGAAGTGAGCCATCACTGCCTATAGTCAAAGAAACTCCTTTTTCAATCACCCCTCACACTTTACCTCAAAATTATCTTTAGTTTTCCTTGTAAGGGAGTGGATTACACTTTAAAATATCATCCATGGCCTTATATTGATTAGGTACACCTTAAATAGGATCCCACTTAAAGTTATCACACTTCTCACCATCTTGCTCACTTTGTTAGTTTTAACTTGCTGAGATGAAACTACTAGTAGACACATCTACGAGAATTTCTGGTATAATAAATGTACATTATGGGTTATACAAAGTCCCAATCCTTCTCCTAAATTTGGTTTCACTTATTTAAACCTCCTATAACCTATGCAATGCAAAAAATATTCAAAAAAGGAAGCTATATGCCGTATTCATACAGATAGGGAATGCCTTAATTAGATGAAAAGGGTATCTATGGAGTCCTATATAGGATAAAATCATTTTCCAAGCCATTATAGTATGTTTGTATATCTCTCCATACTCATTTCCTTCATCGGGTCTAGAACTAGGGCTTGTGAGGGTTTTTAGTCATTTTTTATCTTAAACTTTGTTCATAAAGCTATTATATTATAAATGAAAAAAATCCCATAATATTTATTTTTTGGACCCATATTAACCTTTCAAAAATCCTTGGATATCCATGCACAAGCTCCAAGAAGATATGAGTCTTCAAAGTTACCCTATCAAGCTTTGTTTCCCATTTTGCAAAAGCCTAAGTTATCTATGAGCCCAAAAATGGATCTCTTATGATTTATATGCAAGTTAGAATATTAGAAACATATTTAGTACCCCTGTAAACATTATATACTATGTTATAATTCCTACCTAAGGTTATAAGCAACATTGACCTCCCATTTGAGTTCTAAACTTAAACTCTACCTAACAGACCTGTTTGCATACTTAAGGTTTTATAACACCTTATTGGGTTTCCTTCTTATATTGTAGGATTCTCATGTTATTTTATATGTAATTAAACTCCACACACCTATTTTCATGGTATTATCATCCCTAGATCAACCCTTTTATCTCCATTCTCCAAGACTGTAGTATTTATACACAAAGGGAGTGCCCTTTTATCTGACATAATAGAGGGTAATTCCCATATTTTATCAAACAAACTAAATATTTGAGGAGATATTAAAAGTTAAAAATATAATATGTACCAATTTATATCATTTTTTCATATGATTAGACCATCTAACTCCTTCATAATCTAAGACAGACCTCTAGAAGGTAGACTGTGTGCAAGGTTTATCATGTGGACTATGTGTTGCACCACATAATCATTTCTTTGATTTATTTTCATTGGTAAGGGATTATTGAGATCATGAATATCATGATAAAGGTATGCTAATTATATTCATCATTTTAACCTCTTACCTTTTTTCACACTTTGACTAATCATGTCTGAGTGTGACCTCTGACCATGTCTCTTGTTCAAGACACCACACCTATAGGTTACATTACATCTCAAGCTTAAGAACAATGCCCAAGGACCTTTTCATATTTTCATATGGCCATTATCATATATTGAGACCCATTTACCTAGTTATCATGCTATAATAACACTTAGACATCACTCCTCAACCCACTATTGCCTACAATCAAATACATTTGACTATATTAGAACAAGGAGTCTATGGGTGAGAAATCATTTGGAATATGTGACACATCACCATTAGATACTCTAATCAATTTCAAATAATCCTCCATAAATAAATTTTGATTTATTCATGCTTAATTCTCTCTAATGGATGAAGTAGGAGATAATACTCAGCTATAGGTGGATGCTTTCAAAAGAAGGAAAATTTATGGGTGTGAATATGGTCAAAACTTGGTATATCATCCTATCTTGATGGCCTTTATGTTCCTTGATATGCCTTTTCACTTGATAAGGTAATTCAAACATGAGGTTATACCTTTATTATCACCTTGAGATGTTAAGGTCACCTTGAATCTCCAAACCCTATTGATATTATTGCCTAAATTTAGTGGCCAAAGGGGCATATTTGGGCATTTTAATAGCTACTTTCCACTAATCATACCCCTCCCATATTTTGTATAGTTCATTTCCTATGTGGAGGATACAAGGTTTGTGTTATCACCCTAGAGTGCACCCTACTTGAAGATGTGGAGAACACACCTTCACTCTTGTTCATACAATGGGAACTTTTCAGAGTGTGGGTGACTCTATGTTGAGAAGAACCTCTAGAGAGGGTTGGTTCCCTTAAAATGATTCTATTAAATTTGATTTACTATGATATTTGGGATGAAAAGGGGAAGGAAAAATTGAATTAAATACTAATTAAAGGGGGTGATTCACTTTAATTTCTTATATTCTCTAGAAACTATTGAAGTTGATGTACACATATAAGTCAATAAGAATTTTTCAGATTTCTCCTAAACATAAATATTTTAGATGAAGGGTTGAATAGATTTTGTGTTGTAAATTTTTATTTATATCTCTTCATATGACTTGTAGAGGATGATATCTTCATAGTAGGTGTGGAAAGGACATAACAAATGGTAAGTAGATTCCACTTGTATGTTAGTACATATTAAAAATACACTCTACTCTCTGTCAAAACTCATATGCAAAATTAAAATATCCTTTATTGATGTATGGTCTAAATTACAATTTCTTCTTTAGCTCCAGGAATTGTCTTGTAATTTGGATTCCAAAAAGCAATATATATGTCTCAAAACTTAATTACAGCTAATTTGTCATTGAAAAAAGGGGAAGGCTTAGTCTTGGTTGATTAACTCAAGATCAACCCCTTTTACAGTGATTAAACAATTCATAACAATCTTTATCTCCACAAAAATTACATGCTTTATTTCAAACTTTGGCATAGGAAGGATGGTGGGCCAATTTGAGAAGTCAAAATTTCCTTGAATGGAATGCTACACCATATATATTTAAAGTAATATAACTTAACTTAAACATGAAGCTATGTTGGATCATTGAATGCATGAGATGACTAGGAGATAAGTATGAATTGGAACTAGTTAACTAAAGTATAAGACCAATCAATCTCCAAAAAGCCTTGTTTTGCATGAAAAGAGCCTTAAAAGATTAAATATTCATAATTTTTTTCTCCAAACAGAATTAAATTTGCATGGAACTCTAAAATGAACTCCTTGATGATAAATTCAATGCCAAACTCTAACTTGACCTTTTGAACAATTAGGCCAATTAGACTAATTAAGCCTAGAAGGCTAATTTAGGCACTTAAACACCATGAAACCTGAAAAATAAGAAATGAAACCTAAAAAAATAATAAATTACACCTGAAAATAAAATTTTCATCACTAGAAATGTGATTTTGATGAGAAAAACTTTGCCATTTAGTCAACAAGGTTGACTAGGCCTATTTTGTGCCATTTTTCAGCAAATTGGCCATTTTGATTAAGCTAGTAGGGAACTTATAGGATTATTTATGATTAAATTAAGATTTTAGGATGAATAAAATGTTATATAATTCTATGTCTAATGATTATATTCTTTTTAACTACCCTATACTTCACTCTACATGTTTTTTATACAAAAAACATGATTTATACCCTCATATTTATAGATCCATGTATTAAATTTATATTTTTGGAATCCTCTCTTAGTTTACATGATGTTTTAAAAAAATTAGTATTTATTTTTGGTTATTTTATTGCAATAAAATCCATTTTTGTCAAAACTAGTTTTTAAGGTGGTTAGGAAGGTTCTGAAGCTAAATCTTCAAACTAATGATTCATGAGGTACATACCTCCAAATCCCAAAAAAGTTAAAATTTTTGTATCAAATTTACCCCTATAACATCCTTGAAAATATTAGGCTCCCATGTAAAAGATATGAAAAGTTACCACATGGAGAAATCTACCTGTGGGATTTTGACTACATTATAAGTTGCCTACACTTATAGTGATTGTTCATAAAGTAAATTCAATAAAATGGTATAAATTTTTCATTAATTATAAATAAATATATGTCCTCAAAACATATTAAAATCATTTAAAGAAACTCCACTCATGGTGAAAGATACAATCATCTAAACAAGAGGCTAAGAAGGGTGTCTGGAACTGCAAAAAGTGAAAATTTTAGCATGATGAAAATAATCCGTTAAAAAATTAAAAAATCATGAAAAAATAAATACATGAGATGTAACATTATATCAAAACACTCTAAAATCACAATTTACCTAAAAAGTCAAAAAACCTCTTTTTGGCCTACATGCATATTTGCTTACATAAGCCTATATGGGCATGATTTACATTACATTAAGATATTTTACACTATTTTCAGGTCGTATTAAAATTTTAAAACATCATATGATTCTTATAAATCTTTTAATTTTCACTAGAAGCTTTTGGAGCACTCTACAATGAAGGATGCTCCAATGGTGACCTCAAACGAATAGGCTGAGTTCTGAGACAAAATAGAGAGTATGTCCATAAATTAAATGGATATTAAAAAAATTTATATTGTTATCCAACTCATTATGACCTTGTGTAAAAAATTTCAAGTCTTGAATCCACCTATAGCTCTCAAAATCTTAAATTTTCTCTAAATTTTGATCTCTATGCATGGACTATCTATATTTTGACTAAGTTTTGATGTTTTGAAGGAAAAAATCATTTATTTTGGATTTATTTAAGATTAAAAACATTTTAATTTATCTCAATATCCTTCTTAATATGTTTTAAACCATTTTTTATGCCTCTTTTTAGCATGCTTTGAGCTCCAAACAAGGCATTTACGCCTCTATACTAGCATATTCCATACAATGGGATCTCAAATTTCACTTCATGAGCTGATAAAAAGTTTTTTATATTAATTTAAAATAATTTAATATGTTTTTATCTTACTTGAATTGAATTCTCCTTAAATGGATCTTGAAATATCTTGAAAGGTACTTGATTGTGCATTGTTATGGGTAGAGATTGTATGTTGCTATAGGGAGACTGTATGTTGCTATAGGTAGAATATATGTTGCTATAGGTAGAATATATTTTGATATGTAAAAACTAAATGTTGCTATTAGTAATATGTATGTTAGATTTGAAACATCTGTACTAGCATGCTTTGATCTTATAGAAGTCCATCTCTCACCTTAAATACCCCAAACCATCAAGAAATTTCTCAAAATGAACCATTGATTGTATCCATGTACAAAATAGATTTAACATGACTTAAGCCATATGTGGCTATAGATAATTATCTTGTCAATGTATGACCTGAGTTTGATACTTCATTGGTTCTTAAACTCCTTTATCATGATTTGATGACCTTCGTTACCCTTGACATAAGTTCTTTTATCTTTAAGACATTAAAATCAAAAGTTTTACATTCTTGAGCCAAGATGGCCTTGAGAATCATACCTTGACTACATACCTTTACTATAGGTCATCATTTATGACTATATTTTGATGCTTTGATTAGCTATATACCTCATGATCATGCTTGATGGTGCTTTTATCAAGCTTGGCCCTCTTGACAAGCTTCGTGGAATGGGGATGGGATTTGAGGTGAGAGTGAAATTAAAATATGATGAGGAAACATGGTGGAAGGTGGGATAAAAGGAAGAAAAACATAGTGAAGACACTAAGTATGGTTATGGTATGAGGAGTCTAGGTTGGTGGTGAAAAAGAACATGGAGGAGTATGAGAAGATCAAACTAGGGGGTTGAATGTAAATAAGGACTCATCACAATCACACCATATCAAACTTCATGACATAAGAGGAGAGAAAGAAGATGAAACTGAAACATGGTTTTCTCAAAAAAAACACCTTAAAATTTGCAAAAAATCCTTAAAATATGGAAGACTAGCCCATTGAGACACCCTTAAAACATAGAGATAGGCTTTCTTAGCCATTAAACTTGAAAACTCTTTAAGATTTAAGAATTTAAGTCGTGAAAAATTTATGGAAACTCTATAAAACACAAATTCTTGAAAATTTGAAGCTAATTACTCCTTGGATTGTATAAATTCTCTTTGCAAGATTGTCAACTATAAATTTGAACTAGTTGAGTTTGTGACCTCTGCTTGACCTTGAAATGGATGAATAATAGCGAAAGGATGGTATCGATAGATAGATAGATAAAGTCTTAATTTTTTTGCAACAAGTTAAATTTCTCTAAAACTTTGCCCAAGTGAAGAAAAATTGAAAAGAAAAATAATTGCCTTTCTAGATGTTAGGTAGCATAATTTGCCCTAACTTCAACTAGATGGTTCATGAGCATGGAGAATCCAATTGAGAAACCACTTTAACCATCATGAATCCCTCTAAGTCTAGTTTTGTCACTTAAAATTTTAGATCTATACCTTGCATCAGTAGACTGTACTAGGAAAAAACATACAAGTATGTCTCTTTATGCCAAGATGCAAAGTATGAAAAAGAAGATGGTTGAGGTCTTTTAGCTATTCAAATCACCATGAAACTCCTATTGAAGTATGTTAATGTCCTTAAAATGATCTCCCCTACCTTGGATTGTATGGAACTATACAGATTCCATACTATTGCTTCTAAAATGGGTAAAAATAAGCTTTTTTGGCCTTTTAAATAAATATTTTCACTTCCACCACATGAAATGGAAGGTTTGAGAAGTATTTCATTCAATCAATGCAATTTTTCATATATTTAACCTCTTAATTAGAAATTTTGGTATGTGGGAGTCCAATTGGGAGCTTTTTTGGCTATTTAACATATCAAATGACCTTTTTATAATTTGAAACTTTGGACTTATGCTATTTAAACCCTTTCAAACATGCATAAATCTCCTTTGAGATAATTTTATAACCTTTTAAATCATTTTTAATGATTTTTTAGCCCATTTTGGCATTTTTGTTTTACCTAAATTTGCACAATTAGACCATAATTGACCAATTTGATCAGCTACATTGGGAAATTGACCCTTTTGGGGAAAGTTTCAGATAATAGGGGTAGTAATTTGGTGTTGATGGGCCAAATTAATAAAAAATTTGGTGACTTTTGGAGGTTGACCATCCTACTAGTTAAAATAACTCAAAACCTCTGTTACAAATAGACCAAAATAAACACTAAAATTGGAAAACCCTGAAGACCAATACACAGTAGGAAAAACTAACTTAGTAATAACCTATTTATGTATGCACTTAGAGGAAAGGAAAAAAACAACACTAAAAATGAAAACAACTACTGAAAGCATGTCCTAAAAAACACTTAGAGTAATGAAACTATAACTAGTCTATGTACGATTGAACCTCTAACTTGTTGGTCCTCCTAGATCAAAAGGAAAGCTCTTAAGTACCCTTCCATAATAAGATGGAAAATTATATGCTACATGTTATTTTTCAAGCTCAATGGTTGATAAATCAAGCAACTTATTTTCCAACTCCTTTGGCATGCCCGTATGTGGAAAAGTAGGAGCAAAGTAACCTTTGATGTAGACATACACACTTGGTGGCTCTTTCTCCTTATCTAAATCCACTTCTTCACAATCTAGGTGACTAATTTGAGCATAAAATATGCTTGAATTACCTTTTAGAAGCATATTTTTGTTTGTATGCTGATCAAGAAGATGATAGCCCATTCTGAAGATTTGAAATTAGTCTAGGTAAACCATCAAATCTTGAGTTGGTAGAATTGAAGGACTGCCCACTCTGTATTCTTTGATTTTCTTGACAAGGTTTCTCTCTTTGGCTTCAAATATACTATAATCCCCTTGGATAATATCATATCCTACTCTAGAAACATCAAATAAGTCCTCTAATGAGCTTTCTAGTTGATTGGTAATCTCTAGTTATCCCTCAAATTGATCAAATTTATCAACTTTTACATTCATTTCTTCATCCTCTTCATATGATGGCAGCACTGATTATTTAACCTCTTCATTAAAATTTGAATCATATTCAGCACATTCTTATTGAATCTCATTTGAATTTGAAATTTCCTCTTCTAGCTCTGACATGACATGTTCCTCTTCTCGAGTCTGAATGGTAGGAGTGCAAGATGACTCAATTTCTGATATAACTTGAATTGGTTGGGAAACTTCAAAATGGAGAGTAGGAGAGAAACTAATGAAGCTTGTAATCTTGAATGAATTAGATTTTTATGCCATGGTAGCTTCATTTTCTTTTTTCCATAGTGCTATCAAGCTCTCTAACTCTGCCTTATCCTACTTCTTGATTGTTTGGTGCTCCTTAACTACCTCTTTTTGATCTTAAATGGTCTCTTAGATTGACTTCCAATATGGAAAGGCTAGAGGAGGATAATAATTATTTGAAACATTTTGAGGTTTGATTTCTAAGGGAAGTATAGATGGCATATATGAAGATTTTGGTAGCATAAATGAAGGGACTTGAGATTGAGGACAATGTACATGTTGTCCTTCAAGACTCCTAAGCTTATCTTCTATGATTTTAATGAATCCTTCAATATCCAACATAGTATCTAAGATATTTTGGTTATTTTCTCTATTAATGGGTGTCCATTTTTCTTTCAATAACTAAAATGACTCCCTCAAATGATGAATCAGGTGAGTAGGGGTGTCTTGGCAATAATAGTTTCTTAAATATATCTCTAGTGCATGCTTGTCAAGGCTCACTAGAGTTTGGTTAAGTGTTGATATGGATTGGGTAGATACAAAATGGCCATGATTAGTTTGGCTAGATGTGTAGGATGGATCATGATAGGATATCTTATATTGATCATAGTAAGGGTTATATGGATCCATACTGAAATACACCATTAGAGTTCATTAGTAAGATAAATGCTATAAGTAGTCAATAATTAAAATGATCCCTGATCTCTTGAATGCCTCAAAAGGCTAGTATGTAGAATGAAGGTCCCACTAGGTGTGCCTTAAAATATTAACACCCTAAAGTGGACCCTACTTGAAGATGTGGAGAACACACCTTCACTCCAGTTGATACAATGGGAACTTCTTAGAGTGTGGGTGACTCTGTGTTGAGAAGAGCCTCTAGAGAGGGTTGGTTCCCTTAAAACATTTCTATTAAATTTGATTTACTATGATCTTTTAGATGAAATGGGGAAGGTAAAATTTAAGTAAATCCTAATCAAATGGGGTGATGCCCTTGAATTGATTATATTCTTTAAACTATTGAAATTGATACACACATATAAATCAATAAGAATTCTATTAATTGCTTCTAAACATAAATATTTCAGATGAAGGATTGAAAATATTCTGGGTTGAAAAAATTCTATTTCTATATCTTCAAATGACTTGTAGAGGATGAGATATTCATTTAGGTGTGGAAAGGACCTATAAAAGGATAAGTAGATGCCACTTATATGCTTGTACATAGTCAAAAATATACTGTATTCTCTGTCAAAACTCATATGCAAAATAAATTTCTCCTTTATTGATATATGGTCCAAATTACAATTTCTTCTTTAGCTCCATGAGTTATCCTCCAATTTGACTTCTCAAATCCAATATATATGTTTCAAAACATAATTACAACCAATGTGGTATTGAAAAAGGGGAAGGGTTAGTCTTGGTTGATTAACTTAAGATCAACCCCTTCTACAATGATTAAACAATTCATAAAAAGCTTTATCTCCACAAAAATTTCATGCTTTGTTTCGAAATTTGGCATAGAAGGGATGGTGGGCCCATTTGAGAAGTCAAAATTTCCTTGCTTGGAATGCTATGCCATATATCTTTAAAGAAATATAACTTGACTTGAACTTGAAGCTAAGTTGGATCATTGAATACATGAGATGACTAGGAGATAAGTATAATTTGGAACTAGTTAGCCAAAGTGTAAGAATAATCAATCTCCAAATATCCTTCTTTTGCATGAAAATGATCTTGAAGGATTAAATATTCATAATTATCTTCTCTAAATAGTAGTCAAGTGGCATGGAACTCCAAAATGAACTCCTTGATGATAAATTCAATGCCAAAATCCAACTTGACCTTTTGAATAATAACTAATTACACCTAAACCAACTAATTACACCTTAAAAATAATTTTTCATCACAAAAAATGTGATTTTGATGAGAAAAACTTTGCCATTTAGTCAACAGGGTTGACTAGGCCTATTTTGTGCTATTTTCTAGCAAACTAGCCATTTTAATTGAGCTAGTAGGGTACTTTTAGGATGATTTATGATTAAATGAATATTTTAAGATGAAAAAAAATCTATATAATTTTATTTCCAATTATTAGATTCCTTTGAACTACCCTGTACTTCATTATACATGTTTTTTCTACAAAAAACATGATTTACACCCTCATATGTATAGATCCATGTATTAAATTTACATTTATGTAATCCTCTCTAAGTTTAATTTACATTTTAAAGGTTTTCAAGTTGATCTATGGTGATTTTATTGTAAGAAAATAAAGTTTTCTCAAAACTAGTTTTTAAGGTGCTTAGGAAGGTTCTAAAGCTAAATATTTAAACTAATGATTCATGAGGTACATACCTCCAAATCCTAAACCAATTCCTTTTATATTTATAAAATTTACCCCTATAACATCCTTGACAATATTGGGATCCCATGCAAAATATATGAAATGTTACCACATGGAAAATTCTACCTATGGGGTTTTGACTGCATTATGAGTTGCCTATGCTTTTAGTGATTGTTCATAAATTAAATTCCATAAAATGGTATATATTTTTCATGAATTATAAATATATATGGGTCATAAAAGATAATTCATCCAAACTCCACATGTGGTGAAAGATACAAACATTTAAATACAAGGCTAGGAAGGGTGTCTAGAAATGCAAAAAGTGAAAATTTCACCATGATGAAAATAATATCTTAAAAGAATCAAAAATATTTAAAACATAATTATGGTATATGTACCATGCTATCAAAACACTCTAAAATCACAATTTGCTTGAAAAGTCAAAAAACCTCTTTTTGGCCTATATGCCTATTTGCTTGCGTAAGCATGTATGGGCATGATTTACATAAAATTCGTAGATTTTAAAATATTTTTAGGCATGATTATTATGTGAAAACATAATTCCATGCTTATAAATCTTTTAATTGGCACTAGAAGCTTTTGTATCACTCTAGAATGAAGGATGCTCCAATGGTGACATCAAACAAATAGGCTAAGGTCTAAGACAAAATAGAGATAATATCCACAAATACAATGGCTATTAAATTATTTTTTTATGGTTCTCCAACTAATTATAATATTAAGTAAAAAATTTCAAGTCTTGAATCCACTTGTAGCTCCTAAAATATTCAATTTTCTCTAAATTTTGAGCTCTATGCATGGACTTTCTGTATTTTGACTGAGTTTTGATGCTTTGAAGGAAAAAATCATGGTGTTTTAATGTATTTAAGATTAAAAAAATATTAATTTATCTCAATATACTTATTAATATGTTTGAAACCATCTTATACACCTCTTTCTAGCATGCTTTGAGCTCCAAAAAAGGCATTTATGCCTCTATACTAGCATTATCCATACAATGGGATCTAAAATTTCACTTTATGAGCTGATAAAAAGTGTTTTATATTAATTTAAAATAATTAAATATGTCTTAATCTCACTTTAATTTAATTATCCTTGAATTTAACTTAAAATATCTTGAAAGGTACTTGATTGTGTATTGTTACGGGTAGAGATTGTATGTTGCTATGGGCAGACTGTATGTTGCTACAGGCAGACTATATGTTACTAAAATTAGACTGTATGTTTCTATGAGTAGACTATATTTTTCTATGATCAGACTATATGTTAGATTTGAAACATCTCTACTAGCATGCTTTGATCTTATAGAAGTCCATCTCTCACCTTAAATACCCCAAACCATCAAGAAACTTCTCAAAATGAACCGTTAACTATATCCATGTACAAACTAGATTTAAGATGCCTTAATCCTTATGTGGTTTTAGATAATGATATTTTTAGTGTATGGACTAAATTTTATACTTCATTGGTACTTAAACTCCTTTATCATGCTTTCATGACATTATTTACCTTTGACATAAGTTGTTTTATCTTTAAAACCTTAAAATCAAAAGGTTTCCATTCTTGAGCCAAGATGGCCTTGAGACTCATACCTTGACTGCATACCTATACTATAGGTCATCATTTATGACTATATTTTGATGCTTTGACTGGCTATATACCTCATGATCATGCTTGATGGTGCTTTTATCAAGCTTGGCCCTCTTGACAAGCTTCATGGAATGGAGATGGGCTTTGAGGTGAGAGTGAAATTAAAAGATGGTCATGAAACATGATGGAATGTGGGAGAAAAGGAAAAAAAACATAGTGAAGACACTGAGCATGGTATTGGTATGAAGAGACTAGGATGGTGGTGAAAAAGAGGATGGAGGAGTATGAGAAGATCAAACTAGGGGGTTGAATGAAAATAAGGACTCATGACAATAAAAACATATCAAAATTCATGCCATAAGAGGAGAGCAAGGGGATGAAACTAAAACATGGTTTTCTCCAAAAAAACCTTAAAATTTACAAAACTATCCCATTGAGACACCTTAAAAACATGGAGATAGGATATCTTGGCCATTAAAATTAGAAAATCTCTAAGATTTATGCATAGAAGTCATGAAAACTGAATGGAAACTATTGAAAACACAAATTATTAAAAATCTGAAGCTAATTACTCCTTGGGATGTATAAATTATCTTTGCAAGCTTGTCAACTATAGATTTGAACTGGTTGAGTTTGTGACCTTTGCTTGATCTTAAAATGGATGAAGAATAACTGAAGGATTCCATGGATAGATAGATCAAGTCCTCAAAATTTAGGAATAATTTTAATTTCTCTGAAACATTGCCCAAGTGAAGAAAAATTGAAGAAAAACAACTACATTTTTGGATGTTAGGCAACAAAATTTTCCCTAGCTTCAACTAGATGGTTCATGAGCATGGAGAATCCAATTGAGAAACCACTTAAACCATCAAGAATCCCTTTGAGTCTATTTTATTCACCTAAAATTTGAGATGTATACCCTCCACTAGTAGGCCATACTAGGAAAAAACATAAAAGTAGGTCTCTTTATACCAAGATTCAAAGTATCAAAAATAAGTTAGTCTAGGGCCTATATCTATTCAAATCAGCATGAAACTCTTACTAAAGCTTGATAATGGCCTGAAAATGATCTCCCCTACCTTGGATTGTATGGAACTATATAGATTCCATACTATTGCTTCTAAATTGGGTAAAAATAAGACTTTTTGGCCTTTTAAATAAATATTTTCACTTCCACCACTTGTAATGGAAGGTTTGAAAAGTATTTCATGCCATCCATGTAAATTTTCATATTTTTAACCTTTTAATTGGCAAATTTGGCATGTGGGAGTCCAATTGGGAGCTTTTTGGCTATTTAAAATATCAAATGACCTTTTCATAATTTGAAACTTTGGACTTAGGCTATTTTCACCCTTTTGAACATGCATAAATCTATTTTGAGATAATTTTATAACCTTTGAAATCATATTTAATGATTTTTAACACCATTTTGGCATTTTTGTTTTACCCAAATTTGCCCAATTAGACCATAATTGACCAATTTGACTAGCTACATTAGGAAATTGACCATTTTGGGGAAATTTTAAGATAATAGGGGTAGTAATTTGGCCTTTATAGGCCAAATTACTAACAATTTTGGTCACTTTTAGGGGTTTACCAACCTACTGGTCAAAAGAACTCAGAACCTCTATTACAAATAGACCAATACAAACACTGAAACTAAAAAAGCTTGAAGACCAATACACAATAGGAAAAACTGACTCAGCAACAACCTATGCATGTATGCACTTATAGGAAAGGAAAACAAATTTTGAAAGCATGTGTGGAAAAATACATAGAGGAATGAAACTATAACTAGTCTATGTACAAACTAACATCTAGCTTTTTGGTCATCCTGGATCAAAAGGAAAGATCCTAAGTACACTTCCATAATAAGATGGAAAATGATGTGTTACATGTTCCCTTTCAATCTCAATGTTTGATAAATCAAGAAAATAATTTTCCAACTCTTTTTGCATGCCCATATGTGGAGAAATAGGAGCAAAGTAACCTCTGATGTAGACACACACACTTGGTGGCTCTTTCTCCTGATCAAGATCCACTTCTTCACAATTTGGTTGACTAATCTAAACATAAAATATGCTTGAATTAACTTTTATAGGCATACCTTTTTTTTATGTTGAACAATAAGATGATAGCCCATTTTGAAGATATGAAACAAGTCCAGGTAAACCATGAAATCTTGAGGTGGTAGAATTGAAGGACTACCTACTCCATCTTCTTTGATTTGCTTGACAAGGCTACTTTCTTTAGATGTAATTAGACTATAATCCACTTGGAAAATAGCATATCCTACTCTAAAAACTTCAAAAAAGTCCTCCAATGATCTTTTTGTCTAATTGGTAATCACTAACTATCCCTCAAATTGATCATCTTTTACATTCATTTCTTCATCCTCTTCATATGATGGTATCACTACTTCCTTAACCTCTTCATGAACACTTGCATCCTCTTCAGCACATTCTTCTTGAATCTCATTTACATTATAAATTTCCTTTTCTAGCTCTGACATGACATGCTCCTCTTCTTGAGTGTGAATGGTAGGAGTGCAAGATGACTCAACTTCTGATATAACTTGAAGTGGGTGGGCAACTTTAACATAAAGAGTGGGAGAGAAACTCATGAAGCTTAGAATCTTGAATGAAGTAGATTTTTGTGCCATGGTAGCTTCATTTTCTTTTCTCCATAGTGCTATCAATCTCTCTAATTCTACCTTATCCTACTTCTTGACAATTTATTGCTCCACAACTACCTATTTTTTCTCTTGAATGGTCTCTTAGATTGACTTCCAAGATGGGAAGGTTGGAGGAGGATAATAATTATTTGAAACATTTTGAGGTTTTATTTCTAAGGTAAACATAGATGGCATATATGAAGGATTTGGTAGAATAAATGAAGGGACATGAGATTAAGGACAATGTACCTATTGTCCTTCAAGACTCCTAAGCTTATCTTTTATGCTTTCAATGAAACCTCAAATATCCAACATAGTATCTGAGAGAGTTTGGTGATTTTCTATCTCAATGGGTGTCTATTTTTTTTTTTCACTGCTTACAATGACTCCTGCAAATGATGAATCAGGTGAGTATGGGTATCATGGTGACAATATATTCTTGAATATAGTTCTAGTGTATGCTTGTCAAGGCTCACTAGAGTTTGTTTAAGTGTTGATATGGATTGGGTAGATATAAAATGACCATGATTAGGCTAGCTAGATGGGTAGGATGGCTCATAATAGGATAGGTTATAATGATCATAGTAAGTATTATATGGATCCATACTTAAATATGCCAATATATATCATTAGTAAAACAAATGCTATAAGCAGTCAATAATTGAAATGATACTTAATCTCCTGAATGCCTCCAAAGGCTAGTATGTAGAATGAAGGTCCCACTAGGTGTCCCAAAAATGGTTATCACCCTAGAGTACACATTGTTTGAAGATGTGGAGAACACAAATTCACTCCAATTAATAAAATGGGAACTTCTTAGAGTGTGGGTGACTCTATGTTGAGAAGAACCTCTAGAGAGGGTTGGTTCCCTTAAAACATTTCTATTAAATCTAATTTACTGTGATTTTTCAGATGAAAAGGGGAAGCAAAAAAATGAAGGAAATCCTAGTTAAAGGAGGTAATGACCTTGAATTTCTTATATTCTAAAAAATATTGAAATTGATACACACATATAAATCAATAAGAATTCTTCAGATTGCTCCTAAATGTAAATATTTCAAATGAAGGATTGAAAAGATTTTGGGTTGACAAAATTATATTTTTATCTCTTCAAATGACCTAAAGAGGATGAGATATTCATAGTAGGTATGTAAATGACCTATAAAATGGTAATTAGATGCCACTTGTATGTTGGTACATAGTCAACATACACTTTATTCTATATCAAAACTCATATGAAAAATAAAAATCTCCTTTATTGATGTATGGTCCAAATTATAATTTCTTCTTTAGCTCCAAGAATTATCCTCCAATTTGACTTTAAAAAGCCAATATATATGTTTAAAAACTTAATTATAGCTAATGTGGCATTTAAAAATGGGAAGGGTTAGTCATGGCTGATTAACTCAAGATAAACCCCTTTTACAATGATTTAACAATTCATAAAAACTTTATCTCCACAAAAATTGCATACTTTGTTTCAAACTTTGGCATAAAGGGGATGGTGGGCCCATTTGAGAAGTCAAAATTTCATTGCATGGAATGCTACACCATATATATTTAAATAAATATAACTTGACTTGAACTTCAACCTGAGTTGGATCATTGAATGCATGAGATGACTAGGAGATAAGTATGACGTAGAACTATTTAACCAAAGCATAAGAACAATCAATCTCCAAATAGACTTCTTTTGCATAAAAATGATATTGAAGGATTAAATATTCATAATTATCTTCTCTAAATTTTATTAAAGTGGTATGGAACTCCAAAATGAACTCCTTGATGATCAATTCAATGCCAAACTCCAACTTGACATTTTGAATAATTAGTCCAATTAGACTAATTAAGCCTAAAAGGGTAACTTTTGCACCTGGACACCCTGAAACCTAAAAAAGAAGACATGAAACCTGAAAAAACAACTAATTACACTTGAAAAATAATTTTTCATCAACAAAAATGTGATTTTGATGAGAGAAACGTTATGATTTAGTCAACAGGGTTGACTAAGCCTTTTTTGTGCCATTTTCTAGCAAATTGGACATTTTAATTGAGCTATTAGGGCACTTCAAAGATGATTTATGATAAAATGAATATTTTATGATGAATAAAAAGTTATATAAATTTATCTCCAATGATTATATGACTTTGAACTACCCTATACTTCATTCTACATGCTTTTTCTACAAAAAACATGATTTATACCCTCATATGTATAGATCCATGTATAAAATTTACATTTATAGAATCCTCTATAAGTTTACTTGATTTTATATAAGTTTTTAGGTTGATCCATGGTGATTTTATTGTAGTAAAATCAATTTTTCTCAAAACTAGTTTTTAAGGTGCTTAGGAAGGTTTTGAAGCTGAATCTTCAAACTGATGATTCTTGAGGTACATACCTATAAATCCCAAACCAATTAAATTTAAGTGTATAAAATTTACCCCTATTAAATCCTTGACAATATTGGGCTCCCATGTGAAAGATATGAAAATTTACCACATGGAGAAATTTGCCTGTGGGGTTTTGACTTCATCCTAAGTTGTATATGCTTTTAGTGATTGCTCATAAATTAAAGTCCATATAATGGTATAAATTTTTCATGAAATATAAATAAATATGGGTCCTAAAAACATATTAAAATAATTTATCCAAACTTCACACATGGTGAAAGATATGAGCATTTGAATACTAGGCTAGGAAGGGTGTCTGGAAATGTAAAAAGTGAAAATTTCACCATGATGAACATAATCCATTCCAATCTTCAAAAACCTTGAAAAAATAATTATTTTATATTTACCATTCTATCAAAATACTTTAAAATCACAATTTGCTTGAAAAGTCAAAAAACCTCTTTTTGGCCTATATGCCTATTTGCGTGCATAAGCCTGTATGGGCATGATTTGCATAAAATTCAGAGATTTTAAACTATTTTTGTGTATTATTATAATTTGAAAACATCATCCCATGCTTATCAATCTTTTAATTGTCACTAGAAGCTTTTGTAGCACTCTGGAATGAATAATGCTCCAATGGTGACCACAAACAAATAGGCTAAGGTCTGAGACAAAATAGAGAGTATATACACTAATAAAATATCTATTAAATTTTTTTATATGTTTATACATCTCATGATAACCTTTTTTACAAAATTTCAAGTCTTGACTCCACTTATAGCTCACAAAATGTTCAATTTTCTCTAAATTTTGATCTCTGTGCATGAACTATCTATATTTTCACTAAGTTTTGATTTTTTTAAGGAAAAATTCATGATGTTTGGATGTATTTAAGATCAAAAAAATATTAATTTATCTCAATATTCTTCTTAATATTTTTTAAATGATATTTTATGCCTCTTTCTAGCATACTTTGAGCTCCAAACAAGGCATTTAGGCCTCTATACTAGCATATTCCATACAACGGGCTCTAAAATTTCACTTCATGAGCTGATCAAAAGTGTTTTATATTGCTTGAAAATAATTGAATATCTACATATATATTTCACTTGACTTGAATTCTCCTTAAATGGAACTTGAAATATCTTGAAAGGTACTTGATTGTGTATTGTTACGAGCAGAGATTGTATGTTGTTACGAGTAGACTATGTGTTACTACGGGCAAACTGTATGTTGCTAAAAATAGTATATATGTTGCTATGATCATAATATATGTTATATTTGAACATATCTACTTTGAAACATCTCTACTACCATGCTTTTATCTTATAGAAGTCCATTTCTCACCTTAAATACCCTAAACCATCAAGAAACTTCTCAAAATGAACCATTGATTGTATCCATGTCCAAACTATCTTGAATACTCCTCAAGACTTATGTAGCTTTATATGATGATATTTTTAGTGTATGGAATGAGTTTGATACTTCATTGGTCCTTAAACTCCTTTATCATGCTTTGATGACCTTTTTTATCCTTGACATAAGTTGTTTTATCTTTAAGACCTTAAAATCAAAAGGTTTCCATTCTTGAGCCAAGATGGCCTTGAGACTCATACCTTGACTACATACCTCTACTATAGGTTATCATTTATGACTATATTTTGATGCTTTGATTTTCTATATACCTCATGCTCATGCTTGATGGTGCTTTTATCAATCTTGGCCATCTTGACAAGCTTCATGGAATGGAGATGGGGTTTGAGGTGAGAGTGAAATGAAAAGATGATGAGGAAACATGGTGGAAGGTGGGAGAAAATTAAGAAAAACATAGTGAAGACACTGAGTATGGTAGTGTTATAAAGAGACTAAGATGGTGCTGAAAAAGATCATGGAGGAGTATGAGAAGATTGTAATGTCCCTCACTTAGGGGCTCTCTTATCTGCACAAAAAGCTCTGATACCACTGTAATATCCCTTCGAATATCAAAACAAAGCTCCAAATTGCTTATCTGAATTTCTGCAAAATATCTTCAAATAGATGAATAAATCACAGTATAATTTCTTATTTATTTGCTCATAAGCTTACAATTTGAGATCCTCTGTCAGGTATACAAAGAATATCGAAAGTTCGGCCTTATAGCCTGAATATTCCGCGAACTGGGTTGAATCTGGCACGTCTCGGCCTGCTGTGTAAAAAACACAGTCGCCGACGTCGGTTATACTGCCATCGTCGGTCGACCTGTAGTGGTCCCCTTGCCGACGTCGGTGATGAGTCGACCAATGTCGGTCTCTGTAAGTACCTGTTCGCCGATGTCGGTACCTGAACTTTCTGTAGATGCGTACGGATTTTTCGCAGATCTGTACGGAAGTCGTACGGCCACTGATATAACACACCCTGTATGCCTGATCCTGATCTGTAGAATTATGGGCTGACACAAATGATCTATATCTGGATAATTCTTGAATCAAAAACCCAAAATAAAGAAAATACCTGTAAACCCTTGTGATAGCTTCTGAGTGAAGTTATCTCTCAAATACCTGTAATACTATGATAACTTCTGGGTGAAGTTATCTCTCAATTCGGCAATAGATCGGCTGATCTTTCACAACCTCTGAATCACACACAATGAAGAGTTGACGTTCTTCACTGCAATTGGAATCCTGGAACCCTTGGCTCAGTCTTCACAGAAGAATTTCTTAACAAGAATCAATATCAATAATAAGCATGGATACAAACTCTCTTCCATGAGAGATTCTTATACACCTCCAAAGGTGTGCTTGCTAAAATTAGATTCCCTTAAATTAGACTGGGGCTTCCTTAATTTAGAACTAGGGTCTTAAAATTAGACCAATTCTTAAATTAGAATGAGGATCCTAAAATTAGACCCAATAATAAATAATTAATAATTAATAATTAATTAAAATTGGACCAAATAATTAATATTTGATTAAATCAATCAAATATTAATATCTCCTTTAATTCATGTCCTAAAGAGCCCAAACGAAAGCCAAGCCCAGCTCCATCAAGACCCTCTATCCACCTCATCAGCCTACGAGGGTCGCATAATAGGCTAATCATCTACTCTACACATGTCGACTAAAAAGGGGACATGACAATCCGCCCCTCCTGAAATTGCTTGCCCTCAAGCAATCGCTGAATACCCGGATCCCAAATGAAGTCTCGATCTACGGTGCTGTCAACCAACACAAACTCCAGGCCCTATCCATCACCACTCTCATCCAATGGCATCACATCACCTCTGTCTCCTGTACGCATATCGTCATCAACATGTGACGCCCCTGTAAAAGAAAGCTGAGCCTCTACCACATGTGCTGACTCTTGAACTGAACTCACCTCAAGACAAAGCTCGTCCTCATATCTCTCCTGTGTTGGTGCCAATGTGCCCTCATCATCGCACTCTATCATGTCATGTAGTATAGGCATCTCCATCCGATGAAAAAACATATGCTTGAAGCTGCTGCCCCGTATTGCCTTAAGAATATGTGTTTTCCCATCAACCTGAAAACAAACCTCCATATCTTTGAGATGAAGAGTAACTTCCTCAAATGAATGAAGCCACTTCATACCCAAGACTAATTCTATGTCCCCCATGTTCACTACAAAATAATTAGCCTTGAACTCATAGTTGTTCAAGCGCAATGGGAGATCTCTAATCATGCGCTCACACCTAAGAGTGTGACCATCGGCTACCTTAACTCTAATCCCCTCAAAATCTTCGGTAGTGAGTCCACGCTCCTCCACCAATCTAGCATCTATGAAATTATGTGTAGCTCCTGTATCAAGAAGGGTGGTAACCTTCTGCCCTGCCAAAACTCCACGGAGTCTGAATGACTCATCCGACTGAATGCTGGATAGGCGTGCCTCCTGTATATGAAGCTCTAAATCTGCCTCTGCCTTAGGCTCTGAAGCCTCTGCCTCCTCAGAACTACCCTGTTGTTCGGAATCTTCTGATTCCGCATCCTCATAATATGCCCACATCACATGATTTGCTTTGCCCTTAGGCCTCAAAGGGCAATCGTGATGGATATCATATGGACCTTTGCAGAAGAAGCAAAGCTTCTTCCTGCGTAGATCATTAAGTGCCTCACGATCCAAAGGTGGTGCTGCTGGATTGGCCTTTGAATCATTTTTAACCCCGGATTTATCTATGTTAAAATCCGGTCTCTCTGTATCCCCGTTGGAGTGCTTATGGTCTCTAGATGAAGAAGTACCTCTGGAGTTAGATCTACTTGATGGGGCTGCCATCTCCATACTGCGCGCCTTCTTCATAGCTTCCTGTAATGAAGGAGGATCAAAGCCTTTGATCCAACCTCTCAATGGTTCTGTCAATCCCTCCATGAAGAGTACTACTAGTCGCCTCTCTGAAATGTCAGGAACCATGACTGATAACTTCTGGAAGTCACCAATGTAAGACTCTAGACTGCCGCTTTGGCACAACTGTGCCAACTCTCGGAAATAGGACTCTGGATCCCTCCTGTCAAAACGCTCTACCAGCCTGTCCACAAACTCCTGATAAGAAGTGATCCGATCATGATGGAGTGTCACCATCCCATGGTGCCACCAATCGTGAGCTACTCCCTCAAGATGTAGTGTTGCATATCTGATAGCATCTTCCTCACCCATCGGTCGCAATGTGAGAAATGTATCCAGCTTACTAACCCAGGCCTGTGCTGTCACCTTACCACTACCATCAAACGTTGCTAGTGTGAGCCTGCTCGTAGCCTGCTTCAAATCATTGTTCTGGGGCCTTGGTCTCCCATTCTGTCGACCTCGATAATGTTCTTTCCTTTGTGTGAGGAATCGGTCAAAAGTAATCTTCTCCCTGACCACAGGTGGTAATGACTCCCACTCGTCAGTTGCTGCCCTGAATGTGTCTATAAATTCCTCCTCATGCTCTTCACCTGCTATCACCTCTTCTGCTTCCTGTCTCACAAAGATAGGCCTAGTAGGCCTATTCGCTATACGAGAAATAGTCCCATGGCCTCGCTGTGATCCTGTAACACTCCTGACTTCTTCACGGTGTGGGGAATGTCTCCTCGGAGAACCCAATCTTGGCAGTGCTGCTGCCAACTGCTGTAATACCTAGTTATTCTGCCTTTGCCCTTCTCGTAGTTCTCTAAGAGTAAGTAAAACTTCTGGATCATCTTGGTCTCTCGGATGATGAGGAATACGGGCCCTACCAATATCGTCACCCATGTCTTCCGGCGGTTGTTCTGGAACTTGAGTGTCTTCAAGTAAAGCTTTACTGCGTGTGTAATACCCGTGTGGTCGCAACTCTTGTGGCTGCATAAAATTTCTAAACCCTCAGGATGGCAGGATTTAGCTCTGATACCACTGTAATGTCCCTCACTTAGGGGCTCTCTTATCTGCACAAAAAGCTCTGATACCACTGTAATATCCCTTCGAATATCAAAACAAAGCTCCAAATTGCTTATCTGAATTTCTACAAAATATCTTCAAATAGATGAATAAATCACAGTATAATTTCTTATTTATTTGCTCATAAGCTTACAATTTGAGATCCTCTGTCAGGTATACAAAGAATATCGAAAGTTCGGCCTTATAGCCTGAATATTCCGTGAACTGGGTTGAATCTGGCACGTCTCGGCCTGCTGTGTAAAAAACACAGTCGCCGACGTCAGTTATACTGCCGTCGTCGGTCGACCTGTAGTGGTCCCCTTGCCGACGTCGGTGATGAGTCGACCAATGTCGGTCTCTGTAAGTACCTGTTCGCCGATGTCGGTACCCGAACTTTCTGTAGATGCGTACAGATTTTTTGCAGATCTGTACGGAAGTCGTACGGCCACTGATATAACACACCCTGTATGCCTGATCCTGATCTGTAGAATTATGGGCTGACACAAATGATCTATATCTGGATAATTCTTGAATCAAAAACCCAAAATAAATAAAATACCTGTAAACCCTTGTGATAGCTTCTGAGTGAAGTTATCTCTCAAATACCTGTAATACTATGATAACTTCTGGGTGAAGTTATCTCTCAATTCGGCAATAGATCGGCTGATCTTTCACAACCTCTGAATCGCACACAATGAAGAGTTGACATTCTTCACTGCAATTGGAATCCTGGAACCCTTGGCTCAGTCTTCACAGAAGAATTTCTTAACAAGAATCAATATCAATAATAAGCATGGATACAAACTCTCTTCCATGAGAGATTCTTATACACCTCCAAAGGTGTGCTTGCTAAAATTAGATTCCCTTAAATTAGACTGGGGCTTCCTTAATTTAGAACTAGGGTCTTAAAATTAGACCAATTCTTAAATTAGAATGAGGATCCTAAAATTAGACCCAATAATAAATAATTAATAATTAATTATTAATTAATAATTAATAATTAATTAAAATTGGACCAAATAATTAATATTTGATTAAATCAATCAAATATTAATATCTCCTTTAATTCATGTCCTAAAGAGCCCAAACGAAAGCCAAGCCCAGCTCCATCAAGACCCTTTATCCACCTCATCAGCCTACGAGGGTCGCATAATAGGCTAATCATCTACTCTACACATGTCGACTAAAAAGGGGACATGACAAAGATCAAACTAGGGGGTTGAATGAAAATAAGGACTCATGAAAATCACACCATATCAAACTTCATGCCATAAGAGGAGAGCAAGAGGATGAAACTGAAACATGGTTTTCTCCAAAAAAATCATTAAAATTTGCAAAGATTCCTTCAAATATGTAAAAATATCCCATGGAGACACCCTAAAAACATGGAGATAGGCTTTCTTAGTGATTAAACATGGAAAATATCTAAGATTTATGTATAGAAGTCATGAAAACTTGATGCAAACCATGGAAAACACAAATTACTGAATATTTGAATCTAATTACTCCTCCTTGGACTGTACAAATTCTCTTTGTAAGCTTGTCAAATATAAATTTAAATTGGTTGAGTTTGTGACCTCTATTTGACCTTGAAATGGATGAATAATAGCTAAAGGATGCCATGGATAGATATATCAAGTGCTTAAAAATTTAGACCAAGTTGAATTTCTTAGAAACTCTACCTAGGTGAAGAAAATTTGAAGAAAAACAACTTCCTTTTTGGATGCTAGACAAAATAATTTGCTCTCACTTCAAATGGATGGTTCATGATCATGGAAAATTGAATTGAAAAACCACTTAAACAATTAGGAATCTCTCTGAGCCTAGTTTCTTCACCTAAAATTTGAGAGTTTTACCCTCCACCAGTAGATCATACCATCAACAAAAATACAAGTAGGTCTCTTTATGCCAATATGCAAAGTATAAAAAAGAAGCTAGTTTAGTTCCTATAACTATTAAAATCACCTTAATGAATCTTGGTAATGTCCTACTCCCCTACCCTGGATTATATGGAACTATATAGATTCCATACTATTGCTTCCAAAATGGGTAAAAAGAAACTTTCTTTTTACCTTTTAAAGAAATATTTTCACTTCCACCACTTGGAATGGAAGTTTTGAGAAGTATTTTGTGCCATCCATGCAAATTTTCATATTTTTAACCTTTTAATTGGCAAATTTGGCACGTGGGAGTCCAATTGGGAGCTTTTTTGGCTATTTAACATATCAAATGACCTTTTTATAATTTGAAACTTTGGACTTAGGCTATTTTCACCCTTTTTAACATGAATAAATCTCTTTTGAGATAATTTTATAACCTTTTAAATCATTTTTAATGCTATTTTACCCCATTTTGGCCATTTTTAGCCCAAATTTGCATAATTAGACCATAATTGACCAATTTGACTAGCTACATTGGAAAATTGATCATTTTGGGGAAAATGTTGGATAATAGGGGTAGTATTTTGGCCTTGATAGGATAAATTACTAACAGTTTGATCATTAGTATGCATCAAAAATATTGATAACCCTATCATATAATATCCATAAAATGGCCAACTGGTCTATTTTGCATGTTTTAGGGACCTTATCTCTGAGTTCCATAGTCATCATATTTGATCATAATTTCCACTTCCATTTGCCAAATTAACCCTTCAAATAGGTATGATATGATGTCTAAAACACACTAGGATTCCAAGGATAATTTCACCACTTGTTTCAACACTACCATATGACACCCTATATCTTTGTGATACCACATGTAGATGAACATTTTCAATTACAAGAAGTGAGGATGAGTAACTTGGAAGAATGCATGGTTTTTGAGATTCAAACAAGTTTTGAGTTTCCTCAAAGATTCAAAATAGACTCATTTTATTATAAATATCCTTATTTATCTTAGACACTCCCTTTCAACATGATTGGTCTTCATGAGATTCTTATACACATTCATTAATGGTGGAAAACTATGTGCATTTTTAAACTTGTCTTTTCATGCTCTCTATGGTGCCACCTAGGGATTAAGATGTTTTTTTCATGTTCTAATATAATTATCAACACATTAATACCATAATGACTTCTCCATGAATGTGTTTTAGAGCTTTACACGACTTACTTAGCTGACTGTGTATGATAGTCATATAACAAACTGACTGTATGGTACTTATGACTGCAAACTCATGGAATATTTCTCTAGGGAATGAGATTTAAAGGTTAGGGTACTGAGATAAAATTTTAAACATGATAATGAACCTATAACCATCTTATTATGTCACTACCAAAACATGAAGATTTTGAAAATGATGGAAACCTATTTATAACATAAAATGGTGCCTTCTCTTGAAAATTAAGATGATTAGCCTATCAAAAAACTTTGAAAAATAAAACCAAGTATGAGAAGAATTATTTTAATATTTACATGTCCTCTAGAGTCAATTATATCATATGTATTATATAGACTCATCCAAACAAGAGCAAAACCTATAGGGTATGAAAAACATAACAAGCTTTTTAGAGATGATTCATAAATCATAATTGACCAATCCTTGAAATATTGTTATGAAAATGAATCTCTTTGAGTTTATTTTCACCTTCCAAAGGTGTATGACCAAGAACCTCTCCAACTGGTTGTACCAAGCATAAATTTGCTAACTAGTTCTATGTGTCTATAAGGGTGAAGAAGGATCAGAATAGTTTTAGCTCAAATTTGGCACTTTTATATTATTTAAAGAGTGTAAATGGGTATGATGAAGCTAAATACTCATCTCAAAAACTTCTCCCACTTGTCACACTCTCCCATAGGCTGTATAAGTACCAAACTCTTTATTTTTAGTTGTTTTCTTTATGATCAATTATATAACCTATAATTTTTAGATGGATTGACATTCTTAATAAGAAATATGACATATTGGACATTTGAAGGAAAACTAAGACACTTGGACACCTTAAAAACCATGCTAGTTACATATATGGCCCCTAAATGACAACTAAGTGACTCAAAATGACATATAAACTAATTAGACCATGAACAAGACTAAAATGACATTAAATTACATAAAATATAATATAATACACCCTATGAAAAAATATTATACCCATATATAAGTTATTACTATAGGGGGATTGACCATTTTGACTTGTGGTCAAAAATGGTCAACAAGATATATGTGATTAATTGAGATGCTTGATATTTTATTGATGTAATTAGTATGTAATGGAATAATGAGGTGTGTGGATTTATTTGTGTTAGAATTCTTACTCAAAACATTTGTGATTTAATTATTTATTTTTCATTTTATTTTAGATGTACCATTGAAAGGATTTTTTTATTTAGTTATTATATTTATATTTGGACTAATTTATGTTAATAACATTTGTGCGTATGATAATGTGAGTTTTATTTGGTTGTTAATAATATTTTATTTATTTATATAAGCTAACTTATAAATGTTATAATATTCTCTTTTGAGAATGAATATGTGAACTTGATCCTAATTTGATCAAGGAATTAATTGCCACTCTAAGTTGTTAAACTATGTTATATCAGACTATTACACCTACATTTCATAGTGTGAGTTTAAATTTTTTGGGACTTTGATTCTTGATAGTGATAATAAATTAATAATTAAATTTGATCCATGGGAAATAAATTTTTGTTTAAGGTAAATATGATCTATATTTTTCTTGATTGTGTAGGTTTCCTATAATATAGTTTTTAATATGGAAGAAAGATGGAATCCAGTAAGTTATGTGCATTTTTGTATGAATTATTATAGCCTTATTAATCCAAACTTTTGATAGTGAAATTTAAGGTTAGATTGATTTTGTGACTTGTTTACAAAATTAATTGGAGGTTATATTATCATTATCATATGTTAGTATAAAATAGGTCTAAAAATTATATTTGGGAATATCTATTAGGATATTACATATAACTCTATGTCCCTCTCTCTCATAAATGAATTTTGAGGGATAATCAGAGACTAGTTATATTTATTAAATTTCTTTATTTATAGATTATTATTTTTGATAACTAAAATTTTTCTTGATATAAAATAAACCAAGAAGGAACTTATGAATACAATAAGAAGTTAGCATTAGTAAAAAGCTAATTTGATAAATTCTTCCTTGAGAATCTAGCCTAAATAGACTTTCTAAAAGTAACAAGTGTTCTTTTTAACAAGTTTAATCAATTTTCATGCAATTCTACCCTTTAGGTATTTTTTTAATATGAACTTGCATGCATGATACATGCAATCCCCACTATTTTCTTTACTATTTTACAAATTGGCAACATTTCATTTTCCTTTTATAATTACCCTCATTTTTTGGAGCCAAAGTATTTTAAGTTCAAGTTTTTAGGTTTCTTATTCAATCTTTCATCTCCTTATTTTTTGGGAGTGATCCATAATAATTTATTTAGCAGTACCAACATTCCATTTTAATAATTCCTTATAGTTTCTCCATCTCCCTATCTTTGGATATACTTTTCATGTTTCCTTCTTTTCCCTTTAGCTTAGATATAATCCCATAATTTGTCAACCATTCTGCCACTCAATTTCCATATCTTAGGGTGTAGTTCCAATTTATTTCTTCAAAATGACCCCTAAGATTTTTCACTTCTTAAATTATACATTTAATTATCTAGTTAAAGTTTACATTAGTTTTCATGTCTGTAATGATCATGAGTGAGTCCACTTCTATTAAGATGTTCATGATATTTTCCTCTAGATCCAACTTCATCCCCAAAATAAGGCTCTCATCTTTTTCTATGTTCTTACTATTGATTAAAGTATATACAACTCTATATTCCACCACCTCTCATTTATGATCCCTGGTAATCACCCCTATTTATTGATTCCCTTATATTGTGCTTTAATGCCTGATTAATGTTTAATGTGTACCTCCCCTATTCTAATAATTCCCATTTGACAATTTTCTTAGTTTCATCCCTTACCTACTCATTTTTTGGATTAATTATATCATAAATTTATTTATCCTCACCCAATTTTTAAGGATTATCATTTCCTCTATGCTAGACTCCTTTTTTTCAACTATTTTGAAGTAACTGTTATCTGACTAATGTTAGTCTCTAATTCTAACCAAACATTCTTTGGGGTCTTATTCCTCTTGTTATGCTCAAAAAATATTGTATCCCATTATACCCATACATTCCAGGTTAGGAGGCTTGGTCCCATATCTCATACATCCTTTAGGATGTTTAGTTTCATGCTAACCCACCAAGCCTTGAGGTTATCTAGGAGTTTGTTATTCAAATCCCACCTCAGATTATACTTATTTATAAACTTATTCCAAATATCCCTAGTGTAATTGATATGAATAATATGGTTCTCAACACTTGCCTCTTTTTTTAGTATAACATGTATCGTGATGTCCCTTGTAAACCTTTTGTTTTTATATTTTCCCCTATTAGGATATTTTTATGCATACCCAATGATAAAAAGGATTTTAATTTTGGCCAGGATTTGGAGACCCAAATTTTAGTCCATACAATTTTTTCTAAGGTGTTGAGATGGTTTGTTATATACATCTCATATCCTTATTTAACTAAGTAATGTCTTATACATTTTTATTCCAATTTAAACACCATTTTAAACAATCTAGGGAATCCAAAAGCCATGAAGGACACTATTGATCATATTTCGTCTTAATTTTTAGTATCGTCAACATTCTAAAAAAAATTCTAGGTGAAATTATAACCTTGGTCTATATTTTTTTGTCTAATAGTATTTCATCTTGTTTCTCCATTAGTAGGTACATTATGATCTTATCCAATCTAAGCTAGGATCTAATGTTAAAGGTTTTTGGGTGATATATTTGTCATTCCAAATGTCCATAGTTTCCCTATTTCACACATTCTAAAATAGTCCTTTTATAATGATCCGTCAAGCTTCCCTCATGATATTCTAAATAACAGACCCAAAATGGAGATATTTTGTCTTAATTATTCTTTATAAGTTCTTATCATCTAGATATTTGTCTCTCAACAAATCACTCCATATTTCAACTTGAATAGTTCCCAATATCCAACCTAATTTGGCTATTAGGGCCATGTTAAATTTATAAAAATTCCTTATTCCTTCCCCCCTTGAATAATAGTTTTACATATTTTCTCCCATGTTAGGAAAGGGATTTTGGACTTATCCCCTCTTCCTTGCCAAAGGAAGTTTCTAAGAATTCTATTCATCTCAATCAAAACTAATGTTAAGGCCATTGAGAGAGATAACCAATATGTGTGTGTGTTCTAAAAGATAATATTTGAGTATAATATGTCCTAAAAATATAAAATATTTTCCTTTCTAAATTCTTGGATTCCTCCTCATATTTTCCATAAATTCATCCCAAAGTTTCTTACTTCCATTTCCTTTGAAAAGTGGAAAACCTAGGTAATTATCTAGGAAATTAGTTATTTCAAGGCCCAAGTGCCTATTAAGGAAATATTGAATATTAGAGAAGATATGGATACATAATATCTTAGATTTACTTATTTTAATAGATTGGTTTGATGCCTTTTCATAAGTACCCAATAATTTCCTAAATTCTCTAACTTATTTCTGAGTAGGTTTGATGAAAAGAAAATTATCTTCCACAAATTGGAGGTGAGAGGGTAGATTATTTAGTTGTTTTAATCTCTTTAATATTATTATCACACTGAATAGATCTTATACATTTTCCTAAATCCTCTACCATCATGTTAAAAACATATGGGGATAAAAGGTCACCTTGTTCGAGTCCCTTAGATGAGGATAAATACCCTTTTGGGGAGTTGTTAATCATCACCAAGAATTTTTAGGAGAAATAAAAGCTTTGGATCCATTTCTTGTATTCCAAGCTAAAACTAAGTTAATAAATAACTCCATCTAGAAAGGTCCAACTAAATTTATCATAGGCCTTCAAAATGTCCATTTTAATCAGCATGACTTATCTCTTACTATCGTAGAAAGAATGTATGATTTCATAGGCAATAATAATCCCATTATGATTTATCTCCCTTTATCTAAACCACATTATTCCTCTAAGATAATATTGGGAATATTTTTTTAGCTGATTAGAAATGGTTTTCAAGATGATCTTGTAGACAATGTTACATAAGGATATTAGTTGAAAGTCTTCATGGGTCTTGCTTTTTTATTATTTTTTAATGAGGACAGAATGTGTAATTTAGATATTTTATAATTCCTTGAGATTCGTTTTATTCCTAAACCACTCCCTTAATTTATTCCCCTAAAAATTCCCATAAATGTTATAATAAATAGACAAAAAACCATCTAAAATAGGAGCCCAATCCCTTGCCATCTCAAAGACTACTTTCTTTATTTACTCTAGAGAGATATCCTTTATCAGGGCTTGATTATCTGATTATATGACTAGTTTAGGTATCATTCTCCATAACTTTTCTTGGTCTTCTTATCTCTATTCATTTTCCTACTTTAGAATGTCTTCCTAGAAACTTACTAAGTATTCTTTAATTTCCTTTGGTTCTTTTAAATTGGTACCTTCTAGGGTTTCCAATTTTCGAATGTAGTTATTTTTCCTTCTAAACTTACATGTTAAATGTGAGAAATTGGTGTTCCTATCTCCCTCCATCTATCTAACCAATGATTTTTGTTTCCAATAAAATTCCTCCTTTTTCTAGAAGACTTACAAATCTCTTATAATTTACTCCACTACCTCCATAAGCTCTTTGGAGTTATGCCCTTCCATCCTATTTTCCTATCTCATTATTTATTGATTTATTATTTTTGGGAAATTAGATGTTCAATTCCTAAATAATAAATGGGTTTGAGTAGATAAAATAAATAAATAATATGTAATAATTAAGCCACTAATTTTGTGTAAACAAATAGTATTTTTGCCTTTTTTAAAAATAGTAATGAGCGAGAAAAAATATGACTTAGATTATTCTAGGCTATTATGGTTGAGATAAAGTTTGATACTAGAGGAATATGACTGAGACACTATCATAAACTAAGATATAGACTTCATTTTATGATTGGATAGGATTTCTAAAAATAGGACACCCTACTATCTAATCTTATAGTCTTGGTATTGTCATTATTATCCAAACCACTCATAGAGATATGGTTTTTATAGGTTTTGTTCATAGCATCTGTGTGAGCCTATGTACCAAATTTTATATCCTTGCTATCAATTTAACTCCCTATAGAGTTGATTCTTCATATTATTTTGTCTTATACACAATTAAATTATACTTTTGTAAATAGAGAAAATGGGTTAGTGTGTAAAGGATACATTAGACACACTTCCCACCCCATATGTGGGCACATTGCCTATATACCAATACTCCAAGGAGGGATCAAGCTATATGTAATTCTCCCATTAAAGTGCTTGGTGTAATAGTGTGATGAAAATGCAAGTAAATGAAAAAATAGGTGTACTTAGAATGACTATGGACTAGTGTAAAGGTTTGAGTAAGCTTGAAATATTGTTGGATGGTTGTATGCAGAGAATAGAGAAAAGTGCATGAGTAGTCTTGCTTATATTCTTTCTTCTCTCTTGTAAATGAGTGTCAACCGTTCTAAATGTATTTTGAATGGTATTTTATAGGGGATTTAATGATCATGGGTTAAATGAATTCATGTTAGGCTAACATGAATTAGGATAAGGATACATAAAAATATGAAAATTTGAATAAAAATTACACTTAGACAATAGTGTTGTAAACAAGACACCTTGAATTTTAGCACTTTAGTCCATGTTTGGGCACTATTATCCTAAGGGAAAGAGGCCTAGTGTGATGGATTTTTCATGAAAATATCAGCCTAGGTCAATAAGGGTTCAATTCAGAAGGGTATAGATGATTGGGAAACTATGAAAACATGCCTAAGAGGGTTAAGAGAGAAAGAAAAATGGACCTATGAGTTGGGTGTCATTATCCATACTAAAGTTACCAAATTTCACATTTTATATGACTACATTTTCCCCCTTTATTCTAGTGATGCTAAAAAGAGAAATACTAGGATAAAAGAAAAATAGAAAGTGTACTTGAATGTACCTATAAAGGTGAATCTCATGAAGCTATGTGATGATAAATGTGTGTAGAGAGAGCATGGTTTGAAGTGTGAATCTATAATGATAAACATAGAGTAGATCAGTCCTTACTAGATATGTTATATCTAAAATAAGAATGTATAAAATATAGGTAAGAGAGAGAGGAAAAGAAAGGAATGCATATACCACACTGAGTAAGCAAACTTCTACAAAACCTATTGCAATATAGGATTGTGTTGGGTGTGTGTTGTGTCAAAAGTAATATCATGAATGGAGCTAAGTGCTTAATTCCGTAGAAGTGGTTAAAGAATGTAAAGGAAAGCAATTTGGCTCCATTTTTTCATACTAAGTGAAGCTAATGAATCATGCATGTGTCAATTTATGTTTGGACTATGGTCTAATCCCTTTGAATAGTTGGCTCAAAAATACAAAGGTTATCTAGTCTTTTGGCTCCATTGTTACCTCGTGAAGTGAAGCTATGAAGTAATACAATTATGGAATAAATGTCATATGAGATGGCTATTGAATTCCATGAATGTAATATGAATTGACAATGTTGGCATGGATAGCCAAATTTATGCTAAAATCTAGGCCACTTTTGGCCATTTTGAAAGATAGAGATTGGGCTTGTATTAAAGCCACTAGTAATGACTATGTACTCAGAGACTCTTTCCATAAAAATTCAAAATATTTAACCTAAGGTTTTTATTGAGAGCCTAAAATATGGTTTCATAAGACAAGTGGAAGTTATTTTTTGGAAGGCCTAAAGTGACAACTTTATGCATTATTTTTAGTCAATAATATCTATAGGTTAAAACTATTAATAATCCATTTAACAAATGTTTAAACACCAAGGTATAATTTCATTTTGGTATGATATTATTGATGTAAAGAGGAAATTATGATCATGGAGGTCATAAAAATAATATTTAAGTGTTTTCATGCTCCCAAAGAGATCTAACAGTCCGTACATAGAGACCCTATGTGCCTACAACTAATAGGCCTAAAAGTGCAAAATATATTTGAAGTTTTTACTAGATGGTAAGTTGTCATTTGGATGATAATGGAATTATATAATAAGAATGAGTAATAAAAAAAAAATTTGAGCCAAATTACTTTCTAAAATTCATAAACCTCTAAGGACAACCTTCAACCACTATATGTACTATCTCAGGCAATAAAGGGAAGGGTTGTGGTTTTGAGCATGAAAAGTGTATAAAATAAATAGTGAAGGTAGGTAAGGGTGTAGAGAATATAATAAGATGTTGTAGGAGGTCTATAAACATCTTTAAAAAATATAAAAAACCATATGCACCTTAAAGGTAGAGGTAAACATTGTGTCTCAGTCACAGCAGGCAGTGAACTCAACTTTGAAAGGGAAAAGGTGTATTGGTAGGTTAATGGGAGATAAAACCCAATTATATATTACATGACCATATAAATTTATATTTTAATGACCTCATTATATATAAATAGGAACAAAATAATCATATATAACCTCTTATAGATCCCATGAGTACCTACAACTGGGAAGAAGTTGGTGTCTCAGTCAAGGTGCTTGATGGTGTTTTATCACATCAAAGTTAATTAAAGGTGAATGTAGATGTTAAGTGACCTTAAATAAATAAATTAATGGTTAAATAAATTTATTAAAATCCAAATCCAAAAATATACATCTACATTATGGGTTAAATAGGTAGGACATAGTCAAATTATGATTAGGTCAGGTAGTCTTGTGAATCCAAGTGTGTAAGGAGTTCATGAAAGATTGGAGGGATAAGTGGATACTTCAAAATTTTAATTATGGTAATTTTTGTATAGTAATAACCTACATAAAATGAAAAATAATAAATATATAGACCTTGAATATAAAATACAATCCTCTTCCAAACACCCCTGCACAGTCTCTTCACACAAGCCTGCTTTAGGTTTTTAAGGATAGAGTGACCAAATGATCAGACCAAGGGCTCAATTTTGGTATTCATCATACATAAAACTTGGATAAAACCCTCAAACACTTTTTTATTATGATAAAATATGGTAAGTTCCCCTATTTTGTCTCAAACAGGGACCACTCCCGTCAAATGCAAAACCTATAGATTTGGGAAGATGGGTAGAAAGATGGAGATAAAAGGTGTTTTAACCTTTAAAATGGGTTTAGAAGGTTAGTTTACTCAAAGATATGAGTCTAATTTTGGATCAAATATAGTTTTAGGCCTATTAGAATACAAGGAATAACTCAAATAGGCAACTTTGAATTCTCATATTTAACATGAAGGTTTACATGGTGGACAAATAAGTTGAGGGTGGTTAATAGGGTCCCCTACAATCAATTTTGTGTATTTTTTCTACATGTTGGATGTTGAACTTTTATGAAAAATCTTTAAGACCTAAAATTGATTATAAACCCTTACAAAAATGGAGTTAGAGGTGAAATAAAATGGCATAGTTTAACCATAATATATATTGGATGATGAAAAGGAATTTCTAAGGCTCTCTTACATTCCATCTATTTGTATGAAATTGTATGGATTAGTGCAAAAATAAGCTTTTCCTCACTATTTTGTGTATTTTTTATGTTATAATAAGTTTTAAGAGATAAAAATCACATGTATGGAAATATTGAGACTTAATATAACTACCAATTTAATTTTAATTCCTTTAAAATGTTATTAAGTGTCTCAAACTAGTCCTTCAACTCAGCCAATCAAAACTCACCTATTGGACAAGACAATGAAAGGTGTGAAAACTTCTAGTGAATGTTATTTTAAAATGTCCCTAATTATTCCAATGTAATTAATGGACTTTAAAATTTTCATTAACTCCATCCCATTTATTTTAATGATAAAATGAAGCTAATTTTTAAGCCATGTATGCAGGGTGCATGAGAGGTGTTATTTTTGGACTACATATTATGATGACTCACTTTTAGTTATTTCTAGAAGACTAGGCACGAAACAAATTAATGGAGAGTAATTTATTATTCCTCTAACTTTAATTCCAATAATTATAACTATTTCTAATTAGTTATGGGATGTTCAATTAGAGGCAATCATGAAGGTAGGTTTTCTATGCAAAATGGGGAGTTTTATGCCACTTTTCATCAAGTTTGTGACTTGGATTGACACTTTTTTCTCCTAAAATTTAATATTTAAACCCATATCCTATTCACATGCATGGATAACTTATATTCCCAGATTTATAATTGTATTTTTGACCCTTCAACTTCTCTTCTCTCTCTCTCTCTCTCTCTCTATATATATATATATATATATATATATATATATATATATATATATATATAAGAGTTAGCCATTTTGGAATTGTATGGGATGTTCCACCTAAGTATTGCAAATCCCTACTAATTTTTATAAATTTTTATCAATTAAATTACTAATTTTTACCTCTTCATGACTATTCATAAGTGTCTTCCACTTGAATGATGAATCTTGTTTAGTGAAGACTATGGATTCTTAGCATGTGGTCTCATTCTTACACCTTGTTTGTAGTTGGAAAAATTTTATTGTAGGGAATGTGAAGTGTTTTAGGAAATTTTAAATTTTGAGTGATTTATTATTTTTATTAGTTCCATTTAAATACTCTTTTCTAGTCCTCCTAGTTTTACACATCCATTCATGACCTCACAATGTAACATTGATGTGAGAAGATGAAGATTGAAGGAGTGTATGTTTTAATTTATTTCTTTGTCTCAAGTGTAGAATGTAATTTTTTGGAAGTCATAAAATGGATTTGGTGTCTCACCTCCTTATTTTATATTTGATTTCAGTTATCTCTCTCCCTTTTCAACCCCCAAAGTTAGTTGTAGGTTCAATATTATGTGGTACATCAAGGGAGCTAGACCTATCTAGAGACTCACCTCATTCTTTAGGTTTCCCACAAGACTAGAGGTGATTCCATTATGACACATGGATGAGGAGTGTTTTGTATCTCATCAAAGTGTGAAAATCCAAGTGACAATAGATACATATGACCAAGAGGTTCCTTTATTTGATCCCTAAATATTTATAAAAATACATCAATAAATTATGAATGATTTATAAATAACTTATAAGGGGACATGCCTTCAAGTACATTAATTCAAACCCTCATATTTCCTACATATCCAAACAATACTCCCATTAAAATGATTATGATTCTATCATATAGTCATTATAAATAAATTCTATGCTAAAAAATGGACCTTAACTATATATTATTCAAGCTCAAATTGTCATATTAAAAGTACCAAATATCAAAGATCCAACACAACTACCAAGTTACCCTACATTTATTGATTTTGAAATTAAACTTGTTATACATAAGGATTATTATACTCATATTCTTAGATTGTAAAAAGGTGGTGGATTGTAACCAATAATAACACTTATGATGAACACCTATATTCCCATGGAATATCTTATGTCTATGATGACAACTATTGGGGATATTGAAAAGTAGGTTTTTATAATTCAAATGCAAATGTATTTCCATAATAATGCACATATAACCTCATGATATAATCAACCTATTAAAAAATTTATAATTGAATATGTTTATCAATAAAATTTTGAATTACTAGACTTAGTTCTATTTTTGAGACATAAGGACCCATTTAACCACATGATTAACTATGTGATGGCTTATAAAAAAATTTAGAGGGCTAAATTGGTGAGTTTGGGTTAACAATGTGAGACCTAAGTCCTCACATTAGTTAAAAATGAAGGGAAAAAGTCCCTCTCCTTTTAGCAGGTGGACCCAACTTTATTAAAAGATAAAAGGGAAAAGTAAGAGAAAATTTATTCATATCTATTTATAGAAAAAAATGTTTTCTATTGGGGGTTTCATAATTTTAACCAAAAGGAACATAAAGGATTTAGGAAGGAAAATGAGAGGAATGATAAAAAATAGGGGGAAATGAGAAATGAAAGGAGGAATGGGATTATTATAACCAGTTAAATGTAGAAGCTACCATGATAACTTTGGCAAAAATTAAAGACAACTCTTGGTAGCTAAATACAAAAACTTAGCAAAATAGTCCAAGAAAGAGAAAACACTATATTCATAGAAAATATCTCTTATTCAATGGGTGGTAAAGACATGATGCACTATTAGGAGTATAAAACATACATTGAGATAATTATCTACTACTGGTAAGATAATGAAATACAATTATCTCATATTTACCCATAAAAGACAATTAAAATATTACTTAAACCCCACCAAGATTTCACATTCATAAAAATTTAATAAAAATATTCTAAAAGAAATAATTAAATTGAAATTATAATTTTATGAAAAAAATAGTGATTATGATAAAAATTTGAAAGTAAATATATAAATAAAGATGAATCATACACAAATGTATAACTCATAAAGAAATCCTAAACACAAAATTTGTAAAATCTCCCTGTTCTAATCTTTATTGAGTCAAAAATACAATCTCATCATTCCAAAAGTTTTTATAGAGTCTTACTACTAAAAGTCCCCTTAAAATGAGACTAACACTCATATTTATAGTTCAGGAAGGTGGTTACAGTGTGTAATAACCTTTTTTGTATTATAGATGGTATAAAAGTGAGTTTACAAAAATGCACCACTTAAGTGATATAAATATGTGTTGGTACAATTATACTTCATGAAAAAGTGAAATTATAAAATTACAACACTTGAATGGTGTGAAAATTATTTGGCGCTTTTACACCACTTGAAATTTTTAAATCAAAATTACACAATTTGAGACTTACAAAGTGACATGGTGCATTTGCATGAATTACATTAACAAGGTTGTAATTACACAAAATTTATAATTGGAAATTACAAAATGAGATCCAACATTAGCATGAAAATACTTTAAGTTTGATGAATAATTAATTCACTTTATCCTTTTTTTAATACAATATCAATCATTACTTTAGACTTTTCATGAAATTTCATCTTTCATATGTTTTATATCAACATCTATTTGAGTAATCTAAAATTTACTTGATCGAGAATTTTCAATGACCACTAATGTTTTCTAGTCATCCTTTTCATTCTCCATATAAATGTTTTATTCATAAGACCATAATATCCATGCTAATATTTTTTTCAAGACACCATATAAATATTTAACTTTATCAAGCCACTAACAAGATTCAAGGGTTGAGAGGGTTCTTGAAATGGTAAATAAATATAAATTTACACATGCCATTTGTATTTGACATCCAAAAATTTAGATTGGAAAATTATTACCACATCTAGAAACCTAACATAAATATGAATCAAGACATGAAAACATATATTCATTTGAAACTTGAATTAGTTTTAGATCTGACCATGCAAAATAGCTTTTTCTCATTAAAATTTCCTTCTACTAGTGAAAACTACAAACTTTCAGGCAATACCATGTTTTTTTAGTGAATACCATGGGTTTTAGGACCAAAACAACCTTTTAAACACTCAAACACATGGGTTTTATTAAAAAAAACCAATTAATTTTCAAAATACCATGAATTTATTCTTGAAACCACCATCATTATCCATTTAACATGAATCTAGGGAAGTGCAAAACAAAAGTACACAACTTAGAGAAATGTAATTTCAATTTGCTTAAAGTTAGAAAATAAAATTTGAAATTGCATGACCATAAAAAATAAAAATTCAATTTTCATGGGAAGACAAAATGCAAAACAAATTTGCAAATTTCACCAAGTGGAAATTTGAATTTGCAAACTTTACCAAGTGGAAAAAATAAATTTCAAATAACACTAAGTAAAAAATAGAATTTACAAATTATATTGTGTAAAAAATAATTTGTAAATTACACAGAGTGGCAAAAAGGATTTGTAAATTACATCATGAGGAAAAACCAATTTTCAAATTACACCAAGTGGAAAATAGAATTTATAAATTGCATGACTTGGAAAAGTATTGGGAAAATTTTCACAATTAGGATTTATAAAAACAAATTTGCAAGACTTGTAAAAGTGCATTGGTGTTTTTGCATGACTTGAAACCTATAAATCCATTAATTTTTGAAGTTCAAGATGAAATTTTTATACCAAGTGTTTATTGTCAAAATTCATCTCTTAGATTTGGTCTTTGCATTGGGATAAAAATTAGGAACTTTTAGAGAATTTTGATTTTACCTTAAATTTTCACTCTAGTGTTGATAAGATCAAATGAATTCATGAATTCTATCTCATCTCTATCATAGTATGCTTTCCATGATGACAAAAGTCTTTTTACACCAAAAGATAAATTGTCAATATATCTTCAACACACTATTTTTAAGCTTGAAAGATAGTTATATTTCGTTATTCTACCCAAGCCTTGTCCATTGGGATATAGATTTGATGTCCTATTATACAAAAAAAATCACCATCCTTGTCTTTAAAACATCTCTAATTTCCTATATGAGCACAATTGTGGATGTTATCATGAAATGTAAAATATGATGATAATAACTAGCTTCGAATGTGGGACTACATTTCCAAAGTAAATATAGGAGAACTCTATAGTTTTAAATGACTGGTGCCTCATACCCTAAGATTCCTAAAAACTTCTATGTAGCTCACATTTACATGTCCTAATTTGGCCAACTGATATCTAGTTCACCTATCTAAATTGTAAGACAAATGAACATACACTATAAAGTCAAATCATCTACTCTAAATATTTTCATATTTTGATGTGACCAATTGACAACCAATTTTCCCATCTAAATCATATGATAAATGAGCATGAAATATCAATTTAGATCACCTATTATTGAAATTTTACATGTTTACCACCTATTCAATTTAAGAGATCCATGATAAACCTATTTATTTTGCTTCTTGAGATACGAGCATTTATATTATAATTTTAATAACTACAACCTTTTTTTGGATAAAATGTCAAATGTCTATTTTGGAAACTCACTTTACTATAATACTTCAAGGTTTATTTTTGCTTATCATTTAAGAACTGAAGAATCTTAACACTAAATAACTCACATGTGGATCTAAGATGTTTGACTAATTGAAATTGAATGTAGGTATATATCATGGACACAAACATGTCTAAGAAGAAGGACCAAAACAAGGAGAGTAAGAAATAATAAACAACCTATTATATTTATTGAAAGCAACACACACTTGCCAAAATAAAATGTGAAAATGAATCAATCCAAAATAGGGAAAGCAAAAACTATTTATAGAGGGTAGAAGAAAATAAGAAGACTATACCAAATGATTCACTCGCTATGAGAAGTACCCACCATTTCAAAAAATGGATTTTACTTATGAACTCTAAACACATTCAACAATAGTGAGCATGTAGGTGAGAAGACAAACATATAGTTATTGTTCACACAGGGATGATCACGAATAAAAAATTATCAATGTTTTCCAATTTTGAGATGAAATCATTATGAACTCTACAATACTCTATGAGCACTCTTGATCAATACTAAACATTTTTTATGTCTTCTTGGGTGACTTTAATGCATCTGTGTTAGATATAGTATATTAATTAAAGAGAAGTGGGTTGAATATCTTTTTTTGAGATGGAGCCACAATAGGATTATCTTTTTAAATTAAAAGAGTGTTAATATTTATTTCCAAGTTGATTCTCATGACAAAAATGAATTCATCATTGAATGATTCATTTTCATCACCTTCATCAATCTCTTATACCTTGACAATTTCCATTTTATTTGTAATGAATATTGGGCACCATTAATTTTGTTTTGGCTTCATGTATATCTTGATTTCATCTTTGAATTGCTTATGATATTCAATCTATGTGGGGTTGATTATTATAGATTCAAGTTCTATCGAAAACTCTTATTTGGTAGAACCTAAAAATGAAATACTTGAGGAATCATCTTTCAATCTAATAGAGAAAGGACCTTTTGCTTGACTTAAAAATGATCTAAAATTGTTTTCACCTTCAAAAATTATAAAATCACATTTTGCATTATTGTTTCTCTCTATTTTTGTTTCAATCAATTATTCTTTAAATAGCCAATTTTCTCTTAGGACTGCAAGGTTTTAGAAATATTGTGACACATGTAAATATCTCTCTTATTTTCCTAGGGGGAAGCCAAATTATTTGTTTGTTTTTTGATCAATCATTATTTCTTCCAATTTTTCTTCTTCTACAATAATTATGAAACTAAAACAATCATATGTGATAAGAATCACTTTCTATTTGTCCTTGCTAGACTTTTGACATTTTTCATCAAGAACATGCCTTTAAAGTCTTTTTTATGAATATTATAGATTATTGATTTATCAGCTTTCACTATTTCTTTATCTCCATCTAAAATAGTTGTAACACCTTTTAAAACCTCCTTATTCAATTTTATAATTAAAACCATGTCATCTTTAATTTTGATAGCCTCTTATTATGTAACTTCTAATTCATTTATATTGTTACTCATCAAGATGAATTTGATCTCTGGGTGTAGAGAACTGATTAAGACATAAATTTTATTGTTGGGACTTGGTTGATGTGCCTGGGGAATCAGTCTTAACATTTTTTTTAAATGTGCTACAAACTCTCTCATCGACTTATCATCTTGATTCTAGAGTTGGAATAAATCTGATAGTAATATACATGAATCCATAGTTGATTTAAATGTATAAATTAACTTATTATTCAAGGATTACCAAATCACAATACATCCATATTGGAGTTATTGAAACCACTTAGTATCAAGTCCAATGATAGTTTCAACAAAAAAATTGATAGCAACATCTTCATGCATAATTTCCAAGATGATATAAAATAGTATGAGGGATAGGTTATGGCTATATTCATATTGACCATTTTCCCTAGAAAAATTTGGAAATTTCTTCGATAAACTTGATGTAAATTCATTTTACTAGGCCAAAGCCAATGGACCAAAATGTTTTTCCCGTGGGATATAAGGAATATTGGGGTTAGGGTGAACCAACACCATTTATTTAATTAGATTGATGAAATAAATAGGTACTTTATCTCAATATATTTTCCAACCTCCATTTTATGGGAGGTTCGTTGATATATTAAAAATCATGCATGTAAATCACCTTGATCCCCAATGAAGTCACCAAAAACTATCAGCTCAAAACATTGTCAAGGGGATAAATTATTCACTTTGAGTAAACAATATGGGAAGTAATTCCTCATGTTAGTAAAAAAAAGGGACAAATTCACTCTTCTATTATAATGTATAGCTACCTTTATTGAATTCCAAAAAGGTAAAATTAAGGGAAATTTTATTCACATCTATTTATATCAAAAATGTTTTCTATTAGGGGTTTCATACTTTTAACTAGAAAGAACATAGAGGAGTTAGAAATGAAAATGATATGAATGATATAACAAAGGGGGGAAATGTGAAATTAAAGGAGGAATGGGATTATTATATCTAGTTAAATATAAAAGCTACCATTATAACCCTAGGAAAATTGAATGACAACTTTGGGTAGCTAAATATGGAAACTTATCATAATAGCCCAATAAGGAGAAAACACTATATTCATGGAAACCTCTCTAATTCAATGGGTGGTAAAGACAAAATTAAATCTTAGGAGTAAAAATAATACATTTATATAATTATCTACTACTATTAACATAATAAAATACAACTATCTTATATTTACCCATAAAAGATAATTAAAATATTGTTTAAACCCCACCAAGATTTCACATTCATAGAAATAACATAAAAATATTATAAAAGAAATTATTACTATGAAATTCACATTTTATGATAATTTTTTAGTGATTATAAAAATAATATGAAATTGAAGATACAAATACATATGAATCAAACACAAAGTTATAACTCACAAAGAAATCCTGGACATAAAGTTTGTGAAATCTCCTTGTTATAATATTTATTGAGTCAAAAATACAATTTCATCTTTCAATTTTTTTTTGTAGAGTCTCACTACCAAAATATCCCATAAAATGAGCCTAACACTCATATTTATAGTGTGGGAAGGTGTTTATGGTGCATAACCACATTTTTTTCATTACAAATGGTGTAAAAGTGAGTTTTAAAAAATGTATCACATACGTGATATAAAAATGCATTGGTGTAATTTTACTTCATACAAAAGTGAAATTATGAAATTGAATCACTTGAATGGTTAAAAAATGCTTTGGTGATTTTACACCACTTTAAATGTGTAAATCAAAATTACAAAATTTGATACCTACAAAGTGACATAGCACATTTTCATGAATTGCATTTAGAAGATTATGATTACACAAAATTTGAAACTATAAATTGCAAAATGAGATCCAACATTAACATGAAAATACCAAAATATTGACAAAAATTTGATTGACTATATCCTTTATTAAATACAATCTCATCCATTTCTTTACAATTTACAAGGAATTTTATCTGGCATATATTTGTATTCTATATTTGCATCTATTTAAGTAATCTAAAATTTACTTGACTAAGAATTTTCAATGACCACTAATGTTTTCTATTTTTCCTTTATGTTCAACATATAAATGTTTTCTTCATAAGAACATAATATTCATGTTAATATTTTTTTGAAACCTACCATAGCAATCTTTAACCTTATCATGTCACTAACATGATTTAAGGGTTGAGATAGTTCTTGTAATGGTAAATAAATTTTAATTTACACCTGTCATTTCCATTTGGCCTCCAAAATTTTATATTAACAACTTATGTCATTATCCAGAAACCTAACAGTAAATACTAAACAACACATGAAAACATCTATTCATCTCACACTTGAATTAATGTTAGAGATGTCCATCAAAAAAATTATCTCTTTAAAATTTCCTTCTATCAGTAAAAACTACAAACATACAGTCAATACCATGTTTCTATAGTGAATACCATGGGTTTTAGGATGAAAAAAGCTTTTTAAACACTCGAAATCATGCATTTTATTTATATAACCACTTTATTTTCAAAATACCACAAATTTATTCTTCAATCCACCATCATTTTCCATTTACCATGAATTTGGGGAAGTGTAAATAAAATGCATTAATTGGGGAAATGTAATATCAATTTGCATGGATGAAAAAATAAATTTTGAAATTGCATCACCAAAAAAATTCAAAATTCAAAATGCGAAACAAATTTCAAATTTCATCAAGTGGAAATTTGAATTTGTAAATTGCATTGAGTGGAAAAAAGAATTTACAAATTACACCAAATGGAAAAGATAATTTACAAATTGCACTGAGGGAAAAAAATTGTAAATTATACCAAGTGGAAAAAATAATTTGCAAATTACACTTTCAAATTTCATTAAGTGGAAAAAAATTTGCAAATTGCACTGAGCGAAAAAAAAAAACTACAAATTGCATGACTTGGAAAAGTGTTAGGACATTTTGCACTTGGGATTTGAAAAAAAATATATTCATGCCCTGTAAAATTCCCATGGTGTTTTTTCATGACTTGAAACCTAAAAATATGGTTCTCACCCTTAATTTTTTAAGTTCAAGATGAAATTTTTATGCCAAGTGCTTATAGTCAATATTCATCTCTCAGATTTGGTCTTTTCATTAGGAAAAAAAATTAGGAAGTTTTAGATAAGTTTGTTTTTATCTTAAATTATCACTCTAGTGCTAATAAGATCAAATGGATTCATGGAATAAATCTTCTCTCTATCATAGTAAGTTTTCCATGATGACAATAATGTTATTTCACTGAAAGATAAATTGTCGAGATATTTTACACACTATTTTGAATCTTGAAAAATGGTTATATGTCATTATTATACCCAAGCCTTGTCCATTGGGATACATAGTCAATATCCCATTCTATAAAATGTTTACCATCCCTATCTTTAAAACACCTCTAATTACATGTATGAGTGCAATTGGCAGTATTCTCATGAAATGTAAAATTTCACAACAATACTATATACATTATTTTGGTTCATGGGCACAAGATGACAAGCTATTACTAAAGATTTTACATATTATTATTTCTAATGAGGCTCAAAATTAGTTTCTATAGTTTACCAAAGGGTTCCTTATTCAATTTTGTACAATTGGAAAATGCATTCTTCATGGATTTCAATATCCACAAGGTACCACATTTCCACAATTTCAAACAACGTGATGATGAATCCATTTAAGATTATACTATTTGGTTCAAAAGTACATTATATGAGATATAATTTAGACCTTTATATTTTGAATTATAATTTATTTTTAATAGATTCCTTCTTTCCATGTTAAAGGAAAGAGCATTGCATAAAAGATATGAGTCGTTTACCCATTTATATAATCACATGCATAGATATTATTCCTTCGTAATTAATCATTAAATGTAACTTAACATACCTCCTTACAAATACAAAAAATCTATCCCTCACACAAAGGATGGAGATAACTTACCTATGGAACATTATGAACAATAATGTGATATTCCTAATATTTATGTGACTAGTTTGATAATGTTACTTAACATGGCGATAATATAATGTCCATATCTTATGAAAGAATATCCAAATTAACAACACAAAAAACATCTACATGAATTATAATTAACCATTACCTTATACATGGGTGGTGCTTATTTTTGGCATAACTATATTAATCCTACAGAAGAAAATACTACTTGAAATTTAATACACTTACAACAAATTAGATTCAATATAAAAAACTTATATAAAAAATAATGTTGGAAAGACTCTCTTGGGAAACATAATGATACCAATTGTTTGTGGTCCTAAATTAATAAAACATAGGTTTAGGTCATGCCCAGTATATATATTAATATGAACTTCCACTAGGAACTCTTTGGCTATACCAAATGGAAGAAACAATTGATCTAAATAATCAAGGTATTTCCTTTCCTCACAAAGGTAAAATAATATATGTTATAAATGATAAAATTACTTCTTATAATACACATGAAAAATGTGAGGAGTAACATGTTATGTACCTTTTCAATCTATCTAATGATGATGTAACCAATGTAAAATAACTAACTTACGGTTGTTAGGATTTGAGTGGGGGGAGATACCTATGACCATCCATCATATGATATCATAAAATAGTCTCTTAAAATATTCCAAAAATTCCAAAAAATATAAAAATATAAAACATTAAAAAATATAAAATACATTTGGCACTTACATTCTATATTGTCTCCTTAGAACCTATGTGTTATTTCCATGTTGAAGAATGGCATACTCAGTTACTTATACATATGCACATATGTGTTACACATATACATGAATATGATACATAAGTACATGATCTATTTATATTTAAGATATTATGCCTTCCCTCTAATCATGTCATGCAAACATTGAGGGCATCCACTTGTTTAAACATGATACACAAAGGTTATATGATTCGATAATTACATTTCATTATCATGTTTGAGTTACATATGTACTTAAACATGCCTTCATCAATGATTATATCTTACATATGGTACTTGATATTCTATACACTTGATTTATTTTTCTAATACATTATATCCATGGGATATTATGACATGTTTATGCTAGTTTCTTATTTTTTACTTTATGTACTTCCTTGAGTGTCTTGTCTTGCTATTATCTTGCTTGTTCAAGTATTTGAATATGTTGGCTTACTTGTAGTTATCATGCATCTATATACTTTCATTGAAATTTTCATGTGTCATTATTTTTTGTATGGACATTTGAATTTCATACTCAATATTATGTATATTTGACTAAGTTATGTCCCTTAGATTGTGTGGTATTTGAACATGCACTTTGTTTGTTATCTTATTATACTATTACCTTTTGACCTACATTTGGGTGTTCTTATGTGTGTGCTTGTTTATTTATTTATCTTAGACTATTAATATATATAAATTTTAATTATCCTTATCATGTTTCTTAGGACTTCATGTGATCACATTGGTTTTATGCACTTCAATGCTATATCTAACTAGACATGTTCCTTCTACATGCTAGATGGTTACATTGATAGATTATACAATTGTCTTATCCTTTTGAGGTGAGGCAACTACTATTTAATATTAATTTTTAAATAAAAATGGGGGAATATTAGTGGGGTCATGTCATAGATGCATGTTCTCCACACTTGGAAAAAAAATTAGATTCAATGGGGACATGATTTGGAATCCTATTCTCTACACCTATTAATTATTAAACATCTCTAAATTGTAGTGGGGGAATGCATTGGAAACATTTTATCCACATTGGTACTTATATAAATTTTTATATTTATCCATATAATATGGAAGCATGTTATCCAAATTTACATAATTTTTTGAATTGGCCAAAGCAACTAGTTATATGATTTAGATTAATAGTTGTGCCATAATTCTATACATTAATATCATTGTTATACATAGTTTTAGCATGAGAAATATCTAATGTGCATATGTTATGAAATATATGCTTGTTAATTAAAAATCAAAATCATTTTCATATTTTAAAACTTTCGTAGGGACTGCCACCACCCACCAGTTGGACATTTATGATATATATTAAGCCAATATAATACAATAATTGGTTCACCTTTTGGTATGGTTGAGGTGATCAAATCACTCAATATTACCAATTTTTAAGTTTTTAATTTATATTATCATACATCCTCACCAATTTAATAGTGTGGGTAGTGCATGTTTATATTTGAGTTTACCACCCAATTGGCATGTTGTAGATTTGATCATCACCCTTGTGCATTGTCATTTCTATATTCTTATCCATATCTAATAAATAAGGATTCATATATCTAATTTAGGGTTAAAAATTTGGTTAACTCTATCTTTAAAAATTAAACCCTAGTTCATTTAGGGTTTTCTAATTTTTCATGATTATTGTAATTTCTTGAAAATTTTAAATTTTTCATTTGTGAATCAATGTAAAATGTTACTACAAAAAGTAGATTCCAAATGGAATATAAATAGGAATTGATTACTCATATAAATAATAAAAAGACTTTAATGGATGAATTTATGTATGTTAAAATATATCGAATAAGTAAACATGATAAAACTAAGGACTCTTCAGCTAGTGATGGTGAGTCTTTATAAAGTAATACAACTAATTCCATACCTATCAATCCACCTACATCTACTATAGGCATAAATTATGTCCTCCAACCTTTGTTTCCTAGAACTAATATTTCTACATCTACCATGTAATTACCATTGTTTCAACTCAAATACCAATTTCAATACCTATTATTACTAAAATCATGTTTACATACCCTTTGGTGACTATCATATTTCTAATATAAATCCCAATGCTTCCATAATTCAAACACTCCTTCAATTTATAAAGAACTTGGAGGATAAGGTCACAAACATTTACTAAATTTCTTTAAAATCTCATCATGATATTGATTCATAAGAGGTGTTTCATAACCCTCTTGCACTTGAGATATCTTTGCACATTTTACCAACTAGTTTTGTTGCACCTAAGTTTACATTTTATGATGGTAAGGGTGATCTTGAATACTATATTCAAAAAAATTATGTGGCATGCCTTGACTATGCCTAAAATGATAAAATTTTGACCAAATTATTTATAATAAGCCTCAAGTACTATGATTTAAGGTGGTTATATGATTCACCTCTCCAATTTGTAAAAGCATTCAAACCTCTTGTAGATCAATTTTTAGCACAATTTTTAATTGATATTTTTAAAAAAGGTTTCCTATGCTCAAATTTATAAAATCAAACAAGGAAAAAATGAAACTATCAATGAATATGTCTTGAGATACAAGACAATGCTAGCTAAAATGACCAATCCTATGGCAGATAAAGAGTTTCAAGATATATTCAAGCAAATTTTACTTTTCCCTTTACACAAGTCATTTTTTAAATAATTTTAAATATTTTGATGACCCTATGCCATGTTTTATGGGAGCATGAATTGAAGCTTATTTCACTGAATAAGCTCAATTATGTATTAAATACACTAATTTCATCTAATTTTAGTACCAAATTTAAAATTAAACTAAGTTATAAGGTAAAAACTCTTTAGCCTAAAAAGGAAATAATGAACATGGTTAACATAGTTTCACCATAGCCTAATAAACTTATCCTATCTAATTCACCAAAGAGAATTTAAAATATTACCCAAGTCTCATGCCTCATTAATCCCATAGTTAATTGAGTGTCAACTTATATCTCTCCCTCATCCTATATATGTTTACATAAATAGACCTCTAACTAAAGGATATGATGTGAATGTTTATTATGATTATCACCAGTGACAACTATATTCTATTATTAGATGTTTTACCTTGAATAATAAGATCCAAGACATTATTCATGACTAAAATATTACATTTGATGATCCTCCAAGGGAACTAGGTTCACAACCTAGTGATCACTAAAATATATATATATATATATATATATATATATATATATATATATATATAATATATATATATATATATATTTAAAAAATCCTTTGCAAGAACATTCTAAGAAGGAACTAGAAGTGCAAATGACATATAATGCATATCCTCCTCCATCACATTATGGGTACCCATTATATGTTATTATTAGTATTTATATATGACATATACTTCATATGGTTCATAGACCTTCTATTTATTTCAATGGCAATGAGATTAAAGATGATGACTATGATATGCACTATTTATTCATTCGATCATACCTTGACAAGCACCATATACATAGTGTTATGAATGATAATGGTGAAAGAGATAATATTTACACCATGACATTACTTATACACTTGGTTTATAATCATTATGATTTGAATTCTTATACTAAATCAGTTAGGGTATTCAATGGGACCTCCTATAAGGTTCTTGGTGAGAATGACCAACCTTTATAAGTCAGTCCTATACATGTGGTTACTACCATTTTAGTTATACATTCCATAGGCATATTTGATATGTTATTTGGAAGACCTTGGATCCATACACTTTGAACAATAAATTTCACACTACATGGGTGTGTTAAATGCATTCATTACAATCAAGTAATTAAAGTTTTTGGAATCCCATTTGAGAATCCTATTGAATAAAAATAAATCTATACCTAGACACTTAACTATAAAACTTACTAAGTTTAATCCATCATAAAAGGGTAAAGAATATAAATTCCCCTTTAATAGGTGTCTAGTACTTTAAAAACCATTACTTCATAGACAATTAGTGGATTCCATGGAATATTCATCTACTAAGCACTATGTTTAGATATCTAGAGCACCTACACATGTTCCTATTACTACTAGTCCAAATAAACCATAGATAAATCAATTATGGGTTCCATAAACCCATATTATTATTACTCTTACTATTTCCCCTAGACCATAAAGTTATGTTTTACATATGCATAACATCACAAACACTACAATGTTAGATGTTTCACATATACATTCTCCTTAGTATTGTCACCAAAATATTACACCAAGTTCATAGTGGGAATATATCTATGATTAACCTTTGGATGATATCATAAGAAATATTTTCCCTTTACTATTCCAAATATACCAAAAAACTGAAAACATTTAAAAATAACAAAACATTTTTGGCACCTACATGTTATATTGGCTCTTTGGCATGTATGTGTTAGTTTCATGTTAATAGATGTCATATCATGTACTCCTACATACATGTGTGTCATGCTTCTACTTAAGGGTGATATAGACAAAAAAAATACATAATTTATTCCTATTTAAGATGTTCAACCATTTTTATACTCATTTCTTATGGACATTAGGAACATCTACCTCTATGATCATGATATTCATAGATTATATCATTGTATGGTCACTCTACATTATACATTCTTACACATGCCTTTATCCAAGATTATATATTACAAAGCTATTTAATATGTTATGCACTTAATATTTTTTGATAACACATTTGATCCACTAGATACTATGACATGTTTATGATGGTTGTTTATTCTTTCCTTTATGCACTTTGTTGAGTGTCTTGCCTTGATACTATCTTGATTATTTGAGCATTTGAATATGCTCCTTTATTTATGGCCCTTATGCATATATATTCTCTCTTTGAAATTTTTATATGTCATTGTTTCTTGTATGTACATTTAAATATGTCATCCCTACTTTTAAAAGCATTTTAATAAGTCATGTCCCTTTGATTGTGTGGCATTTGAACATGCCCATTATTTGTGGTCTCTTTGGACAATTTATTTTTGACTTGGTTCTAAGTGCTCTTATCTGTGTGATTTATTTTCTTGTTAAGATTATATTGTTACTATATATATGTTGCCATGATCCTTATCATGCATTTTATGCCTTCATGTGATCACATTGGTTTTATGCCCTTCAATGTTATATTTACCTAGATATGTCCTTCAGTATGATATGTGGTTACATTCAATGATAATATAGTTGTCTTATCCTTTTGATGTGAGGTAACTATAGGTTTTTATTCTTCCCTCACATAAAGGGGGTGCATATTAGTGAGGCCATGTCATAAAGGCATGTTCTTTAAAACTATCACAATTTTAGATTTAGTTGGGGCATGATTTGGAAGAATGTTCTCCAAACATATTAAATATTTCGTACTTAAATTAGTTTTCATATTTAGTGGGGACATGTCATATAGGCACGAATTCTACATATAGTTATTGATTTAGTTGAGGCATGCTTTAGAAGCATGTTCTCCACACTTATTCAATATTCAACATCTCCAGATTATAGTGGGGCCATGTTTTTCAAACATGTTCTCTACATTTGTACTTATTTTAGTTCTCATATTTATCTATATATGGTTGGGGAATGATTTGGAAGCATGTAATCCACACGTAAACAATTTAAATTTTTTCCAAAATACAAAGCTATATAATTCAAATTCATAGTTGTGGAAAAAATATATACATTGGTACTATTATTATAGATAGTTTCAACATGAGACATATCTAAGGTGTATATGTTATGAAATGTGCACCTAATATTACAAAATACACGTTAGTTTCATATTTCAAAATAATCTCAGGTACTATCATCAACTACTAGGATGTAATTTTATGCAATGATACCCAAGATTATTTTATAGACTATATTGAGTCATCCTACTACAATAGCTGGTTCACTTTTGTTATAGTTGAGGTGATTAAATCACTCGATATTGATTGTTTTTTAGGTTGAAATTGATTGTATTATCCATCCTTAGTAATTTTATATTATTATTTGACTTTTTCACTCATGATCATTAGGTTAAAAGTATGATTGGGTTACATAGTTGATCTAATCTCAACTACCAAGTGTTAACACAACTTTTCTCTAAGGTTGGGAGCATGTGCCTCCCTATCTCTCTCTCTCTCTCTCTATCTCCTTAGAGATATGCACTTTTCATATATATATATATATATATATATATATATATGAAAAGTGCATATCTCTAAGGAGAGAGAGAGAGAGAGAGAGAGAGAGAGAGAGAGAGAGAGAGAGAGAGAGAGAGAGAGATAGGGAGGCACATGCTCCCAACCTTAGAGAAAAGTTGTGTTAACACTTGGTAGTTGAGATTAGATCAACTATGTAACCCAATCATACTTTTAACCTAATGATCATGAGTGAAAAAGTCATATAATAATATAATATTACTAAGGATGGATGTATGTATGTATGTATGTATGTATGTGTGTGTGTGTGTGTGTGTGTGTGTGTGTGTATATATATATATATATCCTAATCTCATTTTTAGAGCCTTTGAATGATTCATCTTTCAAATCAACTTTCCAATAGGTAAGGTAGTTACATCAATAAATAGGTGTATTCTTAAACCTTTCTCTTTAAATTTTAATATTTTCAAGTAATTTCACTTGCATATTATATGAAATAATTATGTACTATAACATTCTCTTAGTTTTAGGTCAGTCCTTAATAAAGCACTCAAGTTGGACTCAATCAAAGGTAGGGTGTGTTCTACATACTGAGGTACACATTCCTTTCCTTTAAACTAACAATTTTATTACTAAATTAAAGGGGGGAAATGTAGACACTATTTTATGGATTACATATCACTTCAATATTCTACACTTAAAAACATAGACCTTGGTTGTTCCTCTTAGTTTTATACCTTTCCCACTTTCTGAAGTCTCACATATCCTCTAACTTTTGCCCCTTGGTAAGTCCTTTAGTCTAACCAGTATTATGTTGATGACCTAGACCTTCTATCTTATCCATAATTCTTAAAATCTACTTCTCTTACACCTCTAATTTTTTTAATTGTATACCCACTTTTCATCTCCCTGGACACTAATGTATATGATAGACACCTATGTTGATGCTACTATCCTAGCCTAATGCAAGTGTCCATTGCCTTGAATTTATATAATTTATAAATGAAACATATATTAATGGTATACCTAAGTACTTTAATGTAAGTTAATTATTCAAAGGGATTGATATAAATATAATATCAACTCTCATTAATTCTTCACCTATAAAACATAGAAAAGACTAAAAGAGAACAAGGCAACTTATCAAAAGAATTTAATCAATCATTCAATTGATCAAAACTTCCCTATTTCCATACTATTCATAGGGAAAACACATATATAGGTATAAATTAATAAATGGGTAGCCTAGGAGCTCAATTTTCTAGGTTACAAGCTAGGTCATTATTTTACTTGCTTTGCACATATTTCATGATTCATACATAAGCCAACACATATAGGATAACTACATCAATTTGAGGCCCTCTTCAAAGTATTAGATATGTAGGAAATGCTCATTAATATAAGGGTATTTGGGGTCATTTCAACATCATGTGCCCACTAACCCATTTTCCCCCAAGGTTATTATTAATATGAATAACTAGGGTGTTACAAATTCATGAGGAGTGATAGTCCATGACCCATATCTATATGCACTAGATTGATGGCAAAGTCAAACATAGAAACATCCAATTGGTTACATCCTTTTATATAAGTTATTTTTTTTATAGCAAACCTATGTTGAGTTTAGATAGTAGCATTGACACAAATGTCCTAGGCTAACATTAGTGTTTGGAACTCTAGAAGTGTCAAATATAGAATTTGATGACTATTCCAGAATCATCTTCTAGTCTACTTCCTACCTATTCTAGATCCAGAATTGTATTAACATCAAAACAAGATAAGTACATTACTTATTTGTCATTTATATATCTATCATAGTTTTACTTACTATTTTTAGCCTATCTTAGTTAAAAATTTAGTTCATGTTTATATATAAGTCTAGCACCCAATTAGCATGTTGTAGACCTAAAAATCAACCTTATGCATTGTCATTTATATATTATTAACCCTATATACTAAATAAGGATTCCTATATATAATTTAGGGTTAAAAACCACCTATAAGACCTAATGGCCACTACAACATTGATCACCACCCCTCATTTCTAGTCATCACATTATCATATACTTTGAACATGATGAGTTTCACATGATTGATTGATAAATACCAAAATTGATAAATATTGTATAGATCCATATAAGTGTGGTATAATATATCTTGAGTCTAATAGAATATTTTAATCCTCTACTCTATTGTACTAACTATAGGATCCCAAATTTGAATAAGGTGACTGATCCCCTTATCTCCCACTAGCCCAAAGGAAAATATTAATATCATTACCTTATAAAGGTTTAGTATGATTAGAGACTACATCAATTATAGCCTTACCCCTTTCTTAGCACCCACGTCAGGTGCATCTATGTCACCAAAGAACTTGGCCTAGCTTAAGGCCTCACCTCTATTGATGTCCTATCCTAAATTAACCTACCTTCCTAAAGTTTACATTTATAAATTCCTATATAAATTAATGAGAGTGATAATCCACTTATTTGGGTCATATGGGAATAAAAAATATTCCCATCCATGTCCAAATAGGTGAAAAATACATACATTAAATTACTCAATAAATAATTCCCATCCATGTAATACTAAGAATCCAAACTCTATCTAGAACAACCACCTCATTTTCTATAAATGATGCCAAAATACTAATAATCCACTCCTACTCCCTCGCCATAATCCAATAATTATAAACCCCCTATAAAAATAAGGAGGAATAACTTGAATCAATCTTCTATCCTCTAAATTTCACCAAAAATGTTAGACTTTATTTACCCTATGTAAAACTAATTACTTAATGAAGGTCAAGGTTATGGAACTGCCAAATTAGTTTTTATAATTGTCAGTATTAAGAGGTAAAATAATTATTAAACATTCATAGTAATTATGTAACTACCATGGTATTTTCATAACCCTCATAGGTTTCTGATGGATGTGCAACTATTTGTGTCAAAGGTGTAGCCACTAGTATATGAGGACCAATGGTTTTTCCATGACAATAGTAGTTCCTACAGCTAACTACACCAAATAAAACCCCATAAACTACCCAAAAATCATGTAAAAAAAACTTTAAAAATATTCTCTAAATAATTCCACCAACCCACCCATGCAATAAATTTCAAATTTTAATGAATCTAAAAAGTTTTTTAATCAAAAATCCAAATCTAAGATGAAGGCACAAAAATTATTATAACTCACCCATTCCTATATGACACTCACTACCATTAGTACAACCATCATTCTTTTCTCAACCTCTCCAATTCATATTCTCTCTCATGAAAGTCCACCATAGGGTTCTAGGGGAACAAAATTAAAACTCTCAAGCATACAAATGATTCTTATTTTTGGCAAGTTTTTAAATATGTAGTTCATTTTACTAATTGATACATTTCAAAAACTTTCCCTTTTTGGAAAATTTCTTTTGAAATTGTATTTTCTCACATACTATGATGTATTTATGTGTTTTTATCCCAAAACCAACTAGAAATAGGTCAGACCCTAAAGAATATAACTTTTCATTTTTCATAATTTTATTGAAAAGTATGTTGTTTTCTTTTGTAGTTTTATGAGTTGACACCACTCAGAATTAAGTTTAGTATCCTACTATAATGGTTCATGTAGTATTATCACCATCATGTACATGGTAAATCATAATTGTCTATGTTTTTATTACGTAGTGTATTTCCTACTTTTCATAAAAAAATGCACTTAGTTCCCATTTATTATATGAAGGTCACAAGCATTCCTTTGTTGGCATCACTCCACCACATACGTAAGTGAATTAAGTTTTTAATCACTCATTTTCATTTTAGTTCAGCATTACCAAAGAAAACACCCTTACTAACTCATGAGGAGGTGTATACCTGAAGGGGTAATATGTATGCACCTAAATTTTTCATGGTGTAAAATTTCACAAAAAAGTGATGACAATGAAATGATCTCCATTAAAACATGCTCATAATTGGTCTTCTCCTTTGATTAGTCTTTTGTCTCTTTTTATGCCTTTATAATCCTCAAACTTTTAATTATTGAGTCTTTTCCCTCATGTTTTACAAACTTCCAAACTATGGTGAAACCAACATGATGGTTAATGAAACCACTACAATGGTTATATTCATACCATGGTGGTTTTGAAAACTATCGTATATTTTTTTAGAAACACCACGCTAGTTTCATAAACCACCTTAAAGGTTTTGAAACTATTGCCTACATAGGGAAACAATTTTGTCACCATTATAACATTTTAAAAATTGAATCCCCAGATTTATGTTTTCACATATTTTTATAAATTTAGTCACATTTTTTTAACTATTTTCTCTTTAGTTATCCTTCATTATTTCCTAGTACACATTTATTATTAACTATATCAATCTCCACCATATTCAATTTAAATCCAACAAGATCGTAATTAATCTTCAATTAACTTCTAGTCACAACTTCTTATTTATCCTTACAAGTATTTCACTTTTCTTAAAATTTTGGATCTAAAAATTGCATTATTGATTTATGATTACAAATTTTCATATATCCATAATTTTCTATTTTTTTGAAGAACTCGGCCTTAATTTGTATTCATGTTATAGTTATTTTCATAATATTGGAGAAAGGAGTTCATGAGTGTAAAACTAGTGACTTTTTGTTCATGATTAGTTAGCAATAGTTCAATTTATTTCTTCCTCTAGATTGTGTTTGTGCTTCAATTTTATTTTCATTCCTTTTTTTGGAAATTTTCAATGTCACCATTGAACAACATATCAATGAGCTAACTACTTGAGAATTTAACATTTTCATCAACTGCTTCTCTTTAATTTGATCTCATCTTTAGTCAGGTTGGAGGATTTATTTTTATTTTTATTTAATTCACTAGATTATTTTTATTAATTATTATAATATTTTACAATTGAAAATTTGATTCATGAAAAAAAAAATGTTTTTTCTCTCTCTTTTTGCATTGGAAATGTAGTCCTATCTTCTTAGTTACATTCAACCATTAAAAATATAAAATAAAAATAGTATTTACATTAGATATAGGATATATTTGTGTATCTTAAAATTATTTACAACAAAGAAATACCATTTGATATTTATTTTTTATATCACACATTCACATACACAAACAAACACCAACAAACTTACTTGCACATTATCTAGAAAACCAAAAAGAATGTTTACATCAAAAAATAGTTTGATTATTTAAATATAAATGAAAGTAATTTTCTTTCAGAAATCATGTTTTTATATTTTCATCAATCCATTTACATATCACTTATTTAAATATAGACTAGTTGAAAACTAGGTGAAAACTTGCATACTAGCTTGCACATATAAACTAGAGCTTGAAAACATAGAGGTTACATTTGAATGCATAAAATGTGAATTTTATATCTAGTTTACATTTTCATAATCAAGATTTAGAGTGTCACTATATTTTGTTTCATTTGGATTTAAAATTTTAAAAAAACCAGTTTTTAATGCATGTAGGTGAAATTAGGCATTCATAAAAGCAAAGAAAAAGTCAAAAAAAATAGTAGCTACATTGTTAGTTTAATTTTTTACTTTTAACATTAATTTAATTCATAAAATATGAAGAAAATAACCAAAAATAAATAAATATTTAATATCATTCATTTCCAATAAATATTATTTCAGCAAGTGGCATAATTTTTTTCCATTTGAAAAAGCCTTGTTGAGAACACAAAAGACAAACTTGAACCAAACCTTGTCAAAATCAGAAAAAGTATAAACCTTACTTTAAAAGTTTAAAAATAAATTTAAAAAAAAAAAAAAGATACACACTTAAAAATTCAAAACAAATGTGTTGTACCCAACATCCCCCTTTTCTTCAAAATAAAATAGGGACCCACTTTTTTTAGATTCTGGCCTTATTTGTTGATCTTTTATTCTATATTCTAGGGCAAATTCTTGAGCAAAGATTATTCTTGATATTTATACTTAGATAAATTTAGCATATTATATCATGGTATTTTACATATTTTATGAGATAAATCTATTAATGCCTTTTTAGGAGTCATTGAATTATGAAGGTTTTTTTGGACTTTGTTTATTTAGAGAAAATCATTCATAAACTTATTCATCAGTATTTTTGTTTAAGGTTTTTATTCTGGAATTTTATTCCACAAGTTTGTCTTTATAGGTTTTTTCAGGTATTTATCTAGAAACTTCTTCGACACTTGTGATTTTTTGCACTTCCTTTATTTAGGTTTTTTTGGGTCTTCAAAACTTTTGTTATAATAGTAATTTTTTGAACTTTTTGTCATGGAATTTTTATCACTAAATTTTTGTTTGGGATTTTATTTTTGGTATTTTTATTTCAATATTTTTTTCTATAGACATTTTGTCTAATAGATCATGAGGGATTTATACATATGCTTTGGACTTTTTGTTTCAAGCATTTTGTCTGATGAGAAGTAGGTTTTCAAGATTTTTATTATGGGTCTTTTGTAAAGGCCAGTCCCAACACAAAACTTGAATACTCAACTATAAATAAAGATAAAAGGACCTAATAATCCAAATAAAGTCAAAATACTTCTTATTAGTTTATTAAATTCACCCACAAACTAGAACTAATGAAATTTGAACTATGCAGATGAAAAATTAGGTGAATGTTGAAAATTTATATCACATAAACTGGTAATAAATGATAAAATGCTATATACATGACATGTAACCAATGAATCCTTCATAGATCATAAAAAACATGCACTCAAAATCTACTACTATCTTATGTGACTAGAAGCCTTAGCTACTGCCTATGAGAATACTGCATAAGGAACTAGCAACAAGTGGGAATGATAATTGTTCATATAACACACAAAGCACATAAAGGATATTGTAAGAAATCTAATTAAATGTAAAAAATAATAGAATCTTCATCTAGGCCATTCAATGGATCAGTTCTTCCATCCCCATACTCAATTAATGATTCAACAATGTTTATGGATATAATTTTTGACATGACCATATTTGATAATAGGTATGCAAATTATTTAGAGGTATGGGACATTGTTGAATATGTGGACATATTATTATTGGATATAAACATATATCCCATTGAATGAATATTTATCAAGGGTCTGTTGGCCCTAAAAAGGCAAAGATTGCATTTTGATACCATCAAGCTTGAGATGATGCCATGCATTGACCTCTTGTGTGACTTATTATTCATAGGCAAGGTCACACAAGATGCTTTCCTACATCATATTGGTAATATTATAGTTGTGGCTTGTATTACAAGAACTTATTTCTAGAGATACTTATCTTTGCCCACACCCAATGCTTACTTTTACAATCACAAATTGGTATAGTGGAATCAAGAAAATAAAATGGAATATGTGTTATCCTCATAGTTTCTCCCCAATGGTACCATCACATTCAAAGGGAAGAATTTAAAGGGTCTTACTCCCATCAAAAAAATTAGGATTGGAGTGTGGATAGGTATGACACTACTGAATAGACTTTATGGCATGCCCACCATTCATTTTCTCTATTTGGACTAGGTGTCATTGTTGCACATGATGTTAATTAGTGATGCTACATTCATGTTGGGAGAGATAGTTTAAATTTGAGGGAACATGTCATCTCCAAGGATAAATGACCCACTCTTGAAGGTAATTTATACATGATGTGTTATTTGTTGGATGATGTTATGATGATGGTTTACAAATTTTTTAGTGAGCTATGGAACCCAATCACTGATTGTATTAAAAATAATTTGTGACCATTTTTAATTCATGCCTATCTATGATTATATGAAGAATATGCTAAATATTGTTAAGGATGTTTATCATCAAGTGTGGTAGGCTATCCATGGTTCACTAATTCTAAGGATCAGATACAGTATTGTGAGGATAATTTCCATAAGAGGTGATTACTTTGTATACCAATATTTTACTATCATTATGATCTATGAAAATAAGTTTCAACCCTTCTACCTTCCAAGGTATATTCATGCCAATTTTTTCAAGCAAGAAATTATTTTTAAATTACGGTGGAGCATAAAAGAACACCTGTCTAGGGTGAGGAAAAGTTCATACTTTGGCCATCATGTAGTTATTAGGTAAATGGTTTATATAATGAGAAAACACTTTGGAGAAGTTGGTGGTAAGAGGAAAATTTATCACTTCCCCACACTTTCACATAGGGATTGGGATCCCCATGGAGCTATTAAAAATCATATACATGGATTTAATATCACTTCAAATAATGTGTATTATCCCAATGAATTTTTGTTTATGAATGCATATAATGATAAGGAAGTTGTGGAAAGAGCCAAATTTTTTGGGTTAAAGCAAAATCACTTGAGAATGATCCATCAATAACCTTAAATCTCTAAAGGATAATTAAATAGTAGAAATTCACTTTATGATGGATGAACCCACTCAAATTTCTAGAAGGATGGTTCAAAAGACTGAGGTTCCTCATCACAAGGATTTTGTTTAAAGTTAAATTTTGTGAAAAAGGAACTTGGGGTAATTGAAACTTACCCCAAGAAAGAATAGGAAGGATACCCCATCAATTTGGACTTTGATGAAGAAGAACAAGCATAAGAAAAATAATCTACTAGCACATTACAAATTCCCATAGTTGTTCCCTAGGACAAATATTCTATATTTTTAGGGTTAGAAACATCTGAAGTAGTTATTCTAGGCTAACAAGGCTCCCCCAAAAATCCAAAGACCACCATTGTCTATACAAGGAAGCCTAGGACCCCTAAAGGTAGTCCTACAATTGAACAAGCTCATGGATGTACTATAATTCCCCAATAAGCATAGATGCCATAAGAAGAGTTAGTTGACTTAGAATAATAATAAGAAGATTTTGATGAGGAATAGAGCTATAGAAAGCTAAGGCCTTTAGTATTGAAGTAGATAGAGAAAAAGAACTAGATATGGAAGATTCCTCAGGTACCTAGTCTATTGAAACTACTCCTTTATCTTCTATTTTTATTCCTATGTTTGGTACTTTTTCTATTTCTTTTGTGTTGAGAACCCCCAAGGTGGAATTTACCACTTCCACAAGTGATCCATTTTCCACTACTTATTTCATAAAATTCCCCTTACTCACCCCAAAGGTTGAGAAGGGTTTTTATTATAATATTTGTTTTACCACTTCTATTAATACACTTTTCACCTCCATTTCATTCACTTCCATATGGCTACCTCCAACATTCCTTCTAGCACTACCACCCTTAGATCACTAAAAAATAATAAGGCATTCATGAAGGTGGAGATAACCATGACCACCTCACAACAACATGTTTAATCCACTCAAATCATCCTTCCCATGAAATTCACCACTCCATCTAAAGAAACCATTATCATAAGTATAGGTAAGATTAAGAGGGATAATCCATAGGTAGTCACAATCTATCCACTCCCTTAGTTTAGAGGAGTGGATTGGTCTAAAATCATTTAGCCCTCCTTACATGACACTCTTGTCAAGGCATCCAAAAAATAAGTAATTGAGGAGGTTAAGGAATATTTTTTAGTCATAACCTCTAAAGATATACATGCCAATTAGTTAAACATTCCTCCTTGAGCCATTGATTTAAGTATTAAGACCTCACATATGTCTGGTTTCAAAATCATCAAGCTCCTTTTGTAAATGCTATAAATCTACACCATAACTTGAAACCCTAAAATAGGTTGCCCGAAATGTGGTGGAAACCTCTAAAAATCTATATTTTGCAACTTAACTCCTAGAGGTCTAAAACCACTCTGAAACACCTTAAAAGTATATACATAAAATATAACTTAAAGTATAAGAAAATAAATGTCCATAATTAAATTTCATAGCATTTTTTTAATAGACATGCTCTACCTATATTTAGTAAAGATCCCCAAATCATTATTATCCATAGTATTGTACCACTTAGCATCACATTATCACCTTGTGACAAATATTTGTCTTTAAAAATGTGACCTAGGCATATTCATGTCAACCCATGACTAAAAAATTGATTTGGGATAAAATTAAATCAAAGGGCACAAAGCATAGACCACTCCTTTAAAGGATGACTATCCAAAATTCAAAAACACAAATTACTCCTTTTAAGGATAGCTATTCATAAAACTCAAAAATATATCTTAAAAGCATAAACCACTCCCTTGAAGGATGGCTATTCAAAGTTATAAATCAAAAAATCTTCTTGCATTGATCATCTTTTTTATCTCAACTAAATGTTATCAAGAATTCCCATAAAAATTCCAAAAGGAAAATTCAAATAATATCCCAAGAAATCTTCCTACATCTATCATCTTTCCAAATAGACTTCCCACATTGATCAGTCTACACAAAATTAAACATAGGTTGATCTAAGTTGGTCTTATCATCACTAGTACACAAAGACTTAGCCTCTAACCTAGGGAGATATCATGATCCTAATTTCATAGCCATGTCAAATTTAATATACTAATTAGCATCATCCTATATCATTGCCTATCTTAAGAAAGCCTAATATTAGTTTATTGAGGATCACCAAGGTGTTTATTAGCATTAGACAAGGTTTGTAGAATACATAGATCACAAAGGACCTCATATCATACCATAATCCAATCAACTAAGGATTTAGGTTAACCTCAATTACTCTTTTATAATATATCAAATTGAAATTAAAATCAAAATACATACCATCATCTAACCTAATTCAACTTTCCTTTAATAATCTTAAAGCCTATTAAAACACATAAAAGGTCATCACCCATATCCACGTCACTATCAAAACCAAGAATCCACATATGAATCCACTAAATATCATACTATAAGCATTCAAAAAAATTCTAATTTTCCCTAAAATATCATCAATCAATCACGTGCACATATGCCAATGACATGTAGGCCATACTATTTGTGGTAGGCTATTATAATCCATGTTGATCCTTTAAGTTAATTACCATCCTTGTTAATTGGCATTGATTAGCCTTTTTTGAACTACTTGTAATTTTTCATGCATCCAGTCCTACCTCTGAGCCCAATATTATTACCTTGACAAATGTATCCCATTATTTGTCTTGTTACATTTTAGGCTATTGGACATTGACCCTTATTGGTTCCATAGCCTTTGTAAGGTATGCACTTTTTTTCATCATCTCACCTTTGCGGTCTTGAGAGTGTACCTCAACTTGAGACCATTCATCTATAGGTAGCGTACACACCATAAGCACATTATATGCTTCAATACACCAACCCTATCATTTGTTCTCTTGATTTCCTTTATTTAAGCCTAGCTACTCATAGTTGTGGCAATTTATTACTTATTTGTCTTGGGGCATTTCTGCCTATAATAGCCCAAACACTTATTAGTACAGTATTATACTTCATCACTAAGCCTACAATATTGATGTTCTTTTTTTTATTTTTATTGATCACATCCCCATCCATCCATCTAGTACAAACCATCCAAATTTACATTTGGAGGTTCCGATTGACATTTAGCCAATAGGCAAATGGTGTTTGGATCATGTTATTTATAGCCATAACAATAAATTACATTGGTCCTCTTTGATCAATCTTGATCCATTTTATTACATTTACTTAAAATATTTCATGTGCATATATCCTTATACCCAAATCCAATCTAATTACACCCATTACACTTATGATACTTTACACCTAAAATCTTAGGTTAGTGGAAGATGACCCCTGTTGGTCCCTTAATCTATTCTGGCTCACCCTCTATTGGGAATATCTCACCTTTACATATCCTAAAGAGTGTATTTCACCTTTAGATAATACATCTATAGGTGGTTCCATAACTCTTATCATAGTGGATGCTTTACTTAGACCTTCATATCATTTATCTCCTTGGTAGCCTTTGTTTAAACCCACTTGTTCATATTGGTAATTTTTTTTGGCGTTGGGGTATTACTATGTTTAATTACCCTCTCCTTATAAGTGCAAGAAAGTTTCTCACTCAAATATACACATCATTTTCCTTTACTATTACCCTTTGGATCCTCATACTATCCATCCATCTATTATATTTTTCAAACCCATCACTATCTCATCATCCCATGCTAGCTCCCAATTTGAGGGGGAATACCTCTCATATACACTTGGGGCATTAGAACCATCCTAGTTTTTTTTCTTATGGCTAGTCTCTACAAACTACTCAACAAAAAGGGGAAAATGTAGACACTATAAATCTATACCATAACCTGAAACCTTGAAATAGGCTAAGTCTAAAATGGGGTAGACACCTCTAAAAATTTATATTTTTCATCTTAACTCCTAGAGGTTTGAAACCACTCTCAAACACCCTAAAAGCATATACATAAAATATAACTTAAATTATAAGAAACTAAATGTCCATAATTAAATGTTTAATTTATGTATATACCCCATATTTACCCATGATAATTAATCCTATTAATTACTATTTACCATCCCCAATCAAAATCCATAAAAATCAAATAAAAACAAAACCTATTCAACCTCCCAATAACCCTCCTAACAACTTACCCTCATCAAAAACCTATACAAGCAACTTAGTGTTACATTCACTTAGTTTGTCACATGGATCAAAATAACCCAAGCCAACTTTTGACCAAATTGGGCTAATAAATGTCAATCCTCCACAATTGGCATTGATACTCTATGATTGATGTTGATTTTCCTAGATCAAAGTTGATCCATATATACACAATAAACCTCCTTGGCTTGAGAGGAATGGTGACTACAATTTTAGACTCCAAAATGTTTCTAAATTAAATTATAATTTTGGACCCTAAGATGCTAAAAAAATTCCTCCTAGAGACTCATAGGTGATTTTTAGACCCCTTTGATGGTGAATTACTACCCAAATATAGACAAAATAATGTGCAATATCAACCTCATTTCAAGATTGTTTTCAAGGTAGGTATTGCATTCAAATCATCTTATTATTTAATTGTTCTCATCCTTCTAGTTTTAGTTTTAGCATTCAAACATTCAAAGTTTCCCTTTGGAATCTATTACACACCTTGAAATATTTCTTGTCCTCCTTTATTTCCTTGTTTATAAATCTACACAGAGTTTATAGAATCAACATCGATTTGTTAGAATCAACCTCGATCCTATAGGATTGACATTGATCCCTACAACTTATTTTTTGTCATAGTCCCAAATCCTTTTAAATTCAAACTTATATCTTAAAACCCCATCCAATTTAAAATTATATTTTATTAATTCACATTCTAGTGATAAATTAGCATAAATTATCAAAATGCTTATCTATTTTATCCATTATAAAAAAAATTATTACATCTATTTATCTTATCCCTCTATATTTATTTATCTGTTTATCTTGTTTATCTTTTCTATTTATCTTAAATTCAATAAATGATTTGAATTTATCTAATCTTTGTAAAATTATCTTTTAAATCATTTATATCTTTTAATTTGTATCTTTTTATCTTTATTATCCTTCTAAATTGAAAATAGTGGGTTGACATCCATTTGAGCAGTCATTGCACTTCTCAGGACTAGTTTGTAATCATGTAGTCCACTCATCTTCCTACTGATCCATTTTTTTCCAAGTGTTTACATGTGATTTATAGGTTATTCCTCCCCATCCAAAGTGGATTTCCCACAAAATCTTGATCAATGGTGTGCAACCAACCTTCATATCTAGGTAATCTTCAAAACCCTGGTTTTACTTTGTTTTTAGTAGTTAATTAGATCATATCAAAAAAAGAGAAAAAAAAATACTAAAACACCCTTATATTACCACCTTATTTACAAACCATTTGGGATCATTTAGAGGGTTAATAATAGGAGGATAGATGATGATAAAGGTAGGTAATTAATTCTTGAGGAGAGACAAAAGGTCTCCTCCCTTACTAAGAGGTAAAATAATAAACTAGGGAAATACCCTTATTTTGAAAGGTTTAAATATATATCTAAAGCACACAAGGGTGTTATGGTGGCTATATTAAGGTAAATAAATGTCTAGGTAATAATTTGAGGCCAAGCTAGAATAATTGAAATAACAAGACAAAACTATCCACATACTAGTAGGCACTAAGGTTGAGGTTCAAGATCCAAACTCCAAGTGTTATAGTTCATTAGAAATCTCTATAATTCATGCAAGCTAAATTAGCCCCATATGTCAATAAAACTAATGAATTATCTAATTATTTGAAGATTTATGGTAATAAATTGAATATGCTCATTGTATACATAAGTAATAAGGATTATAGCCATTTAGACCTCATGACACCAGTGGAGGCATAAGTAATTTTGAATGATCTAAAGTTATCCAAGGTGAAGGACATTTTAGGAAAATTGATTATCAAGATCAATTTTGATCAACAATATAGAAGGATACTGATAACTTTAAGTAGATTTTATAAGGACTTCCATTAGAATATATAGATTTTTAATGGAGATTCACTAATAAAAATGTCATTGAAGAGGAAATATTTTAAGAACATCTTTCAAGTGACTAAGTTAGAACATGAAAATATCTTGGGTCAAGTCAATAGGATACACAAACCACCTCTACTCAACTTAAATATTATTCAACAACAACATGACACTTCTCACAAGTGTTACTTGGAGATTGAATAAAAGAAAAATAAATCTTATGTTAATACTTATAGTTCCACATTGACATCAATAGTCTCCATGTCAACTATCTTGGCCATTACACCAACCAAGGTCTATGTAGCTATACAAACAACATAACCTTGAAAGTCTAAGATTTCATGCATGGATATTTTGTAATGGTACATATATATTTTATATATATTTGTATTTTTCTTATTGTTTGAGTTATAATTGTAAAGTTTCCTATCTTATTTATATACATGCACATAGTACATGGTTTATTTTAAAGGATAACTTAATTTAATTGAAAACTATAAGTAAACTCTATATGGCTTTGACTGAAGTTAAAACTCAAGTTCTAATTATCACATGTAATGAATTTTTTTATTAAATTAGAGGATGAGGTGACACCTTCCCCAAGTATATTTAAATAATTGTAATCCATAGTTTAGAATGGGTTAGATAATTTTTCAATACACATGAGTAAAATCAATTTTGATCATCTACTCATATGTTTGCATATTTTCTATCATTATCATTTGGGGAAATAAGGCTCATCCTTTATACCTTCCAAGGTATGTTCCTGATAAGTTGGTCGAGAAATAATTTTATTTTCAATAATGGTAGAGTATACAAGAGGACTTGTCTAAGGTGAAGAAAAGATAATACTTTGGCCATCACATAGTTATTAGATGAATGGTTTATATAATGAGAAAATAATTTGGAGAAGTTGGTGGTAAGAGGAAAAGTTATTACTTCCCAACACTTTCACATAGGGATTGGGATACCCATGGAGATATTCAAAATCATATATAGGGATTTAATATCCCTTGAAACCATGAGTATTATCCCTATGAATTTTGGTTTATGAATTCATATAACGATGAGGAAGTTATGGAAAAAGAAAAATTTGTTGGGCTAAAGGAGGATCACTTGAGAATGGTCCAACAAGAACTTTCAATATCTATAAGAGAATTAGATACCAAAAAGTCAATTTATACTAGATGGACCCACTTAGATTTATATAAGGATGGTTCAAATGACCAATGAGGTTCCTCATCACAAGGACTCCCCATGAAGTTAAAGGTTGTGAAGAATGAACCTAGGGTAATTGTACCTAACCATAGGGGAACACATGTAGGAAACCTCATCAATTTGGACTCTAATAAAGAAGAAAAATCACATGATTATCCATATGATATCACAATAAAAATTACCATAGCTATTCCATAGGCCTAATATTATACATTTGTATGGGTAATAACATTTAAAGTAGCTTCTTTAGGCTAGCAAGGCTCCTCCAAATAGTGAATACCACAATTATCTATACAAGGAAGCTTATGAATCCTATAGTTAGTCCCATGTTTGAACAACATCATGGATTAAATAAAATGCCACAATAAGAATATATTCCATAAGGAAAGGAAGTTGACTTAAAATAATAAGAATGATAAGAAAATTTTGATGAGGAAACAAAGCTAGAGAAAGATAAAGCATTGAGTCTTGAAGTAGATAGAGAAAAAGAACTAGTTGTGCAAGATTCCCTAGGCACCCAATCTATTGAGACTACTCATTTTTATTTTGTTTCTATTCTTATGTTTGGAATGATTTCTAATTATTTTATGTTGAGAACCCCTAAGGTGGAAATTCCCACTTCCACCATTGATCCATTTGCTACCACTTCTTTCATATAATTACCCTTACTCACCCTAAAGGATGAGAAGGGTGTTTCTTCTAATATTGATTCTACCACTTCCATTGATCCACTTTTCACCTCCATTTCATTCACTTCCATCATGGCTACCTCCTACATTCCTTCTATCACTACCACCGTTAGATCACTAAAAAATAAGAAAGCATTCATTAAGGTGGAGACAACCATGTGTAACCCATAACTCTATGTTTAATCCACTCAAATCACCCTTCCCATGACATCCACCACTCCATTTGAATAAACCATTGTCAAAAGTTTAGGAAAAGGTAAGAGAGCCAAACCATAAGTATTCATAGTCCATCCACTCCCTTAATTTGGAGGATTGGATTGGTCTAAAATCATCTTGCCCTCCTTACCTGACACCCTTGTCAAGGCATCCAAGAAACAATAATAATTTGAGGAGGCTAAGGAAGATTTTGTATTCATAACCTACAAAGAGATATATTTTAATCAATTGAACATTCCTCCTTGGGCCATCTATTCAAGGACTAAGACCTCATATATGTATAGTTTCAAAATCACCAAGCTCCCTTATATCAAAAACTTGTTTTAAAAACTATCTAGGAGAATTTAGAGGGTGAATAAGAGGAAGCTAGAGGATGAAAAAGGTAGGGAATTATTTATTAATGAAATACAAGAGGTCTTCTCCCTCACTAAGAGGTAGAATAGGTAGTTGGGGCAATTGCCCTATGTTGAAATCTTTAAAGATATAGTTGAAGCACACAAGGATGTTATGGTGACTATACACGAAGGTAAATAAATGTCCAATCAATAATTAGAGGATGAGTTAGAATAATTAAAGGAAAAATCCAAAACTATCCTCATACCGAAAGGAATTGAGGTTGAGCTTCAAGATACAACCTCCAAGTCTTATAATTTATTGGAAGCTCTAAAATTCATGTAGGCTAAATTAGCCCCATATGTCAATAAAACTAATGAATTACTTAATTATTTAAAGAGTGATAGTAATAAATTGAAGATTCTCATTGTATACACAAGTAATAAGGTTTATAGCCATGTAGACCTTATGACACCATTGGAGGCATCTAATGCACTTAACTTGGTAGTCATAAAAATAGAGGAAGAAAGGGAATGGTTGATATTAGTTGGGGATTTACTCTCCTGATTTAAAGAGCATGAGACCCAGTTCTTCAAATTTTGAATGATCTAAAGTTATCTAAGGTGAAGGAAATTGTAGGTAAATTAATCAACAAGATTAATTTTAATCAACTCATACAGGAGCTCACTGATGACTTTAATAAAGTCTACAGGGACTTCCATTGGAAGATATAGAGGCTGAATTGAGCTTCACTAGGAAGAAGGTCACTAAAGTGGAAATATTCAAGAAAAAATTTCAAGTGACCAAGTCAGAACATGCAAATATATTGGTTCAAGTAAATAGGATACACAAACTACCTCTACTCAACTTAGACATCATTTTATAGAAACATGATGTTTCTCACAAGTGTTACCTAGAGTTTGAATCAAAGAAGAAGGAATCTCAAGTTTCTACTTCTTGTGCCACATCGAAATCAGTAGTCTCAACATCAACTACCTTGGCCACTACAACAACTAAGGTCCATGCAGTTATATAGACAACACAACCTCAAAAGGCTAATATTTCATGCATGGACATAATGTAATGGTGACTAAATATTGTGTGTGTGTGTGTGTGTGTGTGTGTGTGTGTGTGTGTGTGTGTGTGTGTGTGTGTGTGTGTGTGTGTGTGTGTGTGTGTGTGTGTGTGTGTGTGTGTGTGTAATTTTATTGTAGTTTGATATATAATTTTAAATTTTATTATCTTCTTTGTATACATGCACAAATTTCATTATTTTTTTTAAAGGCTAACTTAGACTGATTGACAACTATAAGTAAACTCTATATAGTTTTGCTCATAATTAAAACTTAAGTTCTAATTATCACATGTAATGAATTTTTAATGAACTTGTAGGATGATGTGATCCCTTCCCTAAGTCTTTTTAAATAATTATAATCCATAGCTTGGATTGGGTAATAGAATATTTAAATATATAGGAGTAAAAGCATTTTTTAACATCTATTCATGTGTTTGCATATTTTCTTTCCATTATTTGTGTAACCAATTTTATTTCTTTGGTTGTATGAATTAATAATCCTTAGTGTGTAAAAGTTGTGAATGTGTTCTTGATTGTACTAATTTATGTACTAATATTATATGTACAACAACTATTGAAGGATTGGTAAAATATATTGATTACTGACATCAAAGTTGATTGATTCATAATTTTGAATGTGTAAAAGTGATTTATTTTGTTATAGTTTTATGGGAGTGTGAAAAAAATACTATAAAAGGAGAAAACTTTGAATAATGCCTATGAATTTCATTTGTAAATATCCACTTATATTTCTTAACTATGTTTGATTATGTGTAAGCAACAACTACTCACAAGAGGCATAGGTTTTGAAAGTACTTGTCCACTTAGAAACTAGCTAGAAAAGTGATTCTTGAAGACCACATAACATTATTTTCTTACTTACCCTTCCCTCTTTTTGAGTTTGTTTTAAAACTTAACCAATTTAGCTTATTAACCACCCATCTAACTCATATATATTTTACTTTATTTTTTAACCACTCCTCCATTAACAAAACCTTGTTAACAACTGCATGATTTTCCCACCATTACATCACCTAGTTTTTAAGAACATATACCTATAACTCAAGCCCTAGAATGGATTCCATCTCCATTGAGATCTTAAAATCATAGAAGCTACCTCATTGGTATGCATAAACTTACATCAATATATCACTGGTTCTAGAAGGAGGTATTAAAGATCTGATAAAATAGGTTAGTTTCTACATAGAGTTGCACTGGAGTCACCTAAGAGAGTGACCAAATATAATTCCAAAGTTGGCCTTATAGTCTCACCTTTGTCAAATCATAAAAGACCTAAATTTGTACCAAATATTCCTACAATACCTAAGACTCCTTCTCTAATAAGGAACCCTTTACTTGTTAATCATCAAATGGCCCAACTACCTTGGTTAGTTAGATATACTATTGTCATCTTAAGAAATGTGCATGATTTACCTAAGAATCCTAAAAAATATTTTCCATCTTTTTCTCCTTTAGGAGAGAGGACAAAATAAGAAAATATTAAGTCTTTTAAATATGCTTTGAGGTTAATGAATGTTATCATGAAAATGTTTCATGTAGGCTATTCCATTTTACACTAATGGATGTTGATTATGATTGGTATCTGAATCTAACAAAAAATTCCATTACTTCTTGGGATGCATGTCAATCATATTTTCTTACACAATTTGGATAGATCACCAACCCAAATTTAATATACTAGCATTTCACCATCATGAAGAGAGACCCCAATATGCCTATCCATGATTTTAATTCAAGATTTCAAAAGATGTATAATTGGTTAAGCCTAGTGTATAAGCCAAAAGAAGCATTAACATTAAAAATGCACAAGAACACATTGGATCTAATTACTAAAGTATTCCTAAGAAGGATAACTATCATCAACACAATAGCATTAACATATGAAGAGGCCATCAATATTGATAGATAGATTAATCCTTATGTACCTGGTATACCTAATGCGCACAACAACTTCTTAGTGTTGAATCCCATTGCACATGTAAATTAAAACATACTGACATTCAATAAAAAATATTTGTACATGATGATTATTTTAATGCAAGAAATGGAACAAAATTATAGTTTCTTAAATAATCATGCATATGGAAATAGTTACCAATACAATCAATAATTATCCTCATCTTTTATTACTATTCTATAAGACACTGACTCTACAAAGGTAGAGCTAGAGGCTATTCAAAAGATGGTCTAGAAGCTAATAATTGACTTCTTCTATATGAAAAGGAAGATGGGTAGTGATAATACCCCAAATGTAATTATAATATTGGATTTTAGAGGTATAATAGACTATTTAATAGGCCTATAAATAATATGGAGTAGACTATCAAAATTTTAGAGATTGACATGCTATAAATGACCCTACCTAATTGGTGTAAAATTAATAACACTTCTCAACATGGTGAGCTCAATTGCATTAAATTTTGTTTAGTGTTTTAAATATTTCAAAGGGAGATGTTAAGATAGGACCAGATGTATAATTCACCCAAATCTCATTAGGATCCTATCCCTTCAATCATTTCCATGTTCTTTAAGACTTATGAATTTTCATTCCCAAGTGAACATGATAACATACTAGAGGACAACATAGACAAAGTCCATGCTTTTTAGAAATTTTGTAAAGGTGGGTATAATCTAAGGAATAAGCATCCCTCTATGACTTATACTCCTTAAAATAGCACAACAATTATACCTAATCCTAAGACTAACAACAATCCACCTCCTCCAAGAGGGAATGATAAGCCTTAGAATAAGAAAGAAGAAAATAAAGGGAGATAAAACATCATTGAAGATATGAGGAAAATCAAAGAAAACATTAATCTTCATGAGTTATCTCAGATCACTAAATATAAGGAGTTTTTATGGAAGTCTATTACTAAGAAGACACTTATGGAAAGAGCCAAAGCATATATGGATAAATAAAAATTTGCTAATACTAATGTCATTTTGAAGAGAAAACTAGAAGTTCCACCCTTATTACTGACCATCGGAGAATTTAGTAAGAACATTAATAATTGTTTGTTTGAGTATGGGGATTCAACACCCATTATGCCTACTTCTATCTATCAAAATATTAGTTTGACTTGAAGCCCTTCAAAGACAATAGTTTCACAACTAGATAAAATAGTGGTACAAGTGGTCAGGGAATTGAAGGACTACATATTCAAGCAGTATATGAACCATGAATCCAAATGACCACTGACATCCTCATAGTATATGCAATTAAAGGTTATGGATTGTTGCTGAGTAGGTATTTGTCTAAAATGCTTATTGGATATCTTTCTACAGACTTCTCTCACATCTAGATACCATAAAGAGGCATTACAAATCAAATTAGGATTGACAGGGAGCCAAGGATGAAATATCCCATTATAGAATAAAATGTCAAGAATGAATAGGTAAATTATGAATTTCAAAACCTTGGTATTTACACTTTCACTATGTAGAATAAAGAATAAGAATTATAATTAGATATTCCAACTAGATATGGATTTTACATTTTGATGGTATTAGATTTAAATAGGGATCAGGCATATGAGTTGAATTTATTGATCTATAAGGAAAGAAAATGTTGGCATTATATATGTTACAATTCCCTTACACTAATAATAGGTGTGAGTATGAAGATTTAATTCTATAATTATAATTTGCACTAAAGAATAATGTGAAATAGGTGTTAGTGTTTGGTGATTTAGAGCTAGTGATCAATCAGGTCATAAATGAATACCAAGACAAGTTGTCTTTTTTGAGAAAGTACAAACACAAATCATGGGACCTGATTGAGAGATTTAAATCTTTCAACATAAAGGTAATTCCTAAAGAGAAAAATCAAGATGTGGATTCACTAGTTGCTGCTACAACTAATTTAGAGCCTCTCCAAGAATCTAAGGTAAAAATATTATCTATTAAAATAGTTCCTTGTTTTCAAATATTTGATGATGACTAATAAATTATTTATTTTCTTACTAATTCAAGGGATTTTGAGTCCAAATCATCAATGATAAGGAAGTTATTCATCTATAGTAAGAGGAATTAGATAATGAAGGTATTCTCTAGCTCAAAAAAATTATATTCTAACTGGATTGGTCTATTTAGAAAGACCATTTGACATAGACCCCAAGCTAAGAAACTTAGGCATCTCAAGGTCAATGTCTCTGACTTCAAAAGGGAAAATCTAGGAGATGAACATAACCCATGTTATGTCAACATTGGTCTCAACTTCACCCTATAATAAAGATAATGAATGAAGGATTTAATGACTCAATATAGATATGTCATTTCCTATACTTATGAATATTTGAAGGTTTATGACCCTCAAGTCATTACTCATATGATTAATCTAAAACTAGACCATAAGACATTTAGATAGAGATAGAGATATTCAAACCTATTCTAGATCCTCTCATTCAAAATGAAGTGGATAAGTTATTAAGCAAGAATAGTCTTCCTGATCAAACATTCTACATGGGTAGTTGATTTGGTCCAAGTCAAAAAGAAGAATGACAAGCTCAAATTATGTGTGGATTTTAGGAAATTGAAAAAATATTCTAAAAAGGACAAATATCCCCTAACTTATCTAGAAGAAGTGATTTAGATACTAAGTGGTTTTGAAATGATGTCATTCTTAGATATATTTTTAGGCTATAATTAGGTGATGGTACAATATTTGGATATGATAAAGACTACATTTATTATGAAGTGGGGAACTTATTTATATAAGAGAATGGTGTTTGTCTTGATAAATGCAGGAGATACCTTTTAAAGAGATATGGATCATGTAAGCAAGGAATTAATAGGTAAATTCATAATCATCCATATGGATTATCTTATTATGTTTTCAAATAATAGGAATGAACACATAGGCCATCTCCAGTCAATATTTGAGACATTCAAAAAATTTGGTATCTCACTAAACCTAAAAAAGAATATATTTGGAGTGACTAAAGGAATTTTCTTAGGAAATATCATCACCAAGGAAGGAATCACCATTGATGTAGATAAAATTCAAGGTATTTCCAAGATTGCACCATCAAATAGTAAAAAGGAGCTTAAATAATTCTTTGGGAAGATTAATTTTGTAAGGAAGTTTATCTCAAGATTTGCAAAGATTTTTAAACTTATGAATGAAATTCTTAATCAAGATGATAAAATATAATGGAAATCCATATCTAGAAAGTATTTCCAAGACACTAAAGATGTAATATATCAGGACCCAATAATAAATAGTCTAGATTTCATGAAAGATTTCTACTTGTACTCATTCAATTCAAAACACACAATTGATACTATTATAACATAGAATAAAGATAAGACTGAGCATTTAATTAAATTTATGAGCACAAATTTTAAAGATACAAAACTTAGGTACTCTATTATTGATAAATAAATCTTTGCTCTTATCAAAATGGTGATGAAATTTTGACACAACATCTTAAGGAATAAGACCATTGCCATTGTGTCTAATCCTATTGTCAATCTCACCTTATCATAAAATGAATTAGGATAACATCAAAGAAAGTGGATGGCAAAGATAAAATATTTTGATATAGAGATCAATCCCATAAAGATCGTTTGGGCTTAAGGCATCATTCAACTCATGACTAAACCTGATCCATGTATCACTATTGAATAGGTATGTGAAGCTTGGGTATCTAAATAATAATGGTACATTGATATAATTCAATGTTAGATTATATGTACTTGTTCCTTAGAACTCAATAGAGAACAAAAAAGAGCTTTAAGGCTCAAATCTGCTCACTACATGATCAAGAAAGGAGTTCTTTATAGAAAAAAATATAAAGGAATTTATCTTATGTGTGTGTCTATAGAAGAATCTAAAGATATCCTAGAGAATTTACATTAAAAAATAGGTAAGGGCAATCCTTTTAGAAATACCACAGCTCACATGGTCTTTAAAATGGGCTACTAATACATAGCAATTTTCAAGGATGATCACACTCATATGATAACATGCCATGAATGCCAGGATCTAGCTAGGAGAGAAGTACATGTAGTAATGCCCTTGAAACCTATTATTTAAGGAAGGCCATTTTATTAGTGGGGTTTGTACTTCATTGGTGTCATCAACCCAAATTCCCCAATAGGTCATAGATTTATACTCACTTCTATAGACTATTGTACTAGATGGATTGAAGCCATAGCCATAAAAAATTGTAGAGCACAAGATGTAATTTGATTTTTAGAGGAACACATCAACACTAGATTTACACCCCCATTTTAAAACTTTATGATAGTAGAATAACACTCATATTAGCATAGTTTATTGAGTGGGCACATGAAAATCAAATCACTATTAGGTCATCCTCTAACCATTACCCCAAGGAAATATACTATAAAATCAAAACATAAGAACTTGATAGATGAAATTAAGAAATAAAATGGGGACAAGCCTAAAGACTAACACAATCTATTAAATTATTCCCTTTGGGTAGACCAAACCAGATACAAGCAATCCCTTAAAGTTTCACCCTACTTATTGGTGTATGGATGCAGACCAATATTTCTAATCATGTTAAAGCTACCAACTTATTAGTTCATTTAGGAATACATGAAACCAAATGATCAAATATATTCTTTATTTATGGACATAATATAAATCAAATACTCAAGGAATTAAGCCTTACAGACATTCATTAAACACCAAGACATAATCAAGTGATGGTTTCATAAGAGAGCCAAGGTCAAAGCATTTGGGATCTTAGATCTAGTGATTATTTGGGATAAATCACATGAAAAAAAAGGATAACATGATGAATTTTCCCCACTATGTATTGTACCATATCTAATTTCAAAGATATTAGGAAATAAATCATTCCATCTAAAGGATTTTCAAGGAAATGAAATCACATATCAAGTCAATAGACAATTTTTTAATCATTAATTCATGGTTATTCCATCTAAAGGCACCACTGACTAATGAAAGGGCATGGTAGAAGTATGATTAGAGTATATTTACTAGCTTATTATATTATATTTTCTATTTTATTAGGATAAATTTATTTCTTTCTTATATTAGAGTTCAATGCTTTTTATATTAGTTATTTTATTACTTCTTGTGAGAGTCTAAATTATGTTTGCTTTGATATAACCCAGTAAAATACAAACCAATTGATCTTATGTTTAAATAGACCTAAAAAAAGGGAATATTGAAAGAGATTTGTAACATGGGACCTATTCACAAATTGATATATTTTTGGGTTTTGAGTACTCAGGATGAAGTTAGGTGATCATGAGACATTCTAGATTGTGTCACAATTAAATACTTGTACCAAGTATATAAAAGTTGTTCCCAAGTAATTATATTAAATTTAGAAATATTTATTATTCATTAGATCAATCACACTTACTATGTTAAACACTTATTGGAATTGATAATTATTGGTATAGATGTAACTGGTAGGGATGTTCTGGTAATGATTTGTTTTATAACCATACTATCTCACTAGGGTTCCAACTCTCTTTCAAAAAAAAGAAAACGAAGAAAAGAACCAATGATTTCAAAAGAGAAATAAATACAAATGAATATATAAGGAAAATCAAAGGATTACATGATGAAATGAGGTTAATGTACCACACATCATGATAAATAAACTAAAGTAAAGTGGAGGGAACCCAAGATATCTCTGTCAGGGCTATCAACACCTAGTTGGTAGTAGAGTAATAATTGAGCTTCCCTTGTTTTAAATAATATTTAATAAAAATTAGAACAAAACATAATTTTTTTTATAAAATTCTTCACAAAAAGGGTTAAATTAACCTCATGTTCAACACACATAGATCCAATGATAAGAAGGCATGTATGTTGTTTAAATCTACTAAGGAGTCCCTTTAATATTTCTGCTTTTAGTATTTTTTATGACATGGTTTATGTTTAATTTGAGGTTATTTATATCACTTGGATTTTATCCCCTTGAGGATATGAATATCTCTCCTCATCCAAATTTCATAATGGAAATATCTCTCTTTTTGTCGGTAATAATTTGTTGAGATAAATCTTTAGAAGGGCTATTTCCCTTGATGCACTCGTTGAAACACTCTCTTACCTATCAAATTTTCATGAAGAGAGTTAAGAATAAAAACTTAGAAAACTAAATGTGATGTGTAAATATTTAATTTCCTCCTATTGGATAAACTTATACTACTTATAAATTTAAAAAAAAAAGTTTCTTTCACACAAGACTCACAACTCAAGATAGATTGTCACATCAATGTTTCATATGTTAGGTTCAGGAGGTACTTTGATGTTTAAGAGGGTAATGGATGATTCCTTTGTGTAATATGTCCATGAACCACTTATAAAACACACGTAAACTTAAAATATAACACTCACAAAGACCTTTAATAAATACTCTTTTGCACAATTGGTGAAAAATCAAGGATAACATGCTAAAAAAGATGACCTTCTACTAGACAAGACCAAAAAGATTGAAATAAAACTCAATTTTACAGCATGTACGTAGGAAAATTCACTTGTTTTATTTATTCAAGAGACATTAAATTAAAAAATTGGCTAGGGTTTTACCATCAACCAGTGGAGGTTGCTAAAAAGAGCCAAAAGAGTCAATATTTATAGACTTTGAGAGAAGAGTAAGACAAGGGAAGTAGAAAGTTCACTTGTAAAATTTAAAATATGATAAAAGGCATTAAAATTTCATGGTAAATATTTATATAATGTACCATTCAATTTCACAAGGACCGTGTTTCCATAAAATTCATGAAACTTGTGAAAAGTGGCATAAAACTCCCAGTCTTGGCTCAAAAAATGGTGGCCATCATTGCCTACAGTCTAAAAAGGTCCTTTTTCAATCACCCTTCACACTTGGCCTCAAAATTAGATTTAATTTTAAATGTAAATCCATGGGATTTATTTAATTAAACTTTTAAAGATTATTCATTTCCTTATAATACTCAATTATACCTTAAAAAGGCTCACACTTGGAGTTTTCACCCTTCTCACCCTTGTGTCCACTATGCTAGTTTTGACTAGCTGAAATGAGATCTATTGTTTGAAAACTTATAATTTTATTACTAGAATAAAATTAAAATAAGTAATTATTAAAAGTTATAATATTCCCTCCAAACTTTATTTCATCTTCTAAAACCTCCTAGAACCTAAAAGACACAAAAAATAGTCTGAAATACCTTGTTTTACCCTCTGTCCATAAAATTTTATACATATAAAAAGAATGTGAGGGAGTATAAGTGAATCATATGAAATTTAAAATATATTTTATGGTCAAAATATTTCATATGGATATCTCTCCAAGCTTGTTTTCTCCATCGGGTCCTAGCTGAGGGTTTATTAGGGTTTTAGATAGTTTTTGGTCTTAATATTTATTCATAAAGCTTTGACATTAAAACTAAAAATAAATTCCACAAACATGATGATAAGATACCTTTATAACCCCTAAAAATTCCTTTGTTTACCATCTAAATCCTTATAAAATATATGAGCACTTGAAGTCACCCGATCGAGCTAGTTTTTGCATTTCCTACATGTTTGGACTCTTATTATGAAATTACCTTTGCCCATACCTTTGCCCATTTTTTACTCACTAACTTACCTTGCTAAAACTTGATTTTCCTAGAATATCTGACCTTTGAAACAAAATAGTAAGCTATATCCCTCATACCTAAGGAAAAGTGAGTATTTTTTAAGTTTTTAAAAGTAATAATTATTATTTTTACCAAAAATTTTAGTTATATTCCTTTATTTAGGTGTCTAACCTTCTCAAAATTTCTAAAAATGCCTCTAAAAATCCTATTTTCTTGATTTTTCCTCAAATCCTCCTAAGAGTGACTTCTCCAAGCTTAAAAAATGATTATAGGTTATTTCAATATGTTCCTAATCCTCAAGTAATTATCATGAAAAATTTAATTCATTTATAAACACTCCCTTTCCTTGAATTCCTCATATTGGCATATTGAGCAAACATGGTTTCCTTATTGTTTCTCTTTAGCCAAGTAAGGAAGGTAAATGGTCACCTTTGAAGATTATTTTGATTGTGAACATTCTTTTCATTTTTTATAATCCTTTTCCATCCCCCTAGACAAGTTCATGTCTTACCCCACTTTCACTAGCTTGTACCCAGTTGTAGGTTCATATAGGGATTTAGAAGACATGTATAAACTTATTTTTCTCTTATTTGTAGCTTATTATGTTACTGTAATCCTAATTTAGGTGGTAACTCTTTAATTCATTGGGTATAATCTCCCATTAACCTTACCTATGCACTTTTAATCTTTAAAACTAATTCTACTACCTACTAACTGAGACACCCCGAGGTTTGACTATTGTAAGTGTGTATTGAGCTCACTTAGACCATGTTCATGATATGTATAGGATTTCATTGAATCCTTTTGGGTCCCAAATTAATGTTTAAACTAAAATTGTTTGGAAAACCTTAAAACAACATCTTATCATCAAATTTTAGGTCACTATCTTATACTGAGATACTCTACCCTTTAACCCTATTGTAGATGCATACAACCTTATCTGAGATTGTTCATATTATGGAGGACCTCCTTGAACCCTTTTGAGGTCACAGAACACCTATACTCATCTTGGGTTTACTTATATGCTCTTTAGAAGAACAAAATATGTTTTCTTTTAGATTGAGACACCCTTGACCTTAAGACCCTACTCTAGGTGTGCATTGAGCTTATGATTACTTGGTAATGATGTTTGAGGATTTCATTTGGAGCTATAGGAACCCTTTGATAACTTCTTGTATTTGTGCTCACTATATATTTCCTTTGGACTCCTTAACTAAGTTCCCCTTTTTCCATGACTAAGAGACCCTACTTTTGACTACTATAGGTGTGTATTTCCCATTAAAGGGGCACATTTAGGTAGTCATATGGGTCTACAAGACCTTGTATTAACACTCTCTTAATGATTTTCATTCCATTTGACCTCATTCCATCAATTGAAACCTATTAGTCATGAGGTTTTGTTCAATGTTTCTCTTTACTATGACAAAAGACCATTTACCTCCCTAGGCATATAGATGTTAATGGATAATTTTAGTGTTTTTTTAGGCTACTAGAAGGTTCCCAAATCCCACCTTTCCCTAACCTTTTAACCTCTATTCTTGGCATATATACTCTTTATGTTAGGGGATACAAGATCGACTAGACTAGATGTTTTAAGACCATTACCTATATGTTTTAGGATAATCACAAGAATCCCCATAACATCCATTGAGATGGACACACATTATTTTATCAGGTAAAACTTTCATTTGGCCTTCATATGCACTTTGGTTACAACTAACTGAGTTTTCCCAAGATGACTGAGAAACCCTAAGTCTAACTATTTTAGATGTGTGTGAACTCATAAGACTTGGGTTTTTATGTGAAAAATACTCCTTGAATCCACATTTAGGTCACACATGTGTTTGAACTAGTATTCTTCTTTGGAAGCCTTCAAAAATAATATTAACATCAAATTCTAGGTCACTAGCCTGACTGAGATACTTTGCCCTGTTGTAGTATTTGTTTGTAGGTGTCTATGCTTTTATTTGGCTTTTTCATGATTTTAAAGACTCTTTTTAAACTCCTTGAGGTTTCAAAACATGTTTTTCAACTATTATTCTTCTTTAGAAGCCTTTAAACACCACTTTAGCATCAAATTCTAGGTCACTTGCCTAACTGAGATACTTTACCCTATTGTAGGTCCTACCTATAGGTGTTTATGCTTCTATTTATATTATCCATGATGTTAAAGACTTGTTTTGAACTTTTTGATGTCACACAACATGTTATCCTCCTAAAATTATTCTAAGTGTCCTAAAACCACACCTAAACATTCATGCTAGCTCACCACATATTGACTGAAACACTCTGCTTTTATTGATTCCTATAGGTGTCAATTACTTTAAATGAGTCTAGTTAGGATGCTTGGGAACCTCCATTAAACCATTTTTTATCAAAAAAATCATGGTTGATCTTGAACTCACCTTTGTAATTCCTAATCACCATTTGGGTGTCAAGATTGGGGTTATTATTTTATACCCTACTATAGGTGTATATTCTCCATACAAGAGACACCTATAGACACTCATGAAGCTTGAAAATCATGCATCAACTCTAACTAATGATATCCATGACATTTTACATATTATTTAACCAGTTGAATCACAATAACCATGATTTTTTTTCCTATCTTCTTGTAGTATGTCAAATATCATTCAACCTTTCAAACTATAGACATTATTGTAGGGTTTCAATGTCTTTTATGGCAACTTTGAGGTATTGAGATTCCACCTTGCATTAAATTTTTGATTCCCACCTTTGGTAGTACTCTTATCTACACTAGAGGCTAAAAGATTCACCTCATTTTATTCCTTGAAGACTTTTTAAAATATGTCATAAGGGGTCTACAAAAATTCTCTAGAGCTCTATTTTGATATTTTAGGAAAATCTTCCCTAAACTTACTTCCTTATCTCCTCAACATGGTTACACACTTATGTTTCTAATTTAACAATATTTATGGCTCTATAAAGGCTTTATTATCATACCATACATTAAGTAGGTATCAAACTACTTCATTCTCTCCATACAAACATTTTGGTCCCTTGCTTAGCCACCTATAGGTGGATATTTTGGTGTAGAAATAGTGAATTAAACATAAACAATATGAATACTATCCATGAATATAAACATTATATGTTTTCACTAAACATGCCAATACATTTTTAGACATCCTAAGAGGTTGAAACCATATCAGGATTTACTCCCCTTAACATGATGTCAACAATGGCTCTTGGAGGTATGTATTGGGTTGTGTCTAGACAATGAGTATGGAAAATAGCAACAAGGTATATAAAAGACCTCATGGGAAGCTCAAACCTATTGTCAAACTCTTCAAATGCATGATTTTCATTATGAACACATTGAAACAAGTTCCAAAACCTCATTTCCTACATGAAACCACTTCCACACATCTAGAATAAACCAAGCATAGGCATCTCATGAATATCTTAGCATGTTGAATAGGTTTGGGACCAAAATTTCACTTTTTCCAAACATCTCAATGAGATATATTAAAATCCTAATATCTTGGACATCTAATACACCATTAATACAACTCTAGGAACAAAATGGAAAATCTCATATATATGACTGTAACCGAAGCTAGGTATGGAGTTGACAATGGAGAATGGAAAAACTACAAGTTACCAAAGACATGAGATGGTGAAACCAAAAAATGTAATGAGGTAGTCATATAACCATGACACATATGTAACATCATTACTAAACTACATGATATATCTACAAGAGAACAACACTCTACAAATAAGAAGAACTTTGATTGAGACTACACACGTGACACATTCTTTTAACATATACTAATTTGATCATTAGTACATTATGAAACATGAAACAAATAATGAAGACAATATAAGGTGGTAGCCAACATATTTTAATAGAAACATCACAACTAGTTTGTATAGATTTGACTAGAATTGAGAAAAACCTATAGGGTTCATTAAATAGCTATCAAAGAGGTATAGTCAACTTCATGAGGATGGTTCATGAAGCACAAGCCACCATTATTCAAAATATTTATATGGAAATGAAGGTATCTGAGTGTAATATAACCTCCAAAAATCATTTGTCATGAACCCTATTTAGCTATCTATATTGAGAAAAAACTTGAAGGTTAGTTCTACATGTCTAAAAATTTAAAAAGAAGCATAATGGTTTTGTCCTTAAAATGACACTTCCAGAGCAAAAAAAATGTAGAAGTGAGTTTTATGAAGGTGAAAAGGCACTCCAAGATATTTTCCTACATGGCACACTTCCCCATGGGCTATACAAGTGTCATTTTATCCTTTTTTTAGTTATTTCTTAGATTTAAATTAAGAAACCTATAATATTACAGTGCATCTAAAATAATTGATAGTTAAAATAAATTCTTGGATTCTTATAAGGAAAACTGGACATCTAAACACCTTGGGAAACATGCCACTTATATGAATGACCCTTAAAAGCACATTAAATGACCCAAAATGACAAATAGGCTAATCAAACCATGACTAAGGATATAAATACATTATATAACATCAATTTAACCATAATTTAGCCTATGATAAAGGTTTTGACATCTAAATATCTAAAAAACCATGTTTTTACCTACAGGGGTCCAAATTTGACCTATAAGTCAAACTTGGTCAATAGTTATTAACCAAAGTCTTAGGTTCTCAAATACTTAGGCATATTCCCATTGTAAGTCACCATTTATTGTATCTAACATCCCCCTTTTCTTCAAAAGGAAATTCTTTATCTTTTCTTCTATATGCTAGGGCAAATTCTTGAGCAAAGATTCTTCTTAGTATTTTTACTTAGAAAAATTTAGCATATTATAGCATGGTATTTTGCATATTTTATGAGACAACTCTATTAATGAATTTTTGGGAGTCTTTTAATTATGTAGGTTGTTTTAGGACTTTGTTTATTCAGATAAAATAATTTAAAAAATTATTCATCAAGATTTTTTGTTTGGGTATTTTGTCCAATAGGTTTGGCTTTCAAGGTTTTTGTTTCAAGTATTTGTTTAAAAACTTCTTTGGCACTTGTGGTTTTATGCACTTTATTTATTTGGTACTTTTTGGGGGTATTTGGAACTTTTTTTATGATAGTAGGCTATAAAAATTTTTGTTTAAGATTTTTATTTTGGGATTTTTGTCACAGACATTTTGTCCAATAGATCCTAAGGGCTATATACATATGCTTTGGAATTTTTGTTTAGAACATTTTATCTAATGAGAAGTAGGTATTTTGGATTTTTGGTATGGGTCTTTCTAAAAGGCCAATCCAAAAATAAGACCCAAATACTTGAATACAAAGATATATAAAAATACCTACTTTACTTAGTCAAATAAAGACAAAATACTTCTTATTAGTTTACTAAAGTCACCTGCCAACTAGAACTAATGAAATTTGAATTATGTAAATTAAAAAAAAAATGTGAACATTGAAAATTTATATCACACAAATTATTAATCAATGCTAAAAGGATATCTATGTGATGTGAAACCATTAAAGCCTTCATATCTCACAAATGATTTGCACTCAAAGTCTACTACTATCCTGTATGACCAAAAGCCATAACTATTGCCTGTGAGAATATTGTGTGAAGAACCAACAACTAGTGGGAGTGAGAATTATTAATATAGCACAAATAATGTAAAGGAGACTTTAATAAATTTAACTACATGTAAAAAAACAATGGTATCTTCATATATGCCATTCAGGGGAGTAGTTCTTCCATGCCTTAATTAAGGATTCGATAGAGTTTATGGATAGAGATTTTGACATCACCATATTTAAAAATAGGTAAGCAAATTATTTAGAGTTATATGACATTTTTGATTTTATGGATGTATTCTCATTTTACATAAACATCTACCCCATTAAACAATTATTCACCAAAGATCTATTGGCCCTAAAAAGGGAAGGATTGGATTTTGCTTCCACCAAGCCTAAAGTGATTCCATGTATAAACCTATTTCATGACTTGTTATTCATATGGAAGGTCACATGGGATTATTTATTACATCATATTTTAAATACTATAGTTTTGGATTACATTTCAAGAGATGATTTTTAGAGATACTTGTCTTTGCATACACCTAATGCTTACTTTGACAAGGACAGGCTGGTATAGTGGAATTAAGTGAACACTATGGAGTAGGAGTTATCCTCATGTTTTCTCCTCAATAAAACCATAAAATTTAAAGTGAATAATCTAAAGGGTCCTACTCCCATAAAAAAATTTAGGATGGGAGTGCAGATAAGCATGGCACTACTGAATATGCTTTATGACATGCCTAGCATTAAATTTCTCCATTTGGACTGGGTGTCCTTTCTACATATGATGTTAACTAACAATGTTATGTTCACATTGGGGGAGATAGTTTTAATTTGAGGGAGTAAGTCATCTCCAAGGATAAGTGTCCCACTCTTACAATCCATTTTTACATGATGTCTTATTTGTTGGTTTTTGTTATGGGGATGATTTACAAAGTTTTCAATGAGATATGGAGCCCAGCCACTGACTATATTAAAAATAGAATTTGTGACCATTTTCAATTCATTCACATCTATGATTATATGAAGAATATGGTGAATATTTTTGAGGATATTTATCCTCAAGTGTGGTAGGATATGCACAATTTACCAATGCCAAGGATCAAATCCACTATTATGAAGACACTTTCCACAATAGGTGACTACTTCTTATACTCAAGATTTATTATCATTATGATCTGGGGAAATAAGGTTCATCCCTTATGCCATCTAAGGTATGTTCTTGATATGTTGGTCAAGCAAAAAATTGATTTTCAATTATGGTGGAACATAAATAAGGACCTATCCAGGGTGAAGAAAAGCTCATACTTTGGCCATAACATATTATTAGCTAAATGGTTTATACAATGAGAAAAAACTTTACATAATTTGGTAGCAAGAGGAAAATTTATCACTTCCCCACACTTATACATATGGATTGGGATCCCCATGGAGCTATTCAAAATCATATACAGGGATTTAATATCCCTTACAACCATGAGCATTATCCCTATGATTTTTGTATGAATGCACAAAAAAGATGATGAAGTTGTGGAAAGATATAAAGTTGTTGGACTAAAGGAGGATCACTTGAGAATGATCAAGTAATAACCTTCAATCTCTACAAGAGAATTAGAGTAAAATAAAGTCACTTTATGTTGGATGGACCCACTTAGATTTTTGGAAGGATTGTTCAAAGGACCAAGGAGGCTCCTCATCATAAGGACTCCCTCTAAATTTAAAGGTTGTGAAGAAGGAACCTGAGGTAATTTCACTTGACCTTAGGGGATCATAGGTAAGGGACTCCATCAATTTGGACTCTAATAAAGAAAAACAAGCATAAGAAGAGCTAATTACTAACATAGTATAAATGACCACAACTATTCCCTAGGCTTAATATTATACATCTTATGGGTAGAAACATCTAAATCAACTAATCTAGACTAACAATGATCCTTCATATAACCAAAGACCACCATTGTCTATACAAGGAATCCTAGGACTCCTATAGGTAGTCCTATAGTTGAACAACCTCATGGCTTGACTAAAACACCCCAAAAAGTAAAGGTGCTAGAAGGAGAGGTAGTTGACTTAGGAGAAGAAGAAATGTCTGATGACGAAAGAAAGCTAGAGAAAGCTAAGGCCTTGAACCTTGAAGCCGATAGAGAAAAATAACTAGATATGGAATATTTCTAGGCACTTAGTCTATCGAGACCAGTCCTTTGTCTTATGTTTCTATTCCTAATTTTGGTATTATTTTTATTTCTTTTACATTGAGAAACCCCAAGATGTAAGTTCCCACTTCCACCATTGATCCATTTGTTGCCACTTCTTTCATACAATTCCCCTTACTCACCACAAAGGTTGAGTAGGTTATTTCTTATACTATTGCTTCTACCACTTCCATTGATCAAATTTTCACCTCCATTTAATTCAATTCCATCATGGATACCTCCATCATTCCTTCTAGCACTACCACCCTTAGATCACTAAAAAAATAAGGCATCTAGAAAGGTGGAGATAGTCATATCAACCCCACAACTACATGTTCAATCCACTAAAATCACCCTTCCCATTCCATCCACCACTCCATCTAAATAAACCATTCTCACAAGTGTAATCAGAGGCCAAGCCATAGGTAGTCATAGTCCATCCACTCCCTAAGTTTAGAGGAGTGGATTGGTCTAAAATCATCTGGCCCTCCTTGTATGACACCATTATCAACACATCAAATAAATAACAATAAGTTGAAAAGCCTGAGAAAGAGATTATATTCATAACATCCAAAGAGATATATGTCAGTCAGTTGAACATTTGTCCTTGGGTCATAAATTTAAGTACTAATACCTCATATATGCCCAATTTCAAAACCATCAAGCTCCCTTGTATCACCACCTTATTTTATAAGCCATTTGGAAGCATTCAAAGGGTGAAGAAGAGGAACATATAGGATTACAAAGTTAGGGAATTAGTTCTTGGTGAAAGACAAGATGTCTTCTCCTTCACTAAGAGGTAGAACAGGTAGTCAGGGAAATCACCCTATGTTGAAAAATTTAAATATCTAGCTAAATCACACAAGGATGCTATGGTTCCTATTCATGAAGGTACAAAAATGGCCAAGCAAGATTTGGAGGCTAAGCTAGAAAAATTGAAAGAACAAGCCAAAAATGTCAACATACCAACAAGCATCAAGGCTATGTTTCAAGATGTAACCTCTGAGTGCTATAATTTATTGGAAGCTATAGAATTCAAGCCGGCTAAATTAACCCCACATGTTAATAAAACTAATAAATTATTTAATTTTTTGAAGAATAATGATATAAATTAGAGATGTTCATTTTATACATAGGTAATAAGGCTTATATTCATTTATACCTCATGACACCATTGGAGGTATCTATTGCCCTCAAATTTGTAGTCATAAGAATAAAAGAAGCAAGGGAATGCCTATTAGTAGTTGGGGTTTTACTGCTCAAATATTAAGAGAATGAGACATAGGTTCTCAAATTTTTAAATGATCTAAATTTATTTTTATTAATTTGGATTTATAAGGTCAAATTAATATCTATATAATTCAAAACTTTCAAAAATATATTCCTTACCCCTTTGCAGTTGGTCAAATCAGTCAATTATGGTCTAAAAACACAATTTTTGGTCAAAAAAGTCAAAAAAATAGGTAAAAAGCATCAAAAATGGCATCAAAAGTCATTTAATTATCTCAAAATAGTTTTTAATAGGTTAAAAAAGTTGAAAATAGCTTAATTCTAAAGTTTTAAATTTTAAAAAGGTCATTTGATGTGATAGTTAGCCAAAAAGGGCCCTTTTAAACCCTACACATGCCAATTTCTAAGTTTAAAACATGAAAAAGGGTCAAAAAGGTGTTTTTTTGAATTATATAACACGTTATGCTTCTAAAAGTTTCCATTTATAGTGGTGGGGAGCTTTAGTTGGCTTTTAAAAGGAGAAAATATTCCTTTTTCATCAATTTTGGAAAAGAAGTATGGAATCTATATGTATTCCATACAATCCAAGGCAAGAGAATTAATCTTCAGGTCATTACCAAGAATAATAAATACTTTCATGGAATTTCAAGGTTATATAGGCCCTAAACTATCCTTCTTCTGTTACTTTGTTTCTTGGCATAGAGAGACCTACCTATAGGTTTTCTACTAGTACGGTCTACTGGAATAGAGTGAAGGTCTAAAATTTGGGGTGAAGAAACTAGACTTAGAAGGATTCTTTATTGTATAATTTTTTTCTCAATTGGATTCTCAAATATCATGAACCGTTAAGTTAAATATAGGTTAAATTTTGTTACCTTGTAACTAGAAAAGCAACTATTTTTCTCCATTTTATCCTCACCTAGGTAAACTCTAAGGAAATTCAAATTATTATAAAATTTTGAGGAATATATATACCTTTACATGGTGTCCTTAATCTCTTATTCATCTAATTTAAGGTCAACAAAATTTCACAAACTCAAGCAGTCTAAATCTATAGTTGGCATGCTTACAAGGGTGAATTATATGGTCCAAGATGGAGGCAACCTCACACTATCAATAATTCATGTTTATAGGTTTTTAATCATGTTTTACATGTTTTCAACTAGTTTCTCAACGAAATACACCATAAAATCCACTACTTAAGCCATCTCTATGCTTCCATATGTCTCTAGGAGGCCTAGTTTAGCATAAATTCAAATTTATTTACAAATTTTAAGGTTTTTTTAGAAAATTAGGTTTCATGTCTTCCCCCTTTTTCTTCTCCAATGGCTTCCAAGGTCATATGATGTGATGATCATTGGTTTATATATTCATATAACCCTCCATGAAACCTTTGTCATGCTTCTTTATTATACTTTCCTACCTCCATCTCATCCACCTCATCTCACTACCATATACAACTATTTACCATTGTCTTCAAGCTTTCTTGTTAACCATTCATCATGTTCCTATTCTCCAATAATTTCTTATCACCCTCCAACTCATCTCTATCACCTTGTTTCATCTTAAAAATCCAATGGTTGATCTAGACCAACACAAATCATGAAAAGGGGGATATGCAAGCCTCTTGATAGTATAATTATAGTCATGGAAGAGGCACATACAGTAGGTGATGACACAGTCCAAGTGTGATCATGAAGGTGTTATGATTAGTTAAATAAAGAAGGCTTTCATCATAGTCTAGGGAAGGCAAGTTTTCATGACAATAAAAAAAGGAAGAGAAGGAGAAAACTTGTTTTTGGGTCTTCCTTAAAGTCACCTTCATATTTTTATCTGTACAGGGTGACATCATGAAAGGTAACATATAATTGAGCAAGTGATAAGTCATCCATATTGAATATGCCTACATTAAACTAAGTACATGACAGGATAAATGTAGTGATTAAAACTTTTGGGAGATTCTAGTAGGAGAAAACATACCTACTTCCACTATCATAATTCTCTATAGGCTTATAACTTGCGAAGGAAGGCCTACTTGCTAAGTAAGATGGACTATTCAAAGCACAAAAGGCTAGTTTTGTCTATTGAGAGACATGATCATTAAGATTATTAATATCATAAGGATTTAAATAAAGATGAGGAAAGTTTTGAGTTCAAAATATAAGAACAAAGCTATAAACACCTTCATAGTCCTAAACACCTATATGATCTTAGGGAAGTTAGTTATTTAAGGAAAAGAGAGGCCTATCTAGGTGGTATGCTAAAAGAGCATGAAACACTACCAAGTTACTTTAGTAATTGGTTTGAAAGGCATTTAGGTCTAATGTAATTTTCAAATAGAAATATCAAAATACACCTACCTAAATGTGACCTATAGGATTATACCAACAAGACCAATAGTCTTAAAGATAGGCTACAATCAATGATAGTCAAGGGGTTAGAAAGGTTTTGAGGAGATGTATTGAAGGTCAATGATTTCAAGGAGGGTTTTTAATTGAGGATGAGTGTCATTCAATGAAGTAAAACCATATAAAACATATGAGGTCTTGAATTCTCCTAATGACACTTAAAGCACCTATAACTAGCCTTAGGGACTAAGGTACAATGAGTACTGAAGGCTAACTTTGTGAAGGTGTTAAGGGTATAAAATAACTTAGAAGGGGATTTTAGGTTATTTTTGAACCATTCATAAATGAAAATGAGGTATTACCTTTTATCACCACTATGAAAGTTCCTTAATATCTCAAACCCATTTTCAGTCTCTACAAAGTGGCATGGTCACCTCTAAGAATGGTCATTCAAGGTTATAAGGCATGGTCTAACGCTCTCAATCAATCCAAGGTTCAAATAGAAAATTTAATTATATTAAGAGGACTGAGTGACACCAAAAATATACATACAGTTTCAATTTGATGCTCTACAGGCCTATAGCATGGTAAAGGAAAGACTCATACTTTTTATATTGAAAGCCTAGGTGGTGACACCTACAAAGTACCTAATCAAGACCTATAAGTAGTTATATAATATTCAATAAGTTAATCCTAAAGTGAGGTTAAATAAACCTTTTGAGGTTAAAGGATAAATCAATAGCATTTTGGGAATGGTTTCATGAATGGACTATGAAGACAGATTCAAGTTCAAGAAAGGACATTGCTCAAATATGTCATCAAGGGTTTGCAGTAGAGAAGAAGGGTTTTGAAATAGTTTTAAGATATCATTCCATGAGAGAATTTATTCTCTTATCCCATCATCTTATATATTTTCAATACTTTTAAAGCACTTTTAACCCTATTCAATGTTTGTACAGGGGCTTAAAAAACGAAAACATGGTCATATGGTCTAGTAGGTATTTTTTATGTGAACAAAGTGCCTTAAGGTGGTTTTATCTATCATCAAAGATGAAATAGTGTTTTTCACTCATAAAATGGGAATAAAGGGATATTCAAATAACATCATATATCTATCACCTAAAACACCTTTAGCCAAGCATATACAGTCACCCTCCAAAGGCTAATTCATGTAGCTTGAATGTTGATGGTTTATTTAAGGGATATTTAGTGCAATGAAGGAATAATTTCAGTGATAATTGGACACATAATTAACTTAATTAAATTATAATATCATATAAAAACTCAAGGGAGTGAAGTATTATGGCTATTGTATGGACTAATGCATAGTTCAAGGCTTGAAACCTTGCATAAAGGAGTAAAATAGCTACAAAGAAATGGATAAAAAATCTTATTTGATATAAATTGTATTAAATAATATTTTTAATATGGATTAGTCACTAAAAAATCTTATAACTGATCAATTTTCACCTATAAAATCATATCACAGTCATTTGAGAAGCTAAAATGCCTTGTTGGAAATCAAAGTATGCTTGAAAATAGGGGTAGAGGTTCTTTTCAATATCTTGAAAGGGAAATTATGATAAATAAATATATTTTTCACCTTTAAAAACTCCAAAAACCATGAAAAAACCTTAAAAACATGAAAACTTAGTCAAATATGTAGACAGTCTATGCATAGACATCAAAATTAAGAGGAAATTGAGGATTCTAGGAGCTACATGTGGAATCAAGACTTTAAATTTGGTAAAAATTGTCATCATGAGTTTTATAATATTATTAAAAAGTTTCAAGGATATTTTATGAGTTTAAATATTCACTATTTTGTCTCAAACATTAGCTTATCCATTTGAGGTCACCATTGGAGCAGACATTGTTTTAGAGTGCCATAGAAGATTCTAGTGCCATGTAAAAGATTTAAAAGAATGGTATGATTTTTTTACATCATAATAAGACCTATAAAGAGTTTTAAAACTAAAAATTTTATGCAAACCATGGTCATATAGGCTTTTACAAGCAAATAGGCGCAGAGGCCAAAAAGGCATTTTTGGACTTTTAAAGCAAAATATTCTTTTAAAGTGTTTTTATAGAATTATAGAGGTCCCACAATAGTTTTTTTAGGATTTTTGAGGCAAGGGGAAGTGTTTTTTCATCTTGGTGAAGTATTTTCACTTTTTGTAATTTTAGGCACCATTCTAAAACCCCTATTCAGATGCTCATATTGTTCACCACATGTGGAGTTTGGCCAAATTATCTTAGTATGTTTTCAATACCCAAATTAAATTATAATTAACTAATAATTTATATTATTTTAGGTTTTTTTATTTATGAACAATTAATAAGAGCGTTGGTAGCCCAAAATGTAGTCAAATCCTCAAAGAAAATTTCATTTACATTGTAATTTTCATATCTTTTGCATGGGAACATAATATTTTTATGGATGTTAGGGGGGTAAATTTGATATGTATAAATGGAAATGTTTTGTGATTTGGAGGTTTGTAGTTCATGAATCATCATTTTAAATATTTAGCTTTAAAACCATCCTTAACCCCTAAAAACTATTTTTGCAAAATGTGGATTTTATTTCCATCAAATCATCACGGATAAACTTGAAAAAAATTCAAATTTTAATTAAACTCAAAGAGGATTCCATATATGTCAATTTTATTCATGCAGTTTTATAGATGAGGGAAAAATCATGTTTTTTATGGAAAAAGCTATGTAAAATGAAGTACAGGGAAGTTCAATGGAATATAATTAATGATATTAAAGATTAATACTTTTTATTCATCCTAAAAATTTTATTTGGTCATAAATAATCTATAAGTGTCCCTAAAATCTCAATAAAAATGGCCAGTCTATTGAAAAATGGAGCAAAATAGGCCTAGTCAACCCTGTTGACTGAGTAGCGAAGGTTTTCTCATCAAAATCACATATTCGATGATGAATAAATTTATTCAATTTATAATTCATGGTTTTTTTTATGTCTCATAGCTTCTTATTTTAGGTTTAATGGTGACCAAGATCACATATTAGCCTTTAGGCCTTTTTGGTCTAAATGGCTTAATTGATCAACTTGTCAAGTTTAAGTTTGGAATTAAATGGCTAGTCAAGGAGTTATAAAAAAAAATTCATGCCATATTTATGATTTTGTCATGAATATTCATGCACATTTCATTCTTCAAGGTCATTTTTCATACAAGTGAAGGATATTTGGAATTGACTAGTCTTGCACTTTGGTTGACTAGTTGACAAGTCATGCATCTATTCTTGGTTAACTTGTCATCCAAACCTTTTAAACAATTATATATCAGCCTCAAGTGGATTTAAACCATCCAAGTATTGGCATATAATCATGCATGAAATAATATTTTACGTTTCAAATGGGCCCACCATCTTATTCCTATGCCAACTTTGAAAGATCATGCAAATTTTGAAGAGTTTAAAGATTTTTGAAGACTGATTTTATTATTTTAAAAAGAAGTTAGCATTGAGTTAGTAAACCAAGACTAATCCTTAGTATTTTTCAATGCCATATTGGCTTATATTTGGTTTTGAGAGATATATATTAGTTTTTTGAAGCTATTTTTCATTATTCCTAGATTTGAAGCATAAATTGTATCTAGACCATACATCAATAAAGGAGATTTTTATTTTTGCATATGAGTTTTGATAGAGAATATAGTGTAATTGATTATGTATCAACATATAAGTTTGATTATATCTCCTTTTGGTAGGTCTCTTCCTCACCTATTGCTTTCTATCTCACCTTCTATAGGTCATTTGAAGAGGTAAAATAATCTTGTAATCCAAAATTATTTCAATCCTTCATTTCAAATACCTATGCTTAATGGTAATATAAGACTTTTATTGATTTATATTCATTAATTAGTTTCAAAAAATCCTATAGTATTTAAACAGTTTAGATGCATCACCCCATTAGATAGGATTTCCCTTTAGTTTCCCCTTCCCCTTTTCATCCAAAAATAATAGTGATCAATTTTAATAGATAAATCTTAAGGGATCCAACCCTCTGTAGAATTTATTCTCAATACAGATTCACCCACACTTTGAGAAGTTCTAATTTATCAACTGGAGGGAAGGTCTATTTTACATAGCTTCCAATAAGGTGCACTCCAGAGTGATAATAGTTTCTGACATGCCCGATGGGATTACTTATTCACACTTTTGAATTATTATCTATGTATCTAGGTATATTATTCATTTCTAGATTTTCATTTTCAAATTTGTATACTTTTCATGCCACTAATATTTTTCCCAATATCCTCTACAAAATGGAAAGAAACAAATTTCTCTGAGCTATCTTTCCAATCAACAAAGAAGGAAGCCTCTTAGTCAAATCCAAATCCTATACCTTTTGTTACCCCTGTTATTATAAAAAATCCTCCTATCCAAGCCAATATTGTTCAACCAAATATAGTTTAAATTTATATACCTCAAATGGCTATTCCTAAAAGATAGGATTTTGTTGCATTCAATGGTGGTAGTCCTCTAAATGTCAATTGATGGGATGGTATTCCAATTTTTGCTTTGAAGGCTCTTCCTTATTTTATAGGAGAAAATTCAACAACTCATATTGAAAATATTTCAAATATTAATAATCTTTGTTCAGTGCATCATGTGACATAAGAAAATTTAGTAATGACATTCTTGGCAACTTATTTTAAAGGGAAAACATTGTAGTGGTACAAAGGTTTAGCTCCTGCATCAATCAACAACTAGGCTGAATTTGTAGAGGTTATGTGCAATCAATTTGAGGAAAAAAGTGATCATATTTCACTTGTGGAGTAGCTTACAAAAATTAAGATATTCAATCATGAATTCATGGTGGATTTCAACTACAGATTCTAGAATAATTGGGATAGAATTCCTATAGTGATCAAACCTACACCCAACTATTATTTTTTGTACTATTTGAAGGCTCTCAATTTATATGTGGCTATAATGATTCAATAAATGGGATTAAAAACTTTACCTAAAGTTTTTGAAGTAGTAATCAAGGCTGAAAATTGCCTATACAAGTAAGCAAGTTATCTCTAAGGCCACTAAGGCCTCTTTTTCTAGAGATCCATCATCCTACTCCAATTATTGATCCAATTTCAGAGTCATCAAATTTACATCAAATAAAAGGTGATAAAAATGACATATTAGTGAAGATAAAGAGTCTTATTAAGGCTCATACTAACAAGTTTGTTGTAATAGAGAGGCAACAAGGTCCACCATATAAACCATATTAGAATACTAATCATAATTATCAGTCTAATATACCATCTTATCAATCTAATCAACAAGGATAATGGCATAATTCTAAATCAAGTTAGTATAACCCTAATGATCCAATAAATTCAAGAGCTATTATTCTAACTCAAAGAAACTATGCTCAAGATGGATAATGGAACAATCAATGGGATCAAGAAAACAACATGGTAATGGCTCTAACTAGTGAGAGCTCTCATCAATATTTCATGCAATAAAGTTTAGTTCTTCCTTAATTTCAAAACCATCCACCTTCTCAAAATAAGGAAGATTATCTTTCTCATGGAGACATTCCTTCATTCACTAAAATAGAATTTCCAAATCAATAAGGAGAAGGAAGTGGTAAAGCACCTACTAAAACTACATTTGTGAACTTCCAGGAAGGGGAGAATTATTTTGAGCACTTGGTTGTAAATCAAAGTCAAGATTTACCTAATATTGATAATTTAGTTTCAACCCATACTAGATCTAAGAAAAGAGTAATTGGTGAAGGTTTAGGTCCTGATAGGGTAGCCCCTTCTTCTTCTTAGACACAACAAAAGACAACTACACATGAGCTAACTCAAAAAAAAATCAATCAATAAACTCAGGATCCAAAAGATAAGAACATGAAATGTCATTTCATTCTTCAGTTCACACAACACTTAAGATCTCTTTTTTCTCCTAAATTATAGTCAAGGATAGCCACTTCTTCACCTAGTATTGTGGATCATATGAAGAAGACTTCAATATCAATTTCAATGTGGAATACTCTACTAATCCTAGGACAAAATGAGTACTTGCAAGAGGATATTTCAAAGCTTAGTATCCCTCATAGACTACCTAAAAAGGAAAGAGTAAGTGTTATTATAACTAATTCTAATCTTTTTGTTGAGTCTCAACCTATTAATGTGACTAATACTCCTCCATTTTATCTTTTTATTAAAATTGGAGAATGTTTTAATTATAATTATATGATTGATAGTGGGCTAGTACCTCTATCATGCCCAAATCAATAGCTGATAAGTTAGGATTTTAGTATTAACCCCATGAGAAAGGTGTCTTAAAATTAGATGGGTCTCCTACCAAGAATTTAGGTGTGATGAAAGGTTTGAAAATCATACTTGATACTTGTCAAAATTTCACCATTTTACAAGATGTTGATCTACCTCCATATTTTGCATTGTCCCTATCTAGAGATTTCACTACCAAAATAGGAGTTTACTTTTATTTAGATTGGTCATATATGGCTTTTATAACTAGATATGGATCAAAATTAACTATTATATCTGAGCCTATTTCCATATTTCACCTTGAACCATATATGCCAAATATGTCAAATGTGAAGTATAGTATTTAAAAAGAAGATGATAACATAATTGAGAAAGATCCTTCTAAGCCTCTTGAGGGTATACTAGATCTTCTCCGAGATGAGTGGGTTGTTAAAAATCATGGACATGACCCCTATAAAAGTATTGAAGATGTTGGTTTTGGATTGTATTGTATGCATGAAGAGGGTGACTTATCGCCTAGTCTCACTAGCTCAATGCAAGATCAAGGAGTTTAGAATCTATTCTTTGATGGATCCAAGAAAAAGAATGGAAGTGGGGCTAGTATAATGTTGTTTTCACCACAAAATAAAAATTATTATTCTTCTATTAGATACTAGTTTAATTATACTTACAATATTGTAGAATATGAATCTCTTATTTATGATCTCTAGTGGGTTAGAAATAGGGATATTAAGCTCTTGCAAGTGAAAGGTGATAGTGATTTAGTAGTCTAACAAGTTAGAGGTTTAAGTGTAGAAAATAATGCTCTTTTGAAGGCCTAAAACATAGAATTTGGAATCTCATGGAAGATTTCCTTGCATTTGACATTCACTCCATTCTTAGAGGAACAAATAGACATATTGATAAACTTGATGCCATAGGAGCACAACATGATATTCTAGATCAGATTAAAGACAATAAAAAATAGAACCAAATCAAGGTTGTATGTAGGCCTTCTATCCCAAATAATGATGTAAGTTGGCAAGTTTTTGATTTTTATAAGCAGATAGCATATTTATTATAGAATGAGGTAGACTTTTGCCAAAGAAATCATGATAAATTATGTGATCAATATTAAAATTAGATTGTGCAATTGAAATCAAATAAGATGATAAAAGGTTTGGTGAATTTAGAAATCATTTTTAATGAAGATGAATAGCTAAGGAAAGATAAGGTGATTATTTCTTCCAATAAAGAGCATTATGATCCAATTAGCATAAATAAAGGTAAGGAACTCAAGTTGGGTAAAGTGAACACTAATTATAAGAGAGTAGCTTACTTTTCATTATGTCAAGAATGCATGGATTTATTTTCCTAGGAATACCATGATTTGAAAGGTTTTGATCCCAAATTAGCACAACATACTATTGAACTAAAATAGGATGCAAAACTAATAAGACAAAATCAAAGGCCTATCAACCCCAAGGTTGAAAATATCATGAGGAAGGAGCTTACAAATCTAATTGAATTAGGCATTATTTTTCCTACAAAGAATTTAGCATGGGTAGCAAATCTTGTTCTAGTAAGAAAGAAAAATGGAGAGATAAGGTTGTGTGTAGATTTCAAAGATCTGAATAGAGTATCACTAAAAAATAACTATCCACTTCCTTCCATAGATCAAATCTTGTAGATAGTATCAAGTTCACAGAGGTTCTCTTTACTGAATGGGTACTTAGGCTACAACCAGATATTGGTGAAAGAACAAGATCAATATTAAATAACTTTCACTACCAAATTAGGTAATTTTGCTTACAAGAAGATGCCTTTTGGACTCCTCAATGCTAGAGCTACCTTCCAAAGGGTAATGGATGTTGATTTTCATGGTCTTTTAATTGAAATAGTTTTATTTTATCTTAATTATATTATAGTATTTTCAAATATCCCTAATGATTATCTAACACACTTGATAATTGTTTCTGATAGATGTAGACAATTTGGAGTCTCATTGAATCCAAAGAAATGCCTTTTTAAATACATGAGGGGAGACTTCTTGGATATGTGGTGTCTAAATCTAGTCTTTCCATTGATCTTGAGAGAATAAAGGAAATCCTTTCTATATCATTTCCTAATCACAAGAAAGGATTGCAGAGCTTCTTGGGTAAGAAACTTTATCAGAAGATTTATTCCTAGTTTTACAAAACTAGGAAAGCCACTTACTCAAATGCTAAAGAAACATCAAGAGTTCACTTAGAGTAAATAAGGTAAAAGTATTTTTGAAGATATCAAGGAAGAAATTATCCAAGATCCTAATTTTCTCAATCTAGATTTTAGTAAGGATTTCTTCTTTTATGATTTATCTACTTCTAGTACTATTTCAGCCGTGCTTATGTAGCCGAACGATGAAGGTCTAGAATAGCCCATTGCTTTCTTTAGTCAAGATTTAGAGAATTATGAGGAGATGTATTATTTTTTTATAAAACCATGTTATTGTTTTTATAATAGGTTTGAAAATATGTAGACATTTGGTTTCAAATAATAAGATTATACTAATTGTAGCTCATCCAAGTGTGAAGGATTTCATTCTCAATAGAGATCTGAGTGAAAAGAGAGATGGATGGGTCATTAAGTGCATGGAATATGAAATTTAATTCAATGTTACAAATATGATTCAAGGAAAAGTATTATGTGAACATATTGAAAAATATGTGAAAGAAGAAAGAAACAATTTTGACAATTTAGGATACTAAACATGAAGCTAAAAATATACCTCCTACAAGTTGGACATAGAACATTACTAGATTTATTTAAACTAGAGAGTGTCCAATGGGTTTGAATAAATCACAAATAATAAACTTAAACCTAAAATTATTAACATACATTCTTCTTGATGAAGTGATTTTCAAAAATGACATTGGAGGTATGTTTTTAAGATGTGTTGAAACTAGTCAATTTGATAATCTTTTTGAGAAATTTCATGATAATCCTTCTGGAGGTTATTTTACAGCCAAGACCATAGATAAAAAATTCATTAGAGATAGTTATTTTTGGCCTAGTTTATTCAGAGATGCACATGCATGGGTTAGTAAATGTACAAAGTGTACAATGTTTGTAGGAAAATAGAGACTAGTTGTTATGCCACTAAAACCAATTCAGGTTGAACAACCTTTCATACAATGGGGTTTAGACTTCATTGGAATGATTCATACACCATATAGTGCTGGTCATAAGTGGGTCTTGATAGCTATAGACTATTTCACTAGATGGGTGGAAGTAGTACCTTTGAAGGAAGAAAATGAGAAGTCCATGATTGAATTCTATGAAAGTTTAGTCACTCATTTTAGAGCACCTTCTAATATAATATCAAATAATTATTTGGAATTCATAAGTGAAAATTTATGTGAATGAGATCTTGAACATGGTATTTATTTTATATCTTCATCAAATTACTATCCATGGGGTAATGGACTAGCTCAGTCCACTAACAAGAACCTGATTCATATCATCAAAAGAGCAATGGAAGATAATCAAAAATCTTGGCATACAAAGCTGAAGACTAATTTATGGGTTGATATAATAATCCCTAAAAATGAAATTTGTCATTAACCTTATCTCTTAGTTATGGAAGAGAATCAAGGCTTCCTATCTAGCTGGAGCTTACACACCAGCTAGAGCTTCTAGAAAGTGATATAATGGAGGTTAGAATGAATGAACTAAGAGAATTAGAGGAGATAAGAGATGATGTTATTAATTAGATGTGGTCAAATAAATAGTATTTCAAGAATACATATAATAATATATCTTCATAAAAAACATATTAGCAAGGAGACATAGTACTCAAATAGGATGAAGAGCATGTAAAGCCAGGTAAGCACTCCAAATTTAATAGCCTTTAGAGTGCAACTTATATTATCATTGATTTTAAGAAGAACAATTATTTTTAGTTATAAAAATTTAGTGGAGAAGAGATTTAAATTCCTATGAATGGGATGTTTCTTAAATATTGATATTAGGAGAGTCACTCCTTTGTACATAGTCATAGTTTCATTCTTCTAAGTACTTTACTACACATACTTTTTGTAGTTGTTTCCATTTCTAGTTGTTTTTGTCCATTATTATAATTTAATATGTGAACATAGTTGTTATTTTTTGTGTCATTTTATCCTGCTATGTCTTGGTCTGCAAGCTTTTCTAGTTTTAGTGTTTGTCTTAGTCTATCCTTGCTAGAGTTTCTGAGTTTTTTACCAACAAGCTAGTCAACCCATAAAATTCAGATTTTTTATATAGTAATTTGGATTATTAAGGTAAAATTAATATCCTTAAAATTCAAAACTTTAAAAAATCCAATCCTTACCCCTTTATAGTTGGTCAAAATAATCAATTATGGTCTTAAAAAGCAAATTTTGGTCAAAAAATAGGGTAAAAAGCATAAAAAATGGTATCAAAAGTCATTTAATTATCTAAAAATAGATTTTAATAGGTTTAAAAATGTGAAAATAGCTTAAGTCTAAAGTTTTAAAGTTTAAAAAGGTCATTTTATATGATAATTAGCTTAAAAGGGCCCTTTTCCACCCCACACATGCCATTTCAAAGTTTAAAACATGAAAAAGGGTCAAAAAAGTGTATTTTGCATGACATAACACCTTATGATTCTAAAAATTTCTATTTCAAGTAGTGGGGAGCTTTAGTTGGCTTTTAAAAGGAGAAAATATGCTTTTTCATCCATTTTGTAAAAGAAGTATAGAATCAGTAAGGATTTTATACAATACAGGGTAAGAAAAGTCATCTATAGGTCATTATCAATATTCATCATTAGTTACATGGAATTTCATGGTCATAGAGGCCCTAAACCAACCTTCTTCTATAACTTTGGTTCTTGGCACAAAGAGACTTGTAGGTATGTTTTTTGATGGTATGATTTGTTGGAGGAGAGTGAAGGTATGAAATTTGGGGTGAAGAAACTAAACTCAAAAGGATTCATAATGGTATAAGTGGTTTATCAATTGGATTATCTAGGATCATGAATGATCTAGTTAAAGACAAGTGAAATTCTATTTCTGTACAACCAAAAAGACAACTCTTTCCTCACATGGGTAGAGTTTTAAGGAAATTTAACTTGTTCCAAAATATTTAAGACTTGATCTACCTTTACATGGTATTATTTAGGTTTTATTAATCAAATTAAAGGTCAATAAAATGTCACAAATTTAGCTAGTCCCCATTTATAGTTAGCATGCTTGCAAGGGAGAATTGTACCATCCAAGATGAAGGAGGCAACCTCAAATTGTCAAGAATTCATGTTTGTAGGTTTTTCATTATGTTTTCCATTTTTTCAATTAGTTTCTCAAGTAAATAATCCAATAAAATACACTACTTAGGCCATATCCATGCTTCCATATGTCTCTAAGAGGCCTAGTTTAGCATAAATTAAGGTTTATTTACAAATTTTAAGGTTTTTCAGAAAACTGGGTTTCATGTTTCCCCCTTTTTATTCTCCAATGGCTTTAAAGGTCAAATAATGTGATGATCATTGGTTTGTGTTTGAATATCACCCTCCATACAACATTTTTCATGATTATTCATCACCCTTTCCCACCTCCATCTCATCCATCTAATCTCACTACCATATATAAATATTTCTCAAGCATTTTTGTTAACCCTTCATCATGTTGCTATGTAAGGACAAGGATACAATCACCTCTAAGGATGGTCATTCAAGGTTACAAGGAATGATCTAAGACTTTTACTTAACCCATGTTTTAAATATACAATTTTATTCTCTTAGGAGGACTGAGTGACACCTAAAAGATACCTACAGTGTTAATTTGATGCCTTACAGGCTTGTAGCATGGTAAAGAAAAGCCTCATACTTTCTCCATTCAAAGCCTAGGTGGTGATACCTATAAGGTACCTAATAAATACCTATAGGAAGTTATATAATATTTAAAAATTTCATCCTAAAGTGAGGATAAATAAACCTTTTGAGGTTAAAGGAGAAATCAATAGCATTTTGGGAATGGTTTCATGAATGGACTATGAAGACACATTCAAGTTCAAGAAAGGACAATGCTCAAATATGTCATCAAGGTTTTGCAGTAGAGAAGAAGGGTTTTTAAATAGTCTTAAGATCTTATTCCATGAGATATTTTATTCTCTTCTCCCATAACCTTGTATATTTTCAATACTTTCAAAGAACTTTTAACCCTGTTCATTATCTGTACAGGGGCTAAGAAAACTAAAACATGGTCATATGTTCTAGTAGGCATTTTTTATGTGAAAAAAGAGTCTTAAGGTGGTATTATCTATCATAAGATATTAAATAGTGTATTTAAATCACTAAATTGTCATAAATGGATATTTTAATAACATCATATATTTATCACCTCAAACAGTGTCAGTCAAGCATATACAATCACCCTCCAAAGGCTAATTCATGTACCTTGAATGTTGATGGTTTCTTTAAGGGATATTAAATTTAATGAAGTAATAATTTAAATAATAATAAGACACATAATTAATTTAATTAATGTCTAAGATCATTGACAACCTTAAGGGAGTGAAGTATTATGGCTATTGTATAGAGTAATGCACAATTAAGGCCTAAAACCTTGCATAAAGGAGTCAAATGGCTACAAGAAAATTGATATAAAATATAATTTGATCTAAATTGTATTAAATAACCTTTTTAATATGTATTATTCAACAAAATTTATCAGACTTGATCAATTTTCACCTACAACAACATATCACAGTCATTTGAGAAGCTAAAATGCCTTGTTGGAAATCAAAGTATGCTTAAAAATAGGGGTGGATGTTATTTTAAAAATAATAAAAGGGATATTATGATAAATTAATATTTTTTTCCTTTTAAAACCTAAAAACACCATGAAATCACCTTTAAAACATGAAAACTCAGTCAAATGTGTAGACAGTCCATGCACATAGGTCAAAATTGAGAGGAAATTGAGGATTTTGCGAGCTACAAGTGGAATCAGGACTTTAAATTTGGTAAAAATGGTCATAATGAGTTTTAAAACCTTATAAAAAAAGGTTACTATATATTTTATAATTGGACATATTTTTTTTGTCTCAGACCTCAGTGTATCTGTTTGAGGTCACCATTGGAGTAGACAGTGTTCTGGAGTGCCATAGAAGATTCTAGTGCTAGGTAAAAGATTTATAAACGTGGGATGATGTTTTTAAATCAAAATAATACATATAAAGAGCATAAAAACTCCAAATTTTATGAAAACCATGCTCATATAGGCTTATTTAAGCAAATAGGCACATAGGCCAAAAAGGCATTTTTGGAATTTTTAATAAAAATATGCTTTTAAAGTGTTTTGATAGCATGGTATAGGTACCATAATGATTTTTTAATTATTTTTGAATCAAGGGAAGTTTTTTTTCATCTTGGTGATGTTTTTCCTTTTTTTGTAGTTCTAGGCACCCTTCTAAACCCTCTATTCAGATGCTCATATTGTTCACAACGTGTGGAGTTTAGCTAAATACTCTATGTATGTTTTCAATAACCTTATGTAATAATAATTAATGAAAAATTATTATAAATTGAGGTCTTTTGCTTTATGAACAATCACTAAGAGCAGAGGTAGCTAAGAATGTAGTCAAATCCCCATAGGCAAATTTCGTTTACATAGTAAATTTTCATATATTTTGCATGGGAACCAAATATTTTTATAGATGTTAAGGGGTAAATGTGATACATATTAATGGGAAAAAATTATTATTTGGAGGTTTTTACTTCATGAATCATTAGGTTGAAGATTTAGCTTTACAACCCTCCTTAACCCTTAAAAAACTAGTTTTGCAAAAAGTGGATTTTATTGCCATAAAATCATCATGGATCAGCTAAAAATATTTTAAAATATCAAGTAAACTTAGATATTATTCCATAAATGAAAATTTTATGCATAGAACTGTATAGATGAGGGCATAAATCATGTCATTTTTAGAAGAAATAATGTAAAATGAAGTACATGATAGTTTAATGGAATATAATAAGTGAAACTCAAAGCCTAATAATTTTTATTCATATTATAACATTAATTTGGATATAAATAATCCAAAAATGTCACTGCCAACTCAATAAAAATGGCTAGTTTGCTAGAAAATGGAGAAAAATAAGCCTAGTCAACCCTATTGACTGAATGGCAAATGTTTTCTCATCAAAACCACATATTTGATGATGAATAATTTTTTTCTAGGTATAATTCATTATTTTAATAGGTTTAATGAATTCTTATTGTGGTTTTAATGGTTCCTAGGAGCACAGATTATCCTTTAGGCCTTTTTGGTCTAAATGGCTTGATTGATCACCTTCTCAAGTTTGAGTTTGGCATTGGATGGCTATTCAAGGAGTTTTAAAAAGAGTTTCATGCCATATTTCTGATGTCATAGTTAATATTCATGCACATTTCATTCTTTAGGGTCATTTTTCATGCAAGTGAAGGCTATTTGGAGTTGACTTGTCTTGCACTTTGGTTGACTAATTAACAAGTCATGCATATATGCTTGGTTAACTTGTCATCCAAACCTTTCAAACAATTCAAACTCAGCCTCAAGTGGAGTTAAATAATCTAAGTATTAGTGTATAATCATGTATGAAAGAAGATTTGACTTGTAAAATAGGCCCACCATCTTATTCCTATGCCAACTTTGAAAGATCATGCAAATTTTGTGGAGTTTAAAGATTTTTGAAGACTGATTTCAATATTGTAGAAAGGAGTTAGTCTTTAGTTAGTAAACCAAGACTAAAACATCTTCATTTTCAATTCTACATTGGATTAGGTTAGGTTTTGAGAGATATATATTGGGATTTTGAAGCTATTTTTCATTATTATTCTTGGAGCTGAAGCAAAAATTGTATCTAGACCATCCATCAATAAAGGAGATTTTTATTTTTGATTATGAGTTTTGATAGAGAATATAGTGTAATTGATTATGTATCAGCATATAAGTGGGATTATATCTCATTTTAGAAGGTCCTTTCCTCACCTATTGGTTTTTATCTCACCTTTTATAGGTCATTTGAAGAGGTAAAAGGATCTTGTAATCCAAAATTGTTTCAATCTTTCATTTGAAATATTTATGCTTAAGGGAAATATAGGACTTTTATTGGTCTATATGTGTACATCAGTTTCAATATCTTATAGATTATTTAAATAATTTAGGTGCATCACCCCATTAGATAGGATTTACCTTCAATTTCCCCTTCCCATTTTCATCTAAAAATAATAGTGATCAGTTTTAATAGATAAATCTTTAGGGAACCATACCTCTCTAGAGGTTCTTCTCAGTATAGAGTCACCGACACTCTATTAAGTTCTAATTGCATAAATTAGAGATAAGGTTCATTTTACACATCTTCAAATAGGGTTCACTCTAGAGTGATAACAATTATGTAAGGAGAAGGACATTGTAGCGAAGTTGATCAACAAGATCACTTTTGATCAATTAATACAGGAGGCCACTAATAACTTTAAGCAAACTTTGTAGGGAATACCATTAGAATAGATAGAGGTTGAATTTATATTTTATAGGTAGAATGTTACTAAAGTGGAAATATTCAAGAAAAAATTTCAAGTAGCTAAGTCAAAACATGCAAATCTCTTAAGTCTAGTCAATAGGATACACATACCACCTCTATTCAAATTGGACATCAATGAGTAGTAGCATAATACTTCTTATAAGTGTTACCTAGAGATTTAAGCAAAGAATAATCAAGCTCAATTTATTACTTCTAATTCCATATTGAAATCAACAGTCTCCACATCAACTACCTTAGCCAGTACACCAACCAAGGTCCATGCAACTATACAGACAACATAGCCTTGAAAGGCTATGATTTTGTGCATGGAAATTTTGTAATGGTGCATATATATTTACATTTTTCTTGTATTTTAATCTATAATTATAAATTTACCTATCTTATTTATATACATGTACACATTGCATGGTTTTTTTAAAGGTTAACTTAGACGAATTGACAACTATAAGTAAACTCTATATGGTTTTGACCACAATTAGAACTTAAGTTCTAATTATCATATGTAATGAATTTTTCATGAACTTGGAGGATGAGGTGACCCCTTCCATAAGTATATTTAAACAATTGTAATCAATAATTTAGATTGGGTCAGATAATTTTTGAATATACAAGAGTAAAAACAATTTTGATCATCTACTCATGGGTTTGCATATTTCTTTTCCATTATTTCTATAATTAGTTTTATTTATTTGGTTGTGTGAATTAATAATCCTTAGTGTGTAAAAGATATGAATGGTTTCTTGATTATCTTAATTGATGTACTAATCTTAGATGTGAAACATTTATTGAAGTATTGGTAAAATATATTTATTACTGATAGCTAAGTTAATTTATTCATAATTTTTAGTGTGTAAAAGTGATTTATTTTGATATAGTTTTTTAGGAGCGTGAAACAACTACCTCAAATACCTCACTGGTCCAAGCCATAATCTCCTAATTAAGAGTGTTCAACAACTATTCTAAAAAGATCAACCTTTGACTAAGGCCTATGAATTTCCGATATCAGTAACCCCTTAGATTTCTTAACCATGTCTGACTATGTGTAAGCAACAACTTCTTGAAATAGGCATAGGTTTTGAAAGTACTTGTCCACTTAGAAACTAACCATAGAAGTGATTCCCAAAGACTATAGAGTCTTCTTTTCTACCTCACCCTTCCCTCATTTTGAAACCTACCCACTTTAGATTAGCAACCACCCATATAAATCATATAGATTTTACTTTCTTTTAGAAACCACTCCTTAATTTAGAAAATCTTGTTAACACCGTGCATGCTTTATTCACTATTCCATCACTTGGTTGTATAGACCATATACCTATAACTCATACCCTATAATGGAGTCCATCTCTTTTGAGATATTAAAATATTATAGGATACCTCATTGTCTATGATATGCATAAAGCCACATCAAAAAAATGTTGTTTCACTCTTGGATAATGTTCCTAGAGTGAATTATCCTTCACAGAGTAGGCACTTTTCCTTGAATACCATCTCCTGTACCAATTAGTAACCTTTAGAGTGATATTGATTTAAAACTTAAACTTAAATTTTTCCATTCCACTTCCCTCCAAAATCTCATAATCAGCCATCTTAATTCTTTTGTTGAGAAATATCACCCAATAGAAACCCTAATAGTGATACCCATCCACATCCTATCATTCCAAGTTAACAACCTTTATATCTGAGCCTCCCCATTCCTATTATATACCCTTATGTATAGCCTCATCATATCTCATTAAATTTTCAAATGAAATTACCTTGTCATAGTCAACTTGATATATCTGACCAATTCTTAAGGTTTCTTCAACCCAACTTTGCTTAGTTTACTTAATCGAATGTCAACCAAAAACTCAGTTACATTATCCTTATCCATTTTGAGGGTTATTTTGAATCCATCTATTCATAGTTAATAAATTTAAATGATTATTATAATGAAGGTGATATATTTTGGTATCACCATGAGAACCCTTTACCACCTATCACTTAAGACCTTATTCCCATACCACAATCTAACCAAATAGTGATTTCATCTCTTCTCATTGAAATACCTAAACAACATCATCAAAACTAAAAAAACCACTACATTACTCATACCATTATAGTTTCATTGGATTCCCTATTTAGACTATAGGAATTCAAGTATGTGAAGGTTATCATATTACTTTTTATGCATATAAAACTTATAGATTCAGATTGAATCATCCAGACGATGCATTCTAAATCTAATGTTTCCATCTAGGAGATATGATTACTGATCTAATTATTTGGACATGTTTTATTAATTCATGTATCATTTATGAAATAGATTTTAGTTTCCCAATATATGAGTAATAATAAATTAGAAGGATTTCACCCATCGATAGCAAGCATGTGTGAGATAATGGTGAGTTAGTGTCATATATGTGCACAAAAGTCATGTATGGTGAAGGTAAGATAAAACTAATATTTCCAAGTGTTTAATACCACATTTTTGTATCTAATGTAGGAGGATGAGGTGGAATTATGTAACCAAGAAAATTGAGAGTGTTCAAAAAAAATTTGACCAAGTATGAAAATGAGCTAATGGTAGTGGATTGGTAGTCATAAAAAAAGGAGTGGAATAAATAGAAATGAGGTTGAATAAATCATAGAGTGAAAAAAGAATAAGTTATAGAATAGATGGTAGAATGAGTCTACATAGAAGGAAATTAAGAGAAATGACTCTAACAAATTGAACACATCATGGGAAGATTTATGATTTAGTATTAATAAAACATTCAATGCAAATTATTTGCAAATTTTATTTGCATAATGTGATTTCACAGCCTATGGTGCACACATTCATGAATTATAAAAAAACATTTGTTCTAAAATATTATAAAATCCCACCTTTAAATTTTTATTAGAAAGTAATTTTTAGATTCAGTGTTATTATGTTATATTAATAATGAACAATTGTTACTTACTCTATTGATGGCAAAATTTTATTAGCTTATGTACTAAATTGTGAACTTTAACAAGAATATAACAAGCTTTTCTGAGTGATTGTATAATTTTTAATTTGTTTATGTGATAGTTTCTATATTAGATTATAAATGGTTAATGAATATATATACTTATGTGTGGAAATATTTATCTATAAACTTATATTTAAATTACATTATATAAGTATGCTATGAATAAGCCAAGTATTATAGTGTTTTTTTGTTATATTGAATAATCAAGGTATTAATATAATTAAATATATATTAATCTAACCCAAATATGAATTGGTTCTCTCTCTATGTCTCAGGTGAGTATCTTATTCATTATCATGATATGTTATTGTAGTGAGTATATAAGTGATCAAAAATAGTATGTGCACAAAAACACCTAAAATTTTAGTTCTATTTATGGGACATTATTGAACAAGTTGTTAAGATGGTGAATGGAGATGATTCACTATATATTTATAAAAAATATAGCATGATGGTTGGATAATTTATAGTGTAAGTTTACAAACAATCATCCTATCCTTAGATGGTGAAAACCTAAAAAGTAGGTCAAAGATAATTTACATGATCCATTTTATAATTTTTTTATTTTGTGATCTACCTAGACATTTACATGTATCACTTGATACATATTTTATGATAAAAATTTAAAACTATGGATACAAGTACCCTTGGGATCAAGAATTCTTAGCATATTTGAAACATAAACACTATCCAAACTAGATTAATTGATGTTTGGTGGCATGAAATGTTTAATATCTAGCTTATATATTTTTCAATATAAACATATTATTGTTCTAAGGAAGCTAAATATCATATATTTCATTAAATATAAGTTATTATTATATTTCAAAAATTCCTTTAGAGATTATGAAACTCATGATAGATTATGGGATTGAGAATTTACCTATAATTTTCTAGGTTTATTTTTTGTATAGTCTACATGGATGATATAAGGTGAAGGATGGATACGATTCACATGTGTTGATATAAGAGGAAAATTGGAATTTAGAATTGAAAACCCATATGAATATGAAATAATATGGAACACATATGATGAATATTGGAAAAATTGATTTATTTGAAATACCCTAAGAGATAAGACAATTAAGTGTGAAATGTGTTGTGAGGACCTGCGTAGGATAGGGATAGAAAGGTATGGATATTAAACTAAATTAATGTGATATTATGAGGATGAAACACACATTATTTATTAAATGGATATTTTTTAGAAGAAAATTAAAGAGTATTATAACCATAATAGTATACATAATATTATAAAAAAGGAATCACACACTCAAAGTCTACCCAAAGTACAAGCCTTTGTGTTTATTAACGAAATAATAGTAAGTGAATATTGTATTTATTTGTATAAAATTTGAGAGTTAAGGATACAAGAGGTATAAAATGTATTCTATATTAAATTATATCTTATAATTATTAAGGATTTATTTTAAAAAAACCAATACAAAATAAAACCCAAAATATTTTGGTGATGTCACCTATAGGGAGGGATAATCTACCACCATAGATAATTAGTAATATTTTAGGAGGAATGATAACCACTAGATCTATAATATAAAATCAAGGCTCAAACCTAAACATGGTGAAACCTAGTACTATGACTAGTGGAGTAGTGCTAACACAAGGAGGAATTGTGGTTAGTATAAGAGGAGGTAATGTATGAGGTGGAAAATACTTGAAATACTAAGTAAAATTTGGTGTGTTATTCACACTATTTACATTGATGGTAATAATTAATTTTCCTAAGAATTCATCTATGGGATGTCCTTTATCTTTATATAATATAGGTAAGTTGAAAATGTAATAGAATAAGTACATAAGTGGGAGATCATTCAGTGTGCTAAGGGAGTTCCTATGCCAAAGAGGAAGTTGATCCATTTCACTAAAACATTTTTTCATCATGAAAATATATGGTATTATAATTTTTATTTAAATAATATTATTTTAGAATACAACTAATTGAAGGTTGCATTATTGAAAAAAAAAATATTCCATAATCTTAATAAAAAAGTATTTATACTCTAAAGAAATCAAACAAGAATTGACTAAGGGTGTTTGTACTTATGATCCAAAGTTAAAAACCTTACTATCAAATATTTCAATATAAATACATCAAGTAAAATACATGAAATTATTTGTATGAGTATTAATACTACCTTTCATGTGTGCCTTGTCAATGAAGGCTTCTATATACCCACATGAGGCACTAGAGGTAGTGCTAAGAGATGATACTATTGGAAACATGAAAGTGGGTGATAATATATTTATAGAAGTGAAAATTTGTTATATGTATTTGAAATTGAAAAATCTCATTTCTAATAGTGGATAAAAGAAGTAAATTGGCTTATGGTGCATCAAATGTGAAGTCAAAGGGCATAATAATAATTATTATCCTAGGGAAAATGTATAATCACTCATAATGTCCTATGAAAATTTCCAAACAATTCATGATGTGTGAAATTGCACACTAATACAATAGATGCCACAAAAAAGGTCTCCTTTCATTCTAAAATTTATGAATCATCCACGCATAATACCAAGGATAGTCAAGTTATTGATAAGATTCATGAGGTGTGAAAATGGGGAGTGTGATAAACAAAATATAGCCATTCTAACCAAAAATATGGAAGATATGGTGGTCAATACACTTACATGGAAGATATGGTAGATGAGATGGAAAATAGTTTCATCATTACATGTGTTATAATCTTGGTTCCCCATTGTATACACAAAACATGTTTGTTAGCACAATAAAAAATTTAGAAACAAAATAAGATACAAATTTAATAATAAATAAAACATGAAGTGAATAGCTCTCATAAGAGCATGAAATAAGAATAATAAAGCATTAACTTCACCTTTCAAGATGATAGTTCCTCTTTTTTGTGTGGATGTGATCCTTAATATGTAGATGTAGGTGTTAAATAGGCCACATGAAAAAAATTGGGCAACATGTCCCCATGTCTAATAATGATAGGATTACAAGAGGCTTTATGCTTAAATTTGAAAGAAATTCCTTATGTCTTGGAAAATTATAATAATTAATAGAGGATGGTTATATATATATAGGATTTTAGGATGGTGGACCATTGATATTTATACAAGATAAATGGTTGAGTATGATTCAAATTAGGGGAGTTGGATCATAAATGAAATTGGTGGAGTGTGTAAGATGAAGAATGGGAATGGTAAGATTTTTTTACTCATGTCTTGTATTTGATGGGATTGCATGGGTATTTGGGTGGATTTAATTATTTCATGATGGGGGATGATGTGAATATTTTATTTTTTATTAAATTATTTGTATTTGGATGTGCATTAAATTTATTATTTGGTATGATTTATCTAATTAACACATGTTAATTAACTAACATTATGTGGGTTGAATTTTTTGGGATTAACAAGACCAAGATTTAATTCTATTAATTTTATAGGGGGTGATGGTGTGAATAGTATACAAGGTTAGATGATATGATGTGATGATTAGATTAAAGATGTCAATATAATTAGGGTTTACAATGATATTTATGTGAATTAGTGATCAGGGTGATGATAGGTTAAGATTGAAATTGGGTATTCAATTTTAGGTGTCTAAATTTTCCATCTCTTTGGAATGGATTTATGACTAAAATTAGTGGTATTTAAAATAAAATATAAGATTAAATATGGGTGCATAACAATCTAAATATATTGACCTTTGTAAAAGTGATACAAATTTACATTGAGGTGTTTGATATTAGGTATATACATTTTCCCCCTCTTTGGAAGGGTGTTGTGATCAAAAAAAATATTGACATTTCAAATAATTTATAAGAATAAAGGTAGGTGTATACATATTCCTATGTAACAACCTTTGTATAAGACAAAAAAATGATCACACAATCTACGCTAGTGGCAGGTTATTAGGGTTGAAAGGATAAAAGGAAAGGTGATGAGTTAGTTGGGGATGATGCTCCCTCAAGAAGGCATGTGGTGATGGACACAAATGAGTTATATAAAAGAGAGGAAGGGATAGGAAATTTTTTATTATGGAATAATGAGTATTAAAATAAAGGGGTGGGTAATGAAGAAATAGGAGCTAGGTTATAACAAGATGTGAAGAGCATGTAATATAATGACAGATATGGATGTGATATGTTGGTATGGATGTTGTGGATAAATGAGATTAATCCATGAATTATATTAAACCACTTGAGATAATTCTTGCATAATTTAGTTTTTGATGATGATGGATGGATTTTTGTGAAGCAATGATATATTTAAGGGAGTGGACTAGGAATGATATATCCCAATGAGAAGTTACAAACTTTGATTTTACCTAAGAAATGATATATGTAAGGATATGGATTTGGTAACAATATATCCTTATAATGATGTGTTCTTAGATTGGGAATGATCTATTTGAATAAATTTGTGAGCTTTGGGTTGGCCCAATCAACATTGTATATAAGGTATCAGATTGGGATGTTGTGTGTTTGGATAAGATGGATTATTGAGTGATGTGAAAGAATAAATTAAGGAGTGAACAAAATTCATGAAATTATTATGTCATGATCACATTGACGGATGATTGTATAATTGAGTCATGATCTTTCAAAGAATGAAGAGGCCAAATGAAAGGGACACACAAGAATGTCCCTAGTGTTAATGGATAGCTACTCCTATTATAATTGAATTAGATTAGGTTAGAATGGATTACATATGGAATTTTATTAGATTTGGATATAAATGATATTTTATTGGATGTGTCAAACTAATGTCTACACACTTAAGCTATGAGGATGCTTGTTAAATATAGACAATTAATTAATGGGTATTTAGTTATAAGAAATGATATCATTTATGTTGATGATGAGAGATGATGATAAAGACATTCCATTAGTCTTGGATGTGGCTCTAATTGTTGAGAAACCTTATTTTTGATATGAAACATGACAAGATGCACCATGATATCGAAAAACTATGATATCATTATTTTCATATGTTTTTGGACTGATGTAGACATAAAAAATGCAAATATATGATAAAAAAAAGAAAATAAGCACACATATAATTGAAAACAAAAGAAATAGAAAGCATTTTATCACTTAAAAAGTCAAAATACACATGTGAAACCTTGATGATATTGATAGTTAAATAGTTCCCTAGGAAATTATTTATGCAATGATATTGGATTGGGAATGATGTATCCTAATGAAGGATATAATGATGGTGCAAAAGTGATCAAATATTTGATCTTGAGTATGAAAATGACAAATGTTTTTGGATTTTATAGCTTTATATCTCTTTTTATTTTTTGGATTTTTTTTATTTTCCATTTTTTAGGATTTTATGGATTTTACATATGTCTTTAGATTTATGTATGTATGCATTACCTTTCTAAGATTATAGAGTGTAAGACATAGGTTATTTAAGGGTCTAAGCATAGTAAGATAGGGTATAAAATATATAATAAATTCAACCATTGACTTGTGTAAGAACTAAATGAGTTGATATTTCTAATAATATAATTGAAGGAGAAAAATGAATAATTAGCTAAAAACTACCTGATATGATGTATCTAGAGGTTGAAAATTAGTACAAGAGCTAGTCTAAGTGTCACCAATAGGATCTAGGCATAAAAAAATTCTTGGACAATAATGCCCTACCATATATAGTAGTTTTGTGGTGCTAGTGTCCACTTATGGCACTAGAGTCCTCTGTATAGGAATTGTTCTAAGCTTCTAGGATCACTTGTGTCTAAGTCTTCCAAGAATGTTCCTATGTGTAAAATCCCTATTTTTCTATTTATGATTGATTTTATATGTAAACCCTAGACCTCCTTATTATTAGAGAATTTTACTTGGCACAAGTAGTAAATCTATGGTGATAGTTTGGTAAGATGGACATCCTCCACACCCTAGTGTGATGATATTTGCCTACATATCAATTATTTGAGGAGGGACCAAGCTTGATGTAGTTATCCCCACCTAAGTGTTGGTGAAAGTATAAGTGAATATATTATTAATGTCACTATCAGTGCCTTGAATGAGGCTTGAGACTATAAATATATGTATTATGAGCTTCGTAGGGTTGTAGATGACTATATATATAAGTAGGATATAATAAAGATTAATAACTTTGATTTTGCACAACTTGTTTTGATCTTTTTTTGTGTGTGTTTTCATTTGATTTCTATCTAATGGATAAATGGATAAAATTCATGTATATATATTGATTTGGTGCTTCTTTGAGGTTTTAAATAGGTCTAGACTAACCCTAGGTGCTTTAGGAATGGAAGAGATATCTATTAGATCTAAAAAAGGGAAAAGGAAAATAATTACCAAAGAGGACAATAACATTGTGGCACTAATATCCACTTATGTCACTAGTGTCTAGGTGGTAGAACTTGAGGCAATAGGGGCTAGGATACCTAATGAAGGGGCTAGGACTGATTTTGATATGACTAAGGATGTGTGTGGCCTACAAAAACCATGGATAAGTGTCTAAATAGTCCCTACTATAGGTCTAGGGATAAACTAGGAATGGGTGGTCTCGAGTAACAATATTGGCACTAAAGTGTAATTTTTAGATGATTACAATGTACAAGGGATACTAAAAAAGGATCACATATTATATTATTAGGGAATATAGTGGTGGTGGATGAAAGGGTGGTGTATGGAATACGTTTCATAAGAACAAAAGGTTCCAAATTTCAATTTACCATACTAAGTATATACCAAGATGTCTTCAAAATAGGTCTCAAGACTTATTCCACTTGCTTATCACTTTGAAATTGGAAGAAATATGGGAATGATGGGAAAAATACAATGAATATTATAGGATATAATAATGTATGAAATGGAAGGTATATATGGGTGAAGGATTTTAGGATGATGATGCATGGATGGAGTGGATTTTCCCCATAGTGCTATATAATTGTACACAATTGATTATTTATGCATGAAAATGAAGACTAATTTTCATCCTGATACTTTTAAAAGGTGACATAATAATGGTTTCACCATTGGGAGAATTATTTATCTTTATATTTTGTATTTTGTCTTTATTTTTTGTTTTTAGTATTTCACTTTTTATTTTGATTTCTGTAGCATTAGATACTTCATGTATGTGATCTAAAGATGTCTTTGTGAACTTCATTAATTTCAAGATTAGATTATTCAAAATTGATCAAGATTCCATCATATTCCCTATTATATAAGGTGATACTATGGAGGGTGAAGTGGAATGTGTGGTTGGTGAAGGATGTTTGTTGGTTGTGTGAAGGATTTGGAGGGATGTTGTCATTGTGATGCAAAGGGGGATTGGGACCAATAATCTCATATTCTTCGAGACTAAGAGGAACTAAAAGGTGAATCATTTCAAGATATATTTTTTTATGGTATTAGAAACAAATGGCATGGATTCATATTAAAAATATGCTACTTTAAGAGGGAGTTTAAACTCCCCATCCCTTGGTTCCTAAAAAAGGTTTTCACCAAGGGATTGACTTTATTGATTTTATGGACTTTAATTTTTATTTAGAGTTTCCCAAAGTGTCTCAAAGAGGTTTTCACTAGAGGATGCTAATTTTGGATTTTGATTTGTTGGATTCATTTTGATTAAGGAATAGTTTTTTTCCATAGGATATATTGATTTTGTTTTATCCTCTTCTGGCTATATGTCAGTCATGAATTATCTAATTAATTGATTGTGGTAGAAGAAGCCAAATGGTATGTGATTTTGGTCCTAATAAAAAAATCAAGAAATAAAATTTCAATATGGGCAAAAGGAATGGTGGTGTCAATAAAAAGATGAGTGAAAACATGGTCCTCATAGGGACTATGAATGGATCCTAATTCAATGTTGGATGACACTTCCTAAAAAATGACAAAAGTGTTGCTAACATATTTATGCTATTTTTTATATGGCTTCTAGCTGATGTACATAGATATGGATAAGTTTAATGATTCCTTTTTAGTTCATGATTCTATAGATTATATCCAGGATGACATATTTGATGCTTTAAAAATAAGTTGTGAGGATGCCCCCATGTAACTAGGATTGATTATGTCATTTGAGTTCCTTGTCTATGAGGAGGTTGAGTTTGATAATTGAATTTTTCCTTCATGGTATAATGTTTATGTTGATTTCTTAGTCATGATGGGTCATTTTATATGAAAGTAATTTTGATTTGTGTTTTATATAAGTACCTTGGTCACTTGAGGTATGTAATGGTGGGTGACAAAGGTATTTATGTGTAAAGGGAGATCATGCAATTGGTAAAAAATAGTCTCATTATAGTGGAAAAATATTGGATTGTCAATAATGGGCTCATCAAAGATGGTTTTTCCATCAAATGAGAGCTCACCAAAGATAGGTGTATTAAACCAGATTGCATTCAAGATAGATTATTGGTCAAAGATAGATGGTTAGTCAAGAATGGGTTAACTAAGGATATATGGTTGACTAAGTGATAGTTCATTAAATATTGTCTCTTAACAGATGGATCCTTCATCAATGATTGGTAGGCTAATAATGATTTAGGATTTGTTAATGAAAGTGGAATATGTTTGATCATGTGCCAAAAATGGATGTTCACATATTCCTAATTAATTATTCTCAAACTTAAATGTACCTATATCTTGCATAGATGATGATAATTGAATCAAATATGCTAGGATATGATTGTGTTAACGTGTCATAGGAATTGAATTAAATTGGAATATGTGATGGGATTGGATGATTTTTTAATTTTTATGGCTTGAGGGCATTATACATAGTGAATTTATGATGGTTAAACTATGACGCATTATATTTTTGATTGGTGGATGATGGGCTAATAATGGATGCTTGGTGAGATACATGTTAGATAATCTATTAGAGTTGGTTGATCATGTATTTATTTGGAATTTGGATACTATAACTAGACTTGGATTATTTAGGTTGCTAAGAATTTTTTTAAATGGATTTTGATATGCCATGATTTTGATTGCATTGGATTAATATTTGATTTTATTTGGAGTTAATTCATATTTTTGAAAATTATTTTGGATTTGAATTTTAGAGTAGGTATAATATTGGTTTAACACATTGGGATAGATTAATGCATACATTAAAAACCTAGATTGTTTAAGTGGGTGTGAAACCAAACATTGGCTCATTGATATACCCCAAAATCTAATGGGTATGGTGTTTTACCTACACCACAACTAAATATAGGGTTGATAGATCTTAGTCTAGGTTGAATGGGTTTATCTAAGGGAATCCTATATATAAATTTTATTAAATCAAGGTCTAAATCCATGGATGAGGGTGATTAAGCTTGACACACCTGAGAGGGTCAAATCCTAATCTTACTTCACTCCATGCATCACCATCACTGGAGTGCTACCAATATATGGTAAATCTCTTCTCTATGGGGATATTTAAACCCTAATTATTGGTGGTTAAATACACCTCATAACACTTGGGGATTAACCAATATTAAGTAATGAAGACATCTTATCCTCATATTTATATAACCTATAGAAATTGGGGTTTGTATCTATGTTATATGATAAAATCCCAATCACAAGACCCTAAAAATATGAGAATAAAAGGATGAGAGTTGTTTCTAATTACAAACAATGCCTTATAGTGAAAGGGAAGAGCATATGAAACTACAACTAGGATAAAAACAAATCCATATGTTACTTTTTATACCCATGATTTACTTATGACATGAGGGGATAACATACATGACTTTAGTATATATACACAAGTAGCCAACTTGAAAGATAAACAAATAGAAATTAATTTAATTTAAACTTTTAAATGTGTATTTTTACATTTTATTGATTGAAATTTGGATGTAAACTTACATAAAACTAGTTATTATTATGTTTTAAATGTATTCATTGATTAAAAAACATGCAAACCTATTTTACTAAAAAATGGAATAGATAGGGTGAAACAACTAAAACACAAAATAAAACTTCTAAAGGATTGTAAATAATATGCACAAACAAAAAGATGAAATCACCCAAGTTTAGGGTGAAATTTATAAAGGAATGAAAATAGAATTCATAGGCATAAAGATTAAATTTCTAAAATTTAGGTTGAAATTTCTAGTCAACATGGTGAAAATGATAAGGTTCTACACATGGAATGTGTATACACACAGTATTTTTAAACTTTATCATTTATTAGTGGTTTATCTCTTGAATCAACCTATCACGTTTCAATTTATTTGAGTGCACACCTTAAAGTGTGCACTTGGAAAGGTGTGGGTAGGCCAATAATGTTTTACAAGATTGTTATTTAAATATATCATGCTTATACACTAAAAAATCCCACTTTCTTGATTTGACAATAAAAATTCCTCCTAATATCCCCTAACTAAAATAGGACCTACCTTTTATGGCCATATTATCTTGGGTAAATATATTATTTTTAGCTTCCTACCTAATTTCAAATGAGGTCAATCTACGTTAATGTAATACAAAAGTACTAATGCACATTTCACAATTAATCCTCCCAGGTTGACAGAGTTTTAGGGTAAAGGTTAACTTTTAAACTATGTCAAGGTAGGTTGATATTGTTAGATAAAATTGTATTATGATTTAGGGTCATCCATTAGTATAGATACAATTCCCATTTTATTCCAATAAAGAGGAACATTCATTTTTACACTATTTTTCTCATAATTATTCTTTAGTATACATTTAGAGAAGCTAATTCTTAGATCTTATCTTGGATGGAAATAAATTGTTTTTTGGAGTATTGGATACAATAAAGAGAAGTATTTTAGCCTAGATATTATTAAAACTATTATGATCCTTATAACCATAGAATTATCTTATGAGGAGATTGAGTCTTGATAGGTTTTATTCATGGTACTTATTTATAATCTTATCTCTTTAATTTGGGAGATATATATTAATTAATTTATAGTATAATTTTATAAATCCTTATTTGAATCTCATTTACACTTAAAACTAGTGTGGTTGTAGGGCTATTAAAACTTTATATTTTCCACCCTAAGTAACTTAGGCTTTCATTTTCCTACCATCGTTCCTTACACTTTTTAGTTTTGTTTAATTATAGACTATATTAATTCTATTATTAGAGAATAAATTAGGGTTATTACATTATATTTATTGCCTAGAAGCTTTGGAACCCTCTCCATTGATGTTGTGTGATAAATGTTCCTCTAACTATGTTTATAAGATCTAATTGGTCATGCCCATATATAACTAAGTATCCTATGAGTTTTATATAATTTACCTTATTTGATTTTGGATCTATTAGGTAGGATAAGTTTCAAATCTATCTTAATTCATTGCATACATTCTGGTGAACATAACATGAAACTAACCATTGATTTATCTCCTTCATTAAATTATATCAATGTACGTCAATATAGTTTATTTTTATAAATTTTTCAATAAACTAAATCAACATAGGTTGATCCATTATAAATTCTATGTATTTTTAGTAAAAATTACATTGTCATAGGTTGATTGTGTTTTAACCCTCTATGTTTTCTTCTAGCATGCTAAATCAATGTAGGTCGATCTAGTTTAATTTCTTAATTTCTGATCTAGCTTTATTTATATGATTTATTTTTTAGTATTTTATTCATACTAAGCTAATACCTCTGATAATACTAAAATAATTGTAAAAAATTAAAGATAATTTTGTAGAATGGTATAACTAACTCCCTTAACATTTCATTTTACAACTACAATATTTAGTCAATGCTCTAGTTAAGGAATTCAAACACATTAAACTTTTTGCAAATAACCTTAGCAATTTCATCAATTCTAATAAATCATCTAATGAATTTACTCATACCTTTATTGAATTATTTTAGAATATAATCATGCCTTTATTAAATGATGGAAATCATTATATCATAAAATAGATCATAACATGAGTGATGATAATATTTTTAAACTCTTCATCACTTCTCTCAAACCTTATATTCAATACAAGGTTCAAATTTTATCTCCAAAAACCCTAGAATATGTTTTTAATCAAGCCAAAAGACAATATTTTCTTATGACTCATTTTGAACCTTATTAGAATCTCATCAAGGATTCTTTAAAAAATTCAACCAATGCAATCATCATTAATAATTATATTCTAATCCTCCTCAAACCAAAATAAGAATAAACCAATCAAATATTCACAATCCCTCCTATCCACTTTTGATCATGTCAAAAATGAAGAAGGTATTACGTCCATCCAAACCTTTCATTTACACTACTAATGTTCCTCCCTCATGATATGATCCTAAATGAAATATGTCAAAATCTTATATAATTTGTGGTTTGCTTCATGTTAGGATAGGATTTTGATCATGATGATATGATAAAGACTCACCATATTGAGTACCTTAAATTTTCTCAAAATATTAAATTTTACAAATCTACCAATAAACAACCTACAAAATAATCTTCTAATCCCAATACATAACATTCAAATGAAAATTATTTTCATTACGTGAACATTGATAAGGTCAATTATCATTATAAGCCTACTCAAAAATATCATGTAACCAAACCTAAAAATCCTTACACCAAAGAAAAAATTATTAAAGATAATACAATTACTCATATGTAATATTCAAACACAACCACTAGTGATGAGTCATCCCCACACGTGAAACCTTAACCTAGCTCTTCCATTCCTAGAAATACTACCATATCTAATCAACCTAAGCCTCATACTAATTCCTTTTCCAAATATAATTGAAATTTTATGGATGAACTTAAATTTATGCCTTATAAAAGTTTAATCATGTAAATAGTTAAAACTTATCCTTATCATCACAAGTTCCCTATACAACAATTGTAATACATTGAGGAACCATCATCTAATGATTTTGAGATACCTAGTTTATCTTATGATGGTGCCCTACCCACATAGGTTCACACTATTTAAATGATTCCTTATTCCACAAAACACACCATAAAATTCCCTAAGGATGATATTATTAATGAAATAAATTTTTGAGATAATGATCCACCACACTTTATTAAAATTTGAATCAATACTACCTTAATAAGAAAAATCTTAGTAGATTAAGGTTCAGACATTAATGTCACCTCTCTTTGTCTCATTTAAAAAAGAAAATAATCTAAATAAAACCACCTTAGTTGTCATGGGTTTTATAAAACCAACCAAAAATCACTTGGTTGTATTTAATTTTCCCTCACGATTGGACCCAAAATAATTATAACCATATTTATAGTCCTTGTTAGCAACCCATAGAGCACCCTGATTGAAGTCTTGATAGATTTGGGTCTAAAAATCCTTCACAACTAGACCAAAATTGGAATGATCTAAGGTGTGGGACACCTAAACTCATATCAGACCTCTAGATTTTGGTGAGGCTAGATCCTCTGATGTATCACTCTGCACTACTTACTAAACTACTAATTGTTGGGATAAAAGGGTAAAAATGAAATTAAAAGGGAAATCCTAATTTTCTATTGGTGATACACTTGTATTTTTGGTTCATACACCTTATTTGAACTACTAAAACATTGATTAGACAAGAAAAGATTAAATCTACAACTCCAAATGATTCTTCTGCATTAGTGTTTCATGTAGAGGTTTTATCATTTTATAAACCCTAGAAAACTACACATGATAGTTATAGTTGTCAAAACACCTTAATACCCATATATAACCCTAAGTTTAGTTGACCACCTAGTTAGCTAACTCATCAACTTACTAACTTAACATTTATCTAAACCTTTTTAACCCCCACCTTAACTAATTTACCTTCAGCACTCGACCACTGATGGTCAGCCCAACCATTGATGGTTAGCCTGGCCATCAATAGTAGGTCCTCACCTCCTCAACTTCCTAACACATTAGCCAACTAGGTATGAGATAATGAGGCACCATTTAATGCATTCACCTTATGTAGTGCTAATAAAATTCTAAGCATCATGATCATCAACCTCACCCTCTAGGGAACTTTCCATCCTCCATCTCTCTTTGCCTATAAAAGGAAGGGAGTGAAAGGTGAAAATGGATCAATCACAAGAGTTATCAAGAATATATGTATTAAAGATATCTAGCATATACTCTTCTTCCAATAACTCAACATCAGGAAAAGAGACCCAAACCTCTCCCAAATTTGTTTTTGAGGCCAAAGTACCATTACTGTGACAAAATAGCTTCAACATTCAACCATCAACCAATTAGAAAGCTACATGTCTATTAGTACTATAGCATTATTATTTTATACTTCTAACCTCCCTGACCTGATCAAACCAATCTACACCCTATTTTCTCTCCACTAGATCCTCAATACAACCTCTATTTGCCTATCTATCTATTTTGTAATTCTTTTTTTATCACCTTTAAAAACACACAGGCAACCACTAATGGTTAGCACAACCATCGATGGTCACCCCCAACTGCTGATGGTTACCCAACCACTAAGAGTCACCCTAACCATTGATGGTTCACCCAACCACCAATGGTCACTATGGTATAAAATAATAATAAGTTATTTTTAACCCCTTACCCCTGACCAAATCTAAATTTCTATGTTCCTACTTGCTCACAAACCCTTTTTTAATTTTATGAACCAGATCTCACCCACTTTAGCATAAGTATTGACCTACTTTTGATAATGATCCCTTTTATTATTTCTTTCTTTTTTGTAGGTTATTCTTTCCTAGCCAAACAAGAGTTCTCCATCATCATCTAGATTACGTGTGAATCACCAACTAGGTATTTCTACCACACCCATATTACTAGTTTATTATCTTCTTCTAAAATTAAGAAATGAGAAAAAATTAAGAGAAATATTTTGGCACGCTCAGTAGCAGCATAACATCATCTAGGTGCCCCTTTCTTTCTTCCTTTATTTTATTCTCATTTAATGAAATATGAAATTTATTTTGGCATAAAATAAACCCATTGCATGATCTGGAGTTTAGTTTAGAAAAAGTTTCCAAGTCATGATGAAACCAATTTCATAGTGTAGAGCTCATTGAGATCTTTCTAGCACTTCTTTTTTATCACAAAATGGAGTCCAAATGCCAAAGATATAGGCTGCTAAAGTTATTTTTCAACAGGCAAAATAAGGAGGTGTCACAATGCATAGTGAAATTAGAATGTGGCAAGTGGAGAAATCAATCATTGACATGTGGTTGTACATTTTTGTACATTTGTGCAAAAAAATTGGTTGGTGTTTAGTTTGGTTTCAGCCTCTAGTCTTTGACAGTGGTCATATGGAGAAATATGGGCCCTGGTATTGGCTCGCTAGGGGCCCTTAGTGAAGGTTAACACACTCTTTTTATGGAGGGGTACCTTAGCCTCCATTTTTGAATCTATATGAATATGAAATTGTATTTAAATTCTTATAATGCCTTGTATTTCTCAAATGTGGGACTAATATTTAAGCATTTTAAACTATACATTGCATTGTAACCAAGCATCAAACATGGAGTTATATAACCAACCAAGGGTCAAGAGGAATGGATGAGCCCCAGCCACATGGGAGAAACCATAGATACCAAATTGCTATGACAACTTTGGAGACCATGAGAAATGTGTACCATGCCTGGCCTTGCCACATATGGCATGAAAAATGTTGAGTCAATCCAGATTGGAGACAAGACTGAGCCATATGCCTAACGCTTATGTTAAGCTCAAAGACTGAGCCACATTCCTATTTAAGTTAGCATATATGCTAAGTTGGTAATTGAACCAAAAATCCATGCTATGTTAAGCACCTTGAGCCCACCAAAAGAGGCATCAATAGTGTTAAAGGAGGTTGCTTACCTTTTTAAAGACTCAAAGCCATTTTGATTTGGCCAATGTGGGATTAATTTGGATATCCAAAGTGCCCAAATAGAATGGGAAAACTTGAACTCTTAACCCATTGTGTAAAAGTGATAAGCCTTGACCGACCAAGCTACTAGCTTGAAAGTGATATATAAGGCACAAAATTTTATTTGAATTTAACCTTCACAGGGATTGTGTTTTTTTTTAAGAGGCCGAGAGATAGTTTTAAGCTTAGAGATCACTTTAGCAAGTGGATATTAATCCAATTTACAACCTCTATACATAGGGTAATCCTTTTAGTTATGTTTTTTTATTGAAAAAAAGAATGTTATTATTATTATTATTTGGATAGACTAATAGTTTGAGTGAAGGGACCAAAGCAATTTTAGAAGGGGATTGAAGACTGAAGAAGGATTTTGTGTGACCGACCTTGAGTTTATTAGCATAGGTGGAATTATTGGATATAGATCAGACCTGAGGGAAGGTTTATAGCATTTCAAAGAATTTGTAAGCTATTTGTTGTGCAAATTTAATAGAAATAGTCCTCACTATTGGTCAGACCTGAAGACGTAGGCAAGAGATGCCAAACTCCATTATCAATTTCATGTGGTAATTTGTCATTTATTGCATGTTTTAAATTTAGTTTTATAATTTTTTAAATAATCATGTGTTGGGGATCAACCAACAATGTTGATTACTATATGAAAGCAATAAATGTAGAATTAAACCAGAAAGATAAGTAACTAGAATCAGAAAATAGCAAACAATAAGAGATACAAGAAACCACCCTAAAAACTTGTATTAAACTCTTTACAGAAGGAATACAATTGAAGAAACTTCTTTTCTTCCACACCTCTCTCAGATGTATAGATCTCTTTCTAGATCTCTTTCCCTCAAGAGCTCTCTCTCTCAATTACAATCAATTCCAACAACCTGGATTGATACACATATACAATTGTACTGTCCAATTCACTAAGATATGAAGAATTATCCCTATTATATAGAATTAGGGATCATGAGCAATGCAATTACAACCAATAGATGCACCTCCTAATCAAGGGCTCAAAATAGTATTACTTAAAATAGATATGTGGACTTAAGACTAACACTTAATCCTATCATGTAAACATTTTGTTATGTCCATAGAAATAGCATTCTAGATGCACAGGTGACTGACATTGGTCCCTGCCTGTCTGCCTGTGACCAACGTCGACTGATACATGACCGACGCTGGCATCTCCTAATCGACTCCTGACCGACGTCGATCGCTCCTGACTAATGCCGATGACTGTGTAAATCCTACAACTTACAAACTCACTCATTTGGTGAAGCTTTTAGCTCCACACCTTAACAATCTCCCACTTGGAGATAAATAGCTGCACTAGTACCTATACAACAACATCTTCTAGCTCCTCCATCTTCAAACTCAATCATGAAGACCTATAAAAGTTGAATGAAGATTTAACTTCTCCTTCGTTACTAGCTTGGTTAACATATCAATAGGGTTCTTATCTGTATGGATATTTTCTAGCTTCAACTCACCATCCTCCAATACATGTATTATGAAGTGGTACCTAAGTTGTATATGCTTTGTTCTTGAATGAAAGGCTGAATTCTTAGCCAAATGAATTACACTCTGACTATCACTATATAATCTGCAGCTCTCTTTCTCCTTTCCTAGCTCTTCCATGAACCATGGCATCCATATAATTTCTTTGCTAGCCTCTGTGACTACAATATATTCTGCTTCTGTAGTTGACAAGGCAACAACCTTCTGCAACTTTGATATCTAGCTAACCGCCATTCCACCAATAGCGAAAACATATCCTGTGGTGCTCCTTCTACCATCCAAATCACCTACCATATCTGAATCTACATAACCATGTAGAGAAGTATCTAAAACTCCATAGCACAAATGCCTACTGCTGGTCCCTCTCAAATATCTAAGGATCCACTGAACTGCTTTCCAGTGCTCCTTCCCTAGATTGGCCATATACTTACTTACAACTCCCACTGCTTGGGTAATATCTGGTCTAGTACAAACCATTACATACATTAAGCTACCTACTGTGGAAGCATATGGAACTCTACTCATGTACTCTACCTCATCATGTGAATTAGGACACTATTCTTTACTCAATTTAAAATGTCTAGCCAAAGGTGTGTTTACCAGTTTTACATCCTACATATTGAACCGTTTCAACACCTTGTTCACATAATCCTCTTGAGACAAAATCAACTTGTGATTTTTCTTGTCTCTCTTAATTCTCATGCCAAGGATTTTCTTTTCTGCTCCCAAATCTTTCATGGAAAATGTGTGATCTAATTTCACCTTAAGCTCAGAGATATCCTGCATGTGTGATCCTGCAACCAGCATATCATCTACAACAATAGAATAATATATCTACCATTATCCAATCTCTTAAAATACACACAATGGTTAGATTGACACCTACTGTAGCCATGCTCAGTCATAAACCTATCAAATCTCAAATACCATTATCTAGCAGCTTGTTTGAGGCCATACAAGCTTTTCTTCAATTTGCACACTAGCTTCTCCTTACCCTTGACCTCAAATCCTTCTGGCTGATCCATATATATTTCTTCATCTAAATCTCCATGAAGAAATGTTGTCTTAACATCAAGCTACTCAAGATGCAAATCTTCAATAGCAACTAAAGACAATATAGTCCATATAGAAGTCATTTTAACAATAGGAGAAAAAATCTCACCAAAATCAATACCTGGTTTCTGTGAAAATCCTTTCACTACCAACCTGGCCTTATATCTCATCTGTCCATTCTCACCTTCCTTCAATCTATAGATCCATCTATTCTTCAGTGTCTTCTTTGCCACTAGAAACTCAACCAAATCCCATGTTTGGTTCTCTTTCAAGGAATCAATCTCCTCATTCATGCCTAGCTCCCACTGATTCTTGGATTCCACCTATATTGCTTCATCAAAACTCTTTGGTTCTCCACCATCAGTAAGAAATAAATAGAATAATGAAGGGGAATATCGAGTTGGAGGTTTACTTACCCTTTTTTACCTCCTGATGGGCATCTGAGACTCATTCACAACACGTTGTCTGCCCAAATTCTTTGATAGTGACTGACCTCGATCACTTCCAAGCCTGTAACTAGCCGACGTCAGTTTTGCCTGACTAACATCAGTTCCTTCCTAACCGATGTCAATCACTGTATGACCGACATCAGTTCATGTATTGCCAACATTAGTTCCTGACTGACCGACATCGGTCTCTATGTTTTTCTATCTGTGATTAATTTTTCCCACGAGCTCATTTTAGACCATCACCTCGTCCAATTCTCCATTGCTCTACCCAAATTGATTTAGCTTCTTGAGCTAATCACTATACATCACTTTTTCATTCAAAACAACATCATGGCTCCTAATTATCTTGTTAGTTCCTAGATTCCAAAACTTGAATATGAAATCATCAGAGCCATAGCCAATAAATGTGCACCTCATAGACTTAACATCCAGCTTCTTTCTATTTTCCTTATCAACATGTACAAAGGCTTCACAACCAAAAAGTTTGAGAAATTAGAGATCTACCTTTTTACTTGTCCATGCCTCTTCTAGAATTCCACTATCTAGAGCTATAGAGCGTCCTCTATTAATCAGGTACACTACAGTATCCACATCTTCTGCCCAAAACTCTAAGGGCAAACCATCATGTAATCTCATACACCATGCACACTCCATTACTATTCTATTCATCCTTTCAGCAACTCCATTTTGTTGAGGTGTCCTTGGAACCATCCTTTGCCTATGTATTCCATGCATATAATAATACTAGTTGAACTTGTGGCTGCAGAACTCACCACCATTGTCAGATCTCAGGCACTTCAATCTCCTGCCTATTTCATTCTCAACCATAGCTTTCCAAATCTTAAAAGTGTCAAAAACATCATATTTATTCCTTATAAAATAGACCCATACCTTTCTTGTAGCATCATCAATGAAAGAGACAAAGTACTGTGATCCTCCAATAGAAGTAACCTGAGCTGGTCCCCACACGTCTGTGTGAACAAGCTACAATTTGTGCTTCTTCTTTGTTGATCTAGTCTTGAGAAAACTCACTCTCTTATGTTTCCCAAAAACATAGTGCTCACAAAAATCTAGATCTATGCTTTTCAAATCAGAAAGCTTACCTTTTGACTTAAGAATGGACATTCCCTTCTCACTCATGTGGCTGAGCCTAGAGTGCCACAACTTTGCATCCACATCTAAAGTAGATAATACAAAAGGAGAAATATCAGTAATACAATTACATAAATAGAGAGTACCTACTCTCTTACCTCTAGCCAATACAAGTGTTCCCTTGGTCACCTTCCAAGATTCAGCTGTGAGAGTTACTATACAACCCTCATCCCCTAACTTTCTTGTAGAAATCAAATTCCTCTTCAAGTTGGGAACATGCATGACATCTCTCAACACCCATGTGTTGCCAAACTACATTTTCAGTTGCACTTTTCCTTTGCCAACAATTTTACAAGGCTCATCATCCCCTAAATACACTATTCTAAAATCTCCATGGATATAGTCACTAAAATATTCTCTATTAGGGGTAGCATGAAAAGAGGCACCAGAATCTAAAACCCAAGATTCTATATTATTATGCAAAGAGAATATAAGAGCATATTGTGTAATACCTACAACTTTTGCTTCTTCTTTACCTTCATGTTGATTGTCCTCTTTAAGCTTTGACCAACAATCTTTGCTTATGTGCCCTATCTTTCCACAATTCCAGCATTGTGGCTTCCTACCATTTCTGGATTTGGATCTACCTCTCACCTTTGACTTAGACCTTGATCTCCCTTTCTTGCTCTTCTCTTTTTGCCTTCCCCTGCTCTCAAAACTTAAAGCATTCCCTGATGTTTCCTCTGTGCTTTTCCTGCAAATTTCTTCATTCAAGATTACACTAACAACATCCTCTACTTTTAAAATATTTGAAGTAGATGCAGTATTACTAACTGCCATTACCAAGCTATGCCAAATTTTAGGCAAAGAACATAATATTAAAAGAGCCTTAATTTCATCATCAAACACTATTTTGACTGAATTTAATTGATTTACAATTCCATGGAAATCATTAAGATGATTAGATACAGATCCACCTTCCTGCATTCACAAATTAAATAACTGCTTCATAAGATATACCTTATTTGAAGCTGAGGGTTTTTCATATAAATTTGCTAAAGTAGTCATATACCGTTGTCTTTGCTTGTGATAAATTAGATATCACAGTAGATGCCAAACTCAATCTTATAGATCTAAGAGCCTTTCTATCAAGAACTTACCATTCTTCATCATCCATGTCTTTAGGCTTCTTTGAAACCCCCCCTAACGGTAAGTATAGATCTTTTTGATACAGATAATCCTCTATCTGCATTCTCCAATGTTGATAATTTTTTCCATTGAACTTCTCCATTCTTAGTTTACTTTCTTCTGCCATTGCTTCTCCCACTCAAACAGAAATCCCTGTGAGTAACCTGTAATTTATACACACTAACCAGATCTGAAACACCTATTAGTCAACCTGAGCTCTAATACCACTTATTGGGGATCAACCAACAATGTTGATTACTATATGAAAGCAATAAATGCAGAATTAAACTAGAAAGATAAGTAACTAGAATCAGAAAACAACAAACAATAAGAGATACAAGAAACCACCCTGAAAAATTATATTAAACTCTTTACAGAAGGAATACAATTGAAGAAACTTCTTTTCTTCCACACCTCTCTCAGATGTACAGATCTCTTTCTAGATCTCTTTCCTTCAAGAGCTCTCTCTCTCAATTACAATCAATTCCAACAACCTGGATTGATACACATATATAATTGTACTGCCCAATTCACTAAGCTATGAAGAATTATCCCTATTATATATAATTAGGGATCATGAGCAATGCAATTACAACCAATAGATGCACCTCCTAATCAAGGGCTCAAAATAGTCTTACTTAAAATAGATATGCAGAATTAATACTAACACTTAATCCTATCATGCAAACATTTTGTTCTGTCCACAGAAATAGCATTCTGGACGCATAGGTGACCGACGTCGGTCCCTACCTGTCTGCCTGTGACTGATGTTGGCTGATACATGGCTGATGCTGGCATCTCCTAGTCGACTCCTGACCGACGTCAGTCACTCTTGACCAACGCCAGTGACTGTGTAAATCCTACAACTTGCAAACTTGCTCATTTGGTGAAGCTTTTAGCTCCACACCCTAACATCATGAACAAATGCAAGTTTTAAAAACTTGATAATTTATGACATTTGATTTTAAAACAAAAACTGGTCTAATTGGTGAATTGAAGTGAAAAGTCTAGTGACAGTTCCAATCCAATTCGATAATTGAGAATAATTTTGCCAAACAATTTACAAGTTCTTTTGAGTATTTTGAGAATTTGTTAAGTTTGAGAAATTTAGAATCCATAGTTTATAGACTTCACTTTGAGTTTATCAGTGTAGTTTATAGATCAAATTTTGGTATACGAGCAGTTAGAAAGTAGGGATAGCTTCTAATTATGATTTGACAGTTTCTTTCAGTTTATTGGTTTTCAGTATTTCACAATTGTAGAATTAGTGTATTTTTAGGAAACCATGGGCAAGTTGTCACATAAAGCCAAGATGGAAGAGATTGAAAGCATCAATACCCAAATCTAGGAAGAGAATGCTTTCTTGAGAGCAAAATTGTACTCCTCGGATGAGGAGATTGCAAGTTTGAAATTTGAGCTTGAATTTAAGGATGAGATCTTGATCAAATTACAGTGTGGTGAGCCAAAGAAGGCCATACCTTCTATTGCAAATGTAGAGACTATGACTAAATGCACTGTAAGTTATTCACTAAGTAATTCATCTTCTTCTTTCCATTTAGATTTAGATTCAAGTAATGATGCTTTTGGTAGTTTTGAACAACACACTAAGGGTATATGATCCAAATTTTTGGTGAAAATGGGCTTTAATGGAAGAGGTCTTGGTCAAGATGGCCAAGGAATTACTAACCCAATACAGGTAGAGCATAGATCTCTTCATCCAGGTTTGGGTTATATTAGTGAGTAGGTGGAAATTGGAGAAACTTCCTCCATCGCTAAAGGAAGACAAGCTTCTGATAGCAAAAGTCTGAAGCCACTAGTAGAGCATGTGTAGTGTAAGAGAATAGGAAAATGAGGTATTGAGATTCCACCTCCTAGTTCTTACACTAGACATAGCACTAAATCTTTTGATCCACTTTTTATGTTTAACAAATTTGGATTTAACATTTAAAAGATAATGCAATCATTTACAAGCACTTTTTGTGGGATGCATAACCATAGTGTTGCATTGTGTTGGAAGAGACATTATTTGCTTTAGTAGATTGTAGGTGTTTAAAACCATTCTCATCATGGCAAAGTGGGAAGAGGTAAAAGTGAGACCTCACCTAAGAAATTTCTATGCACTCATTGCCATATAAGTGGACATCAAATTGATCATTGTTTTAAACTTCAATCATCTTCTCATTCTAAAAATGGTAAAACTAAGATGATTTATCAACTTTTTAGTAAGGTCAATGAAGTTAAATCAATCCATAATGACGTTAAGGGACCCACTAAGGAAATCAAGTTAACTAGGTAGAAAATTTGATTAAGTGGATTAATAATGCACTTATTTATCAAAGCATTGTTAAGAATTCTATTAAGGGAAAGAACAAGATTTGATGATACATTAGTAAAACTTGTGATAACACTTCAAGATAGGTTTATCATTTGAATTATTTCAATTCTCACTTATGTTTAATAGCTCTATGTTTTTAAAACTCCTATTTACACTAAGTGAGTTGTCTGTAGGACTTAAACTCATTTAATCAGTTGGAGATAATAGCAGAATGCATGTTGTAGGTTGAGTTAATTCCTTATACCACTTGTCTCAAATTTGGCTTCTATTTTAAGAATGTATCTATTTTTGGCACATGGATATATAGATGCATTTTTAAGACCTTATGGGCATGTTTGGATGTTAGGAAATATACACTTTGTGTTGTCTGCATTTGCTTAGCATATAAATCCCATACCAGGACATTGTATTACAACATGTCCATGACATTTATTGTATATTGTCAGCATTAACAAACTTTATTGTAGTTATATTGGGAATTGTTTCAATTATTGATAGTTTACCACTTTACAGGATATGACATGGGCATACAGTTTTGGTATGTTGCAATTAGATTATTGGTAGTTGTAGATTCCTTTACTCATGCCATGTGTAGGCATTTTCACTTATGTTGATAATCATTTATATTTCCAATGTTTATCTCTTTCTATATTGGGTTTTGTGTGATCTGATGCAGTAGACCAGTTATCAGTTTTCAAGAGATAATAGACTTTTAGAGACCAAAAGCCTCTTTTATAGGGAGGTGTGATCTAGAGTTTTGTTATGAAAAAGTTTCCAAGTCATGAAGAAACCAATTTCATAGTGTAGATATCATTGATATCTTTCTAGTGCTTCTTTTAGATCATAAAATGTAGTCTGAATGCCCAAGATATAGGCTGCTAATGTTATTTTGCAACAGGTAAAATAAGGAGGTGTCACAATGCGTGGCACAATTAGAATGTGACAAGTAGACCAGTCAGATGTTGACATGTGGCAGTACATTTTTGTACATTAGTGAAAAAAATTTGGTTGGTGTTTGGTTTGGTTTCAGCCTCCGATCTTTAACGGTGGTCATATAGAAAATTATGGGCCCCACTATTGGCTCGTTAGGGGCCCTCAGCAAGGGTCGACACACTATTTTTAAGGAGGGTTTCCTCAACCTCCATCTTTGAATCTATATGAATATTCAATTGTATTTAAATTCTTATAATGCCATGTACTCCCTAAATGTGGGACTAATATTTAAGCATTGTAAACTATACATTACATTGTAACCAAACATCAAGCATGGAGTTAAATAATCAACCAAGGGTCAAGAGGAATGGATGAGCCCCAGCCACATGGGAGAAACCATAGATGCCACATTGCTATGCCAAATTTGGAGAACATGAGAAATGCATACCATGCATGGCCTTGCCACATATGCCGTGAGAAATGCCAAGTCAATCTAGATTGGAGACAAGACTGAGCCATATGCCTAGCACTTATGTTAAGCTCAAAGACTAAGCCACATTCCTATTCAAGTTAGTGTATATGCTAAGTTGGTACATGAACCAACAAACCATGTTGTGTTAAGCACCTTAAGCCCACCAAAAGGGGCATCAACAGTGTTAAAGGAGGCTGCTTACCTTTTTAAAGACTCAAAGCCATTTTGATTTGGCCAATGTGGGATTAATTTTTATAGCCCAAGCACCCAAATAGAATGGGAAGACTTGAACTCTTGACCTATCGTGTAAAATTGATAATCTTTGACTAACCAAGTTGTGGGCTTGGAAGTGATATATAAGGCATGAACTTTTATTTGAATTTAACCTTCGTAGGGACTGTGTTTTTTTTTAAGAGGCTGAGAGCTAGTTTTAAGCTTGGAGATAGCTTTAGCAAGTGGATATTAATCCAATTTCCAACCTCTATACACAAGGTAAGCCTTTTAGTTATGTTTTGTAATTGAAAAAAATAATGTTATTATTATTATTTACAGAGACCAATAGTTTGAGTGAAGGGACCAAAGCAATTTCAAAAGGGGATTGAAGATTGAGGAAGGATTCTATGTGACTGAGCTTGAGTTTATCAATGTAGGTGGAATTATTGGATAGAGATCAGACCTGAGGGAAGTTTTGTAGTGTTCTAAAGAATTTTTAAGCCATTTTTTGTACAAATTTAAAAGAAATGGTCCTCACTATTGGGCGGACCTAGAGATGTAGGCAAGAGATGCCAAACTCCATTATAAATTTCATGTGGTAATTTGTCATTTATTTCATGTTTTAAATTTAGTTTATTTTATTTTATAAATAATCATGAACAAATGAAAGTTTTAAAAAATTGACAATTTACAACATTTGATTTTAAAACAAAAACCGGTCTAATTGGTGAATGGAAGTGAAAAGTCTGGTGACAGTTCCAATCCAATTCGATAACTGAGAACACTTTTGCCAAATAATTTTCAAGTTATTTTTATTATTTTGATAATTTTATAAGTTTGAGAAATTAGAATCCATAGTTTATAAACTTCACTTTGAGTTTATCAGTGTAGTTTATGGATCATTACATTACATTGATTGCTTGCTTATTTAATTTCATATAGTAACTTAAAAGCAAAGTAATTAATCATAGTTTTCAATTTTGTTATCACACACTTATTAAAACCACATAATCAATCAACACATAAAAAAAACTTAAGACAAGGCCTGAATAGGATTTCATCACTAAGCTGTTAACCTTACCCTTTTCTAGTAATTATACTTGGGGGTCATCACCAAGAGGAGAACCAACTCAGCTCTCTGATTGAAAATAAACTCTAATTTTTTATATATTTTAGCTAAGCATGTGACACCATTATCATTACAGTGTGTGAAGTGAGGGGGTAGGCCCCAATACCAAGCCACATACTGAAGAATAATATAGATTTCTCTCTTGATCACCTAAACACAACCTAAAAATAACCATAAATTTCCTCTTTAGTACTTGACCTACAAGCCAACTTTCTTCTTCGCACTTTGTATGGCATAAGCCAAAAGTGATCTAAAAATAATCCTAAGTTTAAACACAATTTTAGTGTATGAATTTCTTTGAATTGTTTTTTTTGCTTGATTTTTATTGGAGGCATGAGTTTTCATCATTCCTTTCTTATTTTATCACATGGTCTTTACTAGACAATAGTTGACAAATCAAACTAACCAAGGAGCACCTTCCTCATCCTCTTCATCCTCTATGGAATATACTTCAGATGTTGAGGTTTCTCCTCCTCATTCTCCTCCTTTTACCATGCCTTACATAATTATTGAGGGTGATGCAGATTTTGCCACATTCATTGATAATGACCCCATAGCCCTTAGACACTATCTTAATACCTTATCTTGTCACACACCTATTTCATTGGTTCATCTCATGGATCCACCTTTTGGAATTCCTCCTCTTATGTTTAGTGTTACCTCCAACAAACCTTTGATTACCCAAGCTTATTCTTCTACTAATATCCCATCCACTATCACCACTAAAACCTAATCTAACATTCCAACCTATAACCAAACCCCACCCTACACCAACTAACACCTCTAATATAGGGGGAACCTTACCTCTTTCTACCTATACCCCACTTACCATGGGGATATCCTCTACCCCTATTTCTACCTTTACTCATACCACCACCAGTAAACGCATTTTTGCCCACTCCAAAATTTGGTACTTTCCATACCTCCTACGCTTCTACCCATTAACACCAGAGTCACCACCCAACCTTAACATACCACTTCCACCATACCTCCAAATCAACCTTTGTCAATCCCTCAACAAATACCCATGACATCTTACTAATATGTTCCTAATACACAAGGATACATACCACCTTTTACCCAACCTTTTGTGCCCACATCCCAATATTGGGAATCATCCCAACCTTCCATGACCACATAACAATATGTGACACCTTCTTAACCTCCCACTTCTTATACATACATTGCAGCCACCCAATCTCAACTGAACCCAATACACAAATATGGATCTCCCCAAACTCAAATAGATATAGTTAAGATGTTAATGGATAAAATTTCCAATCTTGAATCATCTATTTTATGATCTCATAACTTATATCTTATGATCAAATATGTAATGATCCCATTCATCCATCCATTCCTATCTGACCTTATCTTCCTCAATGGGGAATGCCTAAGTTTTCTAATTTCCAAGGTAAGGAGGACCCACAGTAACATTTGAGAGAATTCATCCATTTTTGTTATTTGATCACATATGACAATGCTTTCCTTCTTCATACCATCCCCATGTCCTTATCTAGACTATCCTTTTATTGGTATAGTTCTCTCACCAATCACTCTATCTTCTCTTTCTCTCAACTAGCCTAAATATTTTTAAATCACTTTTTAGTTAATATATCTAAAAAGGTTTCCATTACTGACCTTTACTCCATTAGGAAATTTGATGACAAATCAACTATTGATTTTGTAGGTAAATGGAGAGGTCTCATTAACCAACTTTATTTTTCATTACCCTAACCTGAACTAATTGAACTCTTTTCTAGAGGTTGTGTCAAACATATTTCTCCAACTCTTTAGGTTTAAACTTTTAAAACTTTTTATGATGCATTTTCCATGGAACATAAACTTGAAATAGAGCCATTGATAAAGGGAAATTAAAACTAAAAAATAATAATTCTATATTTAAATCCAATAACCCTTATTCTACCAAAACTACCAACCCATCCAACCATCCCAATGCCAAGACAAAGGCAACCACAAACATAGTTATCTTAAAATATGCTCTACCTCCAATCATCAACCAACCAAATCAAACCAATTTTTCTAGCCCATTAAACCAGTCAACTCACAACCAAAACCAAACCACTCCAAGGTAGCATACTCCCATAAGAGAATCATATGCTTTGGTTTTAGATAAACTAATTATAGCTAACCTCATCCAACTTCTACCTATAAAACTACCCCAATAATTTGATGCTTCTCACCCCGCACCTAGATCGTACACTGAAAATGATCTATGTGCCTTCTATTGCATCATTAGACATGATGTGAGTAGGTGAAATACCTCTAAATATATTATCCAAAACATTATTTTAAAAGGTGAATTGGCATTATTTAATCCCAATTCACCTCCAAACCAATCATTAGACATCTTGTAGAAAACTTTTCCTAACCATGCACCTTCCACCAACCATGACAATAACTAACTGAAACCATCTCATGCTCATGAGGTATACACAGTTAATGTAGTTACCATTGAACATATTATTGAGGAAACCATTACCTCAACTACCTATTCTTCCACCTTTATTATTGAATTGGTGGAGTCTTCTTATATTCCTTTGGATAACCAAATGAAGGAAGAAACCCTCTCTCTTCCAATTGAAGAGACCATTGACTTACCCACCTCTCCTTTGATATAAATACTAGAGGAGGTCACAATTACACAAACCATTGTTTTAACCACTTCTTCCTCCAATCCACTTATGGAAGTGGTGGAATCATTACTCTTTCCTTTGGACATACAAGCAAAGGAAGCAATTTCCCTTTGCCTATCTAAACAAACCACACACTCCTTACCTACCATAAAACCAACCACTCCTTCTTTGGAAACCATTCCAAAAGAAGAGATCATCTCGTCTATTCTTTCCATAGAGACACCATCTTCCTTAACCATTTAACCTTCCATCCAAGATAAAGGTGAAGAAACTATTACCTCACCTCAACCAATGGGTTTAATATTTGAAAATAATAACCAAGGAATCAAACCCATCTATAAATTTTTTTCTAGATTAGTCTAAAATCTAGAGTTTACCTCTCAACACAATATAGATAGGGCCACCTTTTGGCACTATCTTGGGATACCTTACCAAAATAAACAAGAAATTTTAACCTCACTTACATCTACCTTCAAACCCATCATTACCTTAACCTCATCTTTAGATACTTCTCCCTCCAAAACCATATGGGAATCATCTAACCCACCTCAATATAAAATGGCTAAATCACCCTAAACCTCTTTGACCAAACCTATTAAGAATTTAAGAATACTTCCTACCCCTAGCTTGGATCATCCATATTTGAAGTTGGACTTAACCCCATCATGTTCACCAAATAAACCTTTGACTAAACCTATCAAAAAGGTGGAAACACCCAAACCATTTAGAGCTAGACTCATACCACCCCCTTCTCTTTTACCTTAAATTTTAGGACCTCATCCATCTACTATCCCCATTACCTATTCCTCCTCTAGAAAACCCTCTCCTTTTATTCTACCTACACCTAACTCCACCAAAATACAAAATCCACATCATTCTTAACTAACTTAGCTACCTCTAACTTCCCACCTATCACCAAATCTTCACCTTCCACCTATAAATATTCCACCTCAAAACCAACCCCAACCAAACAATCTCAAATGAAACCACCCAAAAAAACCATACCACCACTTCTAACTTCTGTGGTAAAGCCTACTTCCAAGAAGGCTCCCACTCTTCAAACCAAAAACCCAACACCATCAACACCTTTGGTCAAATCTTATTAGATCATTTTACAAACATTGTTTCAAAACACTTATATAACCTTACCACCCATCAAACCTTTTGACTCTTTATGTCTTCAACCATCATGGTTCAATGACAATTTGATTTTCCTATACCATAAGACACTATGACATGATATGAAGAACTGCAAAGCTCTCCAAAAAATTATCCATAACCTTGTGGATGAAGATGACCTATTATAGGATGAACCTCCTTTGAACCTTAAACCTACCCAAACACCAATCCAACCTACCCAAAACTTACCTACTCCCCAACTCTCACCTAAGACTAAGGAGGAATTAGAGAAATAATCCAATCTAACACTTCCTCTTATCCACACCATTCATATGGTTACCGAATATTAGGCCTAATTAAAATATAAGGGAAAAGCTAAAGTGTCCATACCATGGACATACCCTTTATCCCATCAACCTTCCAAGAAAACCCAATCACCTTCACCATTAAAAAAATCCAAAGTATCCATCTTGGGTGCCTCCCCTTCCAACCCTTCTAAATCCATTCAACATGAAGTGTTAAAACAAATTCACCAAACTCTGATGAAAATGAGTTTATATGAATTAATCAACAACTCACCACCTCACTATCAAACATTAATATATATTTTACAATCCATAAAGGTTCAAACCAAAGATCCTTAACCCCTTACAGCTTTTGTCAAATCCCTTCAACTTTCCACCCTAGTCACTTTTAAGGATTCAAAAATACCTTTTGTATATCCTAAGGATATGAATCCTCCCCTTTTCATTCGAACATACATTAATCAAACCTACATTAAGAGGGTGATGACTTATAGAGGGGTTATTATCAACATTATATCCTCCCATGCCTATGACCAAATTGAATTACCCAAGAACATCATGTATGAAACTACAATAGTTTTTCACTCTTTCAATGACACCATGGCCACTATTCTATGAATATTTGTTCTCCATGTTCACTTGGGACCTCACACCCTTATATAACTCTTTTACATTACATAGGGTGAGTTCCAATTCAACATTTTACTTGGATGCCCTTGGATCCATGTTATGAGTTGTGTCCCTTACACTTTGCATCATTGTGTCAAATTTGGGAATGAAGGTCATGTCATCACCATACCAACTGATCCTAATCCCTTTGCTTCTTAAAATATGATGTATAGACCTAATGATGTTCTTATTCTTGACCATCCATCTCACCACCAACTATCAACAAATCCACTCCTATAGTTGATGAAGCTTCAACAAGCTCATCCATCCATTTTTCATAGATCCCTATAGAGGACCCCTTGGAACCCATATTTTAATGTCTCTCACTAAAAGAATACCATCTTCTAGCCTTGGATGCTTTAACTACCCATAAATAGTATTAAAAACCCAACATGATCCTAGTTATGAACCCAACATCAGAACCATCATTCCTTTTGGGATCCCCAACCATCAAACCAACTTCATCTATGGGAGAATTTATCAAAAAATTCTTGTTTCCACCACTACCCCTCATATCTAACCATTCACATATGATTTATCATACATCAAAAAACCTTAATTTACTAAAGCATACCTTTATAGGTGTGCTTGGAAGGGGTTTGTCCTTATCCTCTATAAATAGGGACCTCATGAGCTACCAATATTCAAAACTCAAAAACTCCATGAGTTATTTAGCCTTGGGTTCATACCACCCAAAGAACCCACCTCACCTAATCCCATTTATACCATCAATGAGGATATCCCATCCTCACCAACCCCATCTCCCTCAAAGTCTAAAGATTTTGATATCATCCCACCTAACATTTTTTTATCAATACCATTATTTTATCCCCACTAACCTATCAAAAGGATGGTCAAACTAAAATGCTTTTTCTCATCCATCCTAAAATGGTAGAAAGTGATTCTCCTACCATCAAAACCATTCAACATCAATATGATTTTTACATTATCACCTACCTCAGTGTGGGGGACTCTTCTATCCATAAATCTCTTCCTGCTAAGAACTAAACCATGTTGAATGAATCTACCATTGATGTAAACTTAGGTACTTAGGATAACCCCCACATTATCAAGATTAGACAATCCTTGAATCCTATAGAATAACATGATTAGCCTAATTTCCTTTAAAACCATAACATAAAATTTTCTTTGTCCTATTAGAATATGTTTGAAATTAACCTTATATTTCTCTAAATAACATTGTCACTCATATTGATGCTAAGCCTATTTGACAAATGCTTCATAAGATGTACCCTTGCATTTCCCTCCTTGTAAAAGAGGAAATTCAACACCTCTTATCCCTTGACTTCATCCACCCCATTGATTATCCACAATGGGTTTCTAACATAGTTCCCATTACTAAACCCACAAGGGGACTTTTCCTTTGTATCAAATTTTGTGACCTCAACCTTGCTCACCCTAAGGATGACTTTCCTTTGTCTAACATTGACCAACAAGTTGATCTTATATCTGGCCATGAGATGTTATCCCTGATGGATGGTTTCTCATGATACAATTAGATCTTGATGCCCCCCAAAGATCAACATAAGACCTATTTCATCATCCCATGTGTAACCTTCTACTACAAAGTCATGTTCTTTGGTTATAATAATGATGATATGACTTATCAAGGAGCCATAACCTATATCTTCCATGACCTCATCCATAAAATCATAGAGGACAATGTGGATTATCTCCTTAGGAAATATAAATATCACAAGGATCATCTTGATGTTCTCAAAATCATATTTGAATTCCTTGTCCATTTCCATGTTAGACTTAACCCCAAGAATTGTATTTTTGGGGTCCTTTCTAGAAAGCTTCTTGGCTTTATCATCTCTCTTCTAGTAATTGAAGTAGAACCTGCTAAAGTCAAAGTAATCTTGGAAATGCCTCATCTTACTAACCTTAATCAACTTAGTAGCCTATAGGTTAAATTTCAATCCATCTATCACTTCATCTCTCAGTTATTAGATATATGACAGCCTTTTCACCATCTTCTTAAGAAATACACCTCCTTTAAGTGGACTAAGGACTACCAATAAGCCTTTGATTCACTCAAAGAATACCTTTTTTATCCACCCATTTTGACCCCTCCTAAAGAGGATCAACCATTCCACCTTTACATCTCTACCACTAACCATTTCCTAGGGGCAATACTTGCTCACCGTGATGAACATAACAAAGAATAAATAGTCTACTATATAAGTTAAATACTTATAGAGTATGAGACTAAATGTAACCATATTGAGAAACTTTGCCTCACCTTATTTTTTGGGGCCTCCAAACTCTATCACTATCTTATTAATCATAAAACCTATGTCATAACTAACACTGACCCACTCAAGTATATAGAATCTAAGCCATACCAAAATCAGCATATGGCTAAGTGATTCATGCTTCTAGTTGAGTTTGATCTTGAGTTATTTTAGGATAATAAAATAAAATGGAAATTAATTACTGATAAATTGGTCAAATCTCCCCTATGAGATGACCAACCTCTTCCTCTTATATTTCCAAAAGAGTCCATTATGACTCTTTCTAAAGAGGACCCCACTTACCAAATGACCATGTTCTTCAATGGCTCTAAATGATAGGATAGTGGGGGTGTGGGAGTTATCATCATTCCCCTTGACAATGAACCTCTTACCCTTTCCATTAAAATTGACTTTTAGTGCACCAATAATGTGGCTGAGTATGAAGCCCTAGTCATAGGTCTCTAAACCACTCTAACCTTGGGAGTCAAAATAATTAATGTCTTTGGAGATTCCCAACTTTTGGTCAAATAGGTCAATGGATCTTAACAATATAAGAATGATGTCTTATTAAATTACAAACAACTCTTAGTATCATTTGATCATTACCTTATCCAATATATTCCTCGATATACCAATAAGTTCATGGATATAATGGCTTCCCTTATTTCCCAAATCCCATCTCAACCTCCCAACTCTAAAATATTTATTACCATTCATCACTTTGTTACCCCATCTTATATCCATTCCAACCTTCGTGCCATCTGTAATGTGGAAGTATCTCCATCAAAAACATAGTAAAAACAAACATTTGCTTACCTCAACCTTGATATCATTCCTCCTAACCTCTCTCAAAATTCCCAAAGATCCTTATCTTATAGTACCTTTTGTTACACCATAATAGTGGGGATCCTCTACAAATATGGCTTCAACAACCTCCCTATCCATTGTCTTCATAGTCATGAAGCTTTTCATGCCATCAAAGAAACACATGATGAAATCTATGAGGGACATTTTAGTGGTTTACCTATCACTAAATGCATCCTTCACCTTGGATACTATTGGCCTACCCTTAACCAAGACTATTGTGATTATGTAAATAAGTGTGTCAAATGTCAACAACACACTAATTTACACTATGCAATAAACCATGGCCTTCAAGTATCTAAAGACATTTGGTCATTCTCATAATGGGGCCTTGATCTTATTGGGTAAATATATCCTCATTCATCATAATGACACCAATCCATCATTATCACTATCGAGTATTTCACCAAATGGGTGGAATCCATTCCTTTCAACTCTACCAAAGCTAAGAAAATTAATGAATTCATCAACCATCACATCATCTATCATTTTAGTGTTCCCCATAAACCATCACCAATAATGGTAAATCTTTCAAGAACAAGAAAGTCTAAGGTATTTGCAATGCATTTGGCATTAAGTTAATCTTTTTTTTTAATTTAATATCCATAACAAAATGGATACAAAAAAGATTCTAAAAAAATACTTAACAAAATGTTAACCAAAGTAGTTAGTTCTTTGATTGGCATTTATATATCCCCTTCACTTTATGGAACTATCATACTATCATTCTAACCTCTACGGGTGCTACCCATTTCTCTCTAGTTTTTAGAGTAGAGGTAGTTTTGCCTCTAGAATTCCAAATTCCTTTTCTTTTCATATATTTTCAAGAGATTATTTTCCATAGTGACTATCATCAAGAATTACTAGCATGACCTGAGCTACTTGATGAACATCACCTCATAGTGCTCAACCATCTTTATGTTTACCAAGAATGAATCAAGCATGCCTATAATAAACACCTAATTAAATGAGAATTCAATATTAGAGACCTCATCCTTAAGGAAAACCAACATGTAATCAATATGGATAAAAATAAAAGGGGTAAATTCATTGTTAATTATCTTAGACCCTACATCATCACCCATAAGTATAGATCAGAAGCTTATAATTTATCCTCTGTCAAAGGCAAACTAGAATTTGAGCCTCTTAATTCTTCACATCTATGTCCTTTATTTTTTTAAACAAGGATAAAACTCACTCTTTTGTCTAACTTAAGCTCACCCTTTGATTTATGATATCTTCACTTTCACTTACCTATCCCTATCTCCCTTTGAGGATAATTGAATATAATATATAACCAAGTGATTTAACCATCACAATTATTTCACAATCCTAAATATGGGTACCATGGATCTAGCCCTTTCATGGTTCTCATGGATACTTTTCATCTCTAATTAGATAGAATCCCATGGTCACTATTCCTTACACCATTCCATTCACCTACCATTAACCTTCTTGCGCTAAAAGTTTTGCCCTCATAAAGGAAAACCTCTAGGCCTAAATAGACTTGTCCATGTCTAAAAAATAGAAATAAATAACAATATATTTTGGGTCATATATTTATAGCATTGAATACTACTCCCTTTAGGGATAACTACCCCAAAATTCCCTAAATTGCTTAAACGAAAGATTTCTCCCTTAAAAGATAGCTACCAAACATACAAACCCAAAATTAGACCACTCCCTTGAAGGAAGGATAAGTCAAATGGGTCAAAATCAATCATTTTAAACTTCCTACATTGATAAACTTCACAAACCTATCAAAAAAAAATTAATAATAAGTAGACCCTATATCAAAATAAAATAAGCTATCCCAAGAAATGTTGCAATCAACTTTTATATCTAGCACTAGTAGACTTCCTACATCAATCAGTTTACACCTAGAATAAGACATGGAATTTTCTATTATGGTTATTTTGTCACCTAAAGAAGGGGAAAACTAACCCACATAAGGTTACCTTACCTATCCACCCATTTACATTTCACCTTTCACCTATCCTTCCCTTTATACCTTCTTTTAATCAAGGGATTTTGAGATTATTTAACACAATTATGATCAAGACACTTATTTATCAACTTAATAATTCTAATTTGAAGCATTAAAAAGTTTTAATTTACTTAAGCCAATATGATTTTAGGTTTCCTTTTGTCCTTACCAATGAAAAGGAATCATGTTTATTTTCCTATCTTTCATTATTGATTCATGTAGACATGTGTCTCATTAGTTCTTGTCAATTTTCCTACATTTAGTTTGTTATATGCTTACTTTATGTATTTTCATTACATCCTTAACCATGATCACATTTCATGTCCATGATCATAAACAACAAACATCGATAATAAACACAAAATTATGAACTATATCCATGAACTACATCATATATCTATCTATGATCAAAACATCATGAAATCACATAATATAACATCATATCATAAATATCATCTTATCCATATACAATTAAATCATCATGTAAACATATCATATCCCATCTACATGTCTATCCATTTTTCATAAAATCACAACAATTCATCTTATAATATCAAATCATAAAACTAGATTAGCATGACCATAAAAAAATCACCATGATCACAACATCATATGGAATCCAACCATCCATAGTAATAAACATCCATGAAATAAACATAACATAATCCATAAAACATCACATGCCTAAGATACTGAGTAAAACATCTCATAAATCATGCACATGAACCATGAACCATAACATGAACATAAATATAAACATCACATCAAAAACATGAAATCATGAAATGCATGTCAATATGTAACCATCATCATGAGCATCTTAAAACATAATCAAGATATACATCATGTTATCAAATACATAAGACATATAATAATGTATAAATCTCTCTCTCATGTACATCTCACATCATTGACACATAGGTCGATATCAAAATCATGTACATACAACATATCAAAGCATATAATATCATATATCAATCCCTTATGGCACCACTACCACTCACTCCTCCACCTATAGTACCATTTGGTGCTAGTCCCCCTAATTTACCTACCTAACCCACTATAGAGGCCCATTATCCCTAATTAGTTATAGTTAGACCACTTACAAAACTAGCCCTATATTCCCCATATCAAATATCTAATGGTAATTATTCTAGTACGATCACCTCATAATATATCAGCTCCTCAGTGGTGGCTAAGTATCATGTCATAAAAATCATATCAAGTCCTCCTATAAGGGCCCCTACTAGTGCTACCACCTCTCCTACCCTCTACCTTAGTGAATCTCTCTCTTGAGTCACTAAACTAAGAGAGATCCTTTCCTGATCTCACTCTCCTATCAACATCACCACCTAACCTTGTAAAGTGATAATCTATCCCAATAAAGTGGCTACCTATCCCTATAATCTAGTGATTTATGCATATGCCACTATAAGTGCTACCTATACCTATCCATCCTAAACACCACCCTATACTAGTGCCATAATAGGATCTATATCCATGGGCTATTGACCCCCATCACTACATCCAAAATTGGTTTTTATACATAAACCCTAATACCATGCTACATATCCATCTACCACATTAGCATCATCTATTGTTGCTCTAGCTAGTAGCTCTTCATGATCCAAAACTACATCATATGGTTGTGGCTCTAGAAGTAAGAACTTGACATCGTCCCACCTATATCTCAAGAATGTTGGTATAATCCCCTAAATGAGGCCAAACTACCTCTAAACTCAATCAAATAGGATGAGCTCAATCTCCCCATCCTACCTCCCATATATCCATCTCCAACTCTATAATGATAAAGTGTGATAGATATACTAGGCCCACCTAAGACAACCCACATATGGCCTCCAAATGACATCACCCATCACCAAATCCTCCAAGGCATTTTAAAACTAATCAATATCCCTTACACCACCATTGGCATCTATCAATGCATAATCTCCCCTCTATATCAAGAATCCCACTTTGTAGTCCATTATAGTGTAGTCATCCCATAGTAACCCAAAAGGTTTCAACACTTAAATGTGCTCATATATATAACAATAGAGTATAAATCCACCACTGATACCATATCACCAATGTGATTAAAAGGCCTATAAATCCCTATATATCTAGACTAGTAACACTGGTACCCACCCAAACATAGTCCTCCCTAGCAACATCTCCACTAATACTTAAAGTAGTAGATAAGGGAATCAACCACTAATTAAATTAGGGAAAGTGAAATAAGACACTACCATCATCATCATCATCATCATCATCATCATCATCATCATAATCATCATCATCATCATCATCATCATCATCATCATCATCATCATCATCATCATCATCATCATCATCATCATCATCATCATCATCATGAGTAGACATCGATCCTTTAGATTCCTTTGGTATAGTAGCCCATATTTAAAACTTCCTACGTGATACTTCACATGGACCCAATCCATTCTATATAATAGATCCATATGCTAGTCACTCTCCTCACTCTCTATATGATAAATTATATCCACTTAAATTGGTATCCATGTAATCCTATGAACATCCTCTAGGATGCTAAGTTATCCAGTCAGTAATTGAAAAATGTTCATTGATGGGTCCCATCTCCCTATGAGAACCATAATCATAGTTGTATCTCATGATAGGTTTTGATAGTGTGTCATGGCCCCTAAGCTGACCTCCTCCATGTGCATCCACTCATCATCAGTCATCCCATCATGAACCTCTATAAATATCTTAAGGCTTGGTCCCTCATCTAGATCTAGTCACGTGCCTATAAAAATAAACATGTCAACATATACACTTAGTTTTCCATTGACATCTCTCATTTCCTTTTATGTCACTCATGCCCCAAAAACCACCTACTTTTTGATGTTAACATGAAACCATTACCTTTATGACATTACCTTTAACATTTTAACAACTATCTATCATTATCTATCACATTAAGACCACTTTACCTAATAACTAATGCCTAATTTTTAAATATCATACCTTAATCTATCATAATTTCCCTAAAAATATAAAACTTACACTTAACTCTATTCAAAAACATTCTTCACATGACATTCCAACTTGACACTTTTGCCCTTAAACCCCTAACCAATCACTTACCACACCACCTATCCTAATCTTACACTAATCTCACTTTAGAGATTGCCTAATCTCACTTCAACCAAAAATAATTTTTTTGGAGATTACCCTTATCTAATCACCCATTTAACCACATCCACCTTGATGTTTGTCATTTTTGACCCAAATTATTTGCATGTTTTATGATAACCTTGCTTAGCAATTTTGACCATACCAACCATTTTTGCCATGTTTGACAATTTGAATTTTGCACCACATAATACATGACATGACCATTTAGGTTTTTTTATGGAGAACTTCCTACCTTGGATACCTAAAAAAACACTGACCCTATCTAAGAGACTTATAGACTCACCTGATCAGCTATGACCAATGTTATGGACCAGTTACCCTATCATTTGTTGTTATAAAACTGACCTTATTTTTGCCAATATTGGTAAATTTAGTCTTTGCATAATCTTGACTATCATACTTAGTTTTATTTTGTGTACATGTTTATGTTTCAAATGCCTAACTCCATTTTATCACCACCTAGTGACTCACCATCAACCACTTATCAAACCATGACTTGATTTTGGTTTCACTTCATCAACTCTTGGTTTGAGGGGAAACACCTCCTCTCATACTTGGGAAAAAAAAACCTTTGATCAACAATCTATTTTTGTTTTTCAACTTGTTAATCCAAAGCTACATAACAAAAAGTGGCAAAATGTAGACATTAAAAAATTACACATGATAGTTCTAGTTATTGAAATGCCTTAATACCCCTATCAAACCTTGAGTTTAGTTGACCACCTAGCTATCTAACTCATCAACTTACAAACTTAACATTTAACCAAACCTTTTTAACCCCCACCTTGACCAATTTACCTTTAGCACTTGACCATCGATGGTCATCCCAACTATCAATAATTAGCCTGACCATTGATGGTCAGGTCCTCATCTCCTCAACTTCCTAACACATCAGCCATATATATATATATATATATATATATATATATGAGATAATGAGGCACCATTTAATACATTTTCCTTATGTGGTGATAATTAACTTCCAAGTATCATGATCAACAACCTCATCCTCTAGGGAACCTTCCATCCTCAATCTCTCTTTGCTTATAAAAAGAGGGGAGTGGGAAGTAAAAAGGAATCAATCACAAGAGTTATCAATAATATAGGTATTCAATATCTCCAACATCCAATCCATTTTTAGTAACTTAGCACCAACAAAAGATACTTGAAACTCTATCAAATTTTCTTTTGAGGCTAAAGTATTCTTACTCTAGCAAAATGGTTTCAACCTTCAACCATAAACCAAATAGCAAGCTATAGGTATATCAATAATTTAACATTGTTATTTTAGACTTATAACCTCCATAACCTAATTATACATGTATACACCCTATTTCCTCTCTACTAGGTCCTTAATAGAGCCTTTATCTACCTATCTATCTATTCTATAATTATTTTTTGATCATCTTTATAAACACATAAGAAACTATCGATGGTTAGCAAAACCATTGATGGTCAACTCCAACTATCAATGGTTATCCCAACCATTGATGGTTCACCCAACCACTGATGATCAATGTGGCATAAAATAATACCAAGTTATTTTCAACACCTTATCCCTTGCCAAATCTAACTTTCTATGTTACTACTTATTCATATACCCTTTTTTGAGTTTTTGAACTAGATCCCATCCACTTTAGTATAAGTATTGACTCACTTTTGCTAAAGATCCCCCTTTTTAGTTCTTTATTATTTGAAATTTATTCCTTCCTATCCAAAGAAGATTTTTTCATCATCATCTGGATTACGTGTGCATTAACATTCAGGTATTTCTACCATATCCATATTACTAGTTTCTTATCTTCTTCTAAAATTAAGAAATGAGCAAAAATTAAGAGAAACATAGTTGATCAAATCCTAAGGGAAATGATGGAATAATCCTAATTTAAGTCACTAACTAGACACTTCTATCCACTATAAGATCATCCAAAAGACATCAAACACTGAACATGACCTTCATAATCTAAAAAATAGTAGTTAGGTGAGATCAAGAAATGACAAGGGAGATATTTCTACCACATATGCAAATAAAACTGGTATTTCACTCTATACCAAAATAATTGAATCTAAAAACAATATTTAATTCATCTAAAAATTTTACAAAATTAAATCTTGGTAGAGTCTAGTCTTGCTAGGAGAGGGATAGATTTTTAAAAAAGGTTAAAAGCCTACATATATAGCAAAAGAATAAATTAACCAAGAGGTTAGAATTTGATGAGAAGAGAAGATCAAATTGATGTAAAATCAAGTCTATTCTTTGTCAAATTAATTAGAATAGTCTCTTAGATATCTCATTTGTCTCTTTGTCTTGCATGAAGATCTTATTTAGCATTGGAATAAGAGGTGGGTCCATATTGACTAGTCTAAAGCTCTGTTTGCATGAATTGTACACCATTATTTGGTGTCTTAACTCCAAATTGAATTAAATCTTGAAGTTTTTGAATGTCCTTCTTTACATTATAAAAATTAATATGCATGAAGATAGTCAATTAGTCATGATTAGTCAACTTGGAGTCAAGAGCCCTTAAGACTAGTTAACTACTTATTTGGTCCTTCATTGCATGAAATGACACTTTTAAGGATGAAAATTTGCATGAACCTCCATGTTAAGATCATATATTCAACATGGAAACTCCATGGAATCTCTTTGTCATCTATTTCAATGCCAACTTTCTTTTTGATGTTTGATTAACTAGTCTTATTAGGCCAATTAGGTCTAAAATCCTATCTTCTACTTGTAATGACCTTAGAACCTACATAATAAACCATGAAATCTATAAAAAAAATAATTATATTAGACCTGAGTCAACTTCTCCCATCATGAGATAGGTTGTTTAGATGAGAAAACTCTCACCATTTACTCAACATTTTCTTATAGAGTGTCTATTTTTATTGAGATAGTAGGGGAAATTCTAGGAATATTTTTGACCAAATCATGATTTTAGGATGAATAAAAATTCTCATTATTCCATCTCCATGACTTGGTTTCATGTAAACTAACATGTACCTCATTTTCCATGCATTTTTATTTTAAAAAAAATGATTTATGCCCTGATCCTTATAGTTCCATATATCAAATTAGAATTTATGGAATCCTCTCTGAGTTTACATAAAATTTTAAGAGGTTTTATATTAAACCATAGAGATTTTATGGCAATAAAATCAATTTTTTACAAAATTAGTTTTTTGAGGGTTTTAAAGATGAATCCTCCAAATGATGATTCATGAAGCACAAACCTCCAAATCAAAAATTATTTCCATTTATGTGTATTAAATTTAACCCCCTAACACCCCTAAAAATATTAGGTTCTGATGAAAAATATATGCAAATTTATCACATGGAGGAAATTTTCCTCTAGGGTATTGCTTGCATTTTGGGCTACCTATTATAGACATCCAATTCCTAATACCATTTGTGTTGAAATTGTCAATATTACTCAAATTAAAATCAAATGCACATTTTAGGTCAAAATTAAAAAAAAATCCTAAATGGTTCAAACTTGTCATTTATAAGTGCCATTTTAGGTCAAAGTATCCCTAAATAGGGCAATGCATTTTATGGGCCAGCTAACTTTGATCAGATTATTTTGTGTCAAAATGACCATTTTCCATTTAGTGCTCTTGATCACTCTTTTCTTATAATTAATTAGTACAAATCATGTACCTTTATTATTTTTTGTTGGAAACATCCTAAATAAGAATATGGTTCTAATGCATTTATCGTCACCTTATAATTCTTTCTATCTCAAATTACAACCCAGTAATATGAATTTTTGACCATTTTGATTAGTTGAGGGTTAATTTTAAAATAATTACAAAAATGTCGATTAAAATTTATTAAGGATAATTAATCCAAATCAAGGGCTTAAGTAGATTTTCCATGAGAGTTGTTGAATATTTCTTTTTCAAAATTGATTCTTATTATCTACATCACCTAGTGACATCATTTATGGGGTGGCATCCATCAAGCCATAAGTGTATCAAACCCTCATTATAACCTATGCCTATGCCATCTTGAAATCATAGATTGGGATAAAAAAAATTTGTCATATGCCTTGATGAGTTTCTATTAGTGATCATAAATAGGGTATTGATTTTTCATTGAATCCTTCTACCTACTTTAGAGAGAAGGAAAACTTTCTTGGTCATAATAAAGAGTAAACATCAATATCTTTAGGTGAAAACCTTTTTAAGGCACTTGTTGATCAGGGAAAAAGTAAAGAAAAAGATAAGCCTTTGATTGAAACCCTGTTTCAGGCACTCTGAGGTGGGAAAGTTTGCTCATCCCCTCAAAACATAGAAAGTCCATCTATCCCAAGTTCTATAGCTGGTACAAGCATCTCTTTAGAAAAACATCAAATATTTGAGCATCTTTCTCTTGAGTTTCCATAGGTCTTTGCCAATTGGCCTATACCTGAGAAGGCAGATTCTAATTCTTCATATTATCCAAATCTTTGGGAGGAAAAAAATAACATATAGTAGAATAATATGATCACAACCATACATTTCCTAAAATTATATAAGATGGATCCACACTCCTTATGGAGAACACAATAGAAGTGAATTTGGGAACCCATGAGGATCCAAAAAATGTTTATCTTGGAGCTTCCCTTATTGAAGTAGAATGTGAACATATTATATCCATTATTAAGGATTATATATACATATTTACATGGGCATATTATGGCATGCTAGGCTTGGATCTAGATTTAGTTGTGCATCATCTAGTTGTTCACCTTAATGTTAAAATGGTCAAGCTAAAGTTAAGAAAGATGCATCCATACATCGCCCTTTTGGTTAAGGCTGAGTTGGAGAAGTTATTAGGAGCCAATTTTATCAGACCATTAGACTACTCTAAATGGATTTTTAACATAGTGTCAATAAGTAAAAATACCCTAGGTATATGTGTTTTTACTAATTTTGATGATATCAACAAGGCATATCACAAAGATTATTTCCCTCTACCCAACATCAACATGATTGTCAACTCAACTGCTAGGTATGATATGTTATCCTTAATAGATGTATTTTCTAGTTAAAATTAGATCAAGATAGCCCTTAAAGATCAGCATAAGACTGCATTCACCACTCCATGGGGGAAATTCTACTACCGAGTTGTGCCATTTAGTTTGAAGAATGCTGGAGCCACATATCAATGTGAAATTACTATCATCTTCCATGCCATGATGCATAAAATTATCAAGGACTATTTTGATGATATACTAGAAAAATCAAGAATAAGAGATAGATACCTTGACATTCTATGAATAATATTTGAGAGGCTTCATGCATATAAAGTCTGCTTGAATCCTAAGAAATGTGTCTTTGGAGTCACATTAGGAAATTTTCTAGGTTTCATTATATCATAATGAGGGATTGAAGTCAACCCTGTGAAGGTCACCACTATGATGTAAATACCTCCACCCAACAATCTTAAATAGTTTTGAGGTCTACAAGGAAATATCCAATATATACACAAGTTTATTTCTTAATTGGTAGATAAGTGCCACCCATTTACCCATCTCTTAACAAAAGGTGTGACATTTCATTGAGATGAACATTTTCGGATAGCATTTGCAAAGCTTAAAACATACTTAGCTAATCCACCAATATTATAACTTCCAACATAAGGAAAGCCACTGTTTCTTTACATATCAACCATGGAATATGCACTAGGGGTACTTTTGGCTCAGCATGATGATCATGATAAGGAACACATAGTTTATTATTTAAGCTACACACTGATATCCTATGAAAATAATTATATGTCTATTGAGAAGGCATGTTTAGCTATCATGTTCACCAATCAAAAATTGCAACATTATATGTTAAATAACAAAACTTTTGTTATCACCAAGGTAGATCCTCTCAAGTTCCTCTTATCTAAAGTAACTCTCCAAGGATGTATGGCTAAATAGATTATGTTCCTCAGTGAGTTTGATATTGAATTATAGAATTAGAAGGCAATAAAAGGGAATATTCTTATAGAACAACTTGTAGAAGCTCCTATCATAGCCACTCAACCTCTCAACTTTGACCTTTCAGATGATTCTCTCATGACGATAAAACAAGCATCACAAAATCCTAAGTAGTGGACACTCTATTTTGATGGATCCTTCACATCACGAGGATCTAGATTTGGCATATTGTTTATAATGGCACAAGGAGATTTTATCCCCAAAGCCTTCCATATATAATTTTAGTGTACAAACAATATGGCCAAATATGAAGCATTGGTTGTAGGGCTCCATCTTGCCATACAATGGGATATTCAAAGCTTAAAAGTCTATGGAGATTCACAACTAATCATAAATCAGATAACTAATTAGTATAAAATAAGAGATGATAAGCTTGTCCCTTACAATAAAATTATTGATAACCTTAAAAGAAATTTTAAATCTCTGTAATTTGAGCAAGTTTCATTAGTCAACAATAGGTTTGTTGATGCCATGGCAACAATTAGTTCCATGATTCAAATGAATGATAGTGCTAAAGAGTATCAGTTTCTAATTGAAAATATTCTTTAGTCATCACATATTTTATTAGATTTAGAAAGGATATGCAACATTGCTGATCCTAATCTCTCACCTGAGCTACCATGGTACTAAGATTTTTATAACTATTTCCATAGTTGTGTCTTTCCTACCAACCTTTCCAATAACCAATAGAAAAATTTCTTTCATCACCTAACAGATTATATCCTCCTTGGACACATGATTGATCAAAAATTCTATGATGGAATGCTTCTTCACTATTTATCTTTGGGAGACTACAAGTTGGCACTTAAGGAGGTTCATGAAGGAATGTGTGGAGCCCATACCAATAGTGTAGTCCTAGTAAATAAACTTCTCAAAGAGGCTATTATTGGCCTAAAATGGAGACAGATGCTTGTAATTATGTAAATAATTGTGTTCTTTGTTAGTAGCATGGCAACTTGACACATGAATCTTCCTTACCATTATAGCCAATTACAACACCATGGTCATTCTCAACATGGGGTCTTGATCTCATTTGGAAAATTAACCCAACATCTTTAGATGGCCATAAGCACATTTTGACTACAACCAATTACTTTAACAAATGGATTGAGGCAATTCCTCTCATTTATGTTACCAAGAAGAAAATAGCCAAATTCATTCATTACCATATCATTTGTATATATGGCATCCCATTTCATATTATATCTGATAATGGTAGATCCTTTATAAACCAAGATGTGAAAGCTCTTTATGAAAAATTCAAGATCAAGCATAAGAAATACACTCCATATAACCTACAAGGCAATGGATAAGTTGAGGCATCAAATAAAACCATTCTAGCCATCTTAAAAAATATTGTCAATGATGGTGGCCATAATTGTCACTTGCAACTCTTTCCTACCCTCTAGGCTTATAGAACTAATCATCACACCCAAACTAGAGCTATTCCATACTCCCTTATTTTTGACACTGAAGCTATCATCCTGATCAATATTGAGCTCCCATCATTAAGAATATCATTAGAGCACATTGAAGATGATGAAGACTATAGAGCCTCATAGTTACAAGAAATATAACTTCTTGATGGTAAGCATTTGGCTTCCCTAGAAAACTTGTAGGCCTATCAGAATAGATTATAGAGAAGCTACAAAAAATGTATTTTCCATTGATAATTTGATATTAGTGACTTAGTTTTGAAATATAACAGAAATAACATGAATGCTAAACCCAAAAAGAAAAGCAAGTTTTAGCCTAATTAGTTTGGACCATATATTGTCACAACAAACTATGGATCAAGAGCATATTAATTGGCTAAACCTAATGGTGAAGAAATTTTAAAGGGCATGAACATCATACACCTTAAGAGATTCTATGCATGAACAACTTTAAACCATTATCTATAAGACCCCTGACTTGGTGGTAACTTGTGTTATCATAATTTTTTCCCACCCTTTTATCTTACCTTGAGCACATTTTATACTACCCTAGTCTATTTTTTGTGAATCCTGATGGTAAAGGCTTTTGAACTCTTGGCACTCTAAACACATTCTTTATCTCATTATAGATTTATCTCTTCAAGATGCATATTATTTGTTATGCCTAAGACATTTTATAAGCTTGAAAACTTTTTATCCCTTGACTAATTATGATCTCAATTATGTCTCATGAGCATTATGAACATCTTCAACAATAGTTCTAAAAAGTAGTTCAGCTAGGATAATCTTGTGTAGCTTTTGATAGGTGAACAACTACATCTTCTCAATGTAATTATTTTGTTGCTTTCTTTTTTTTATCAAGATCCTCGCTCTCACTTATTTATGAGCATGGGATGTTATAGCTAGCTTAGCTATCTTATTAGACCCTCTACTCTTAGGACATGCATCTCCTCAACTAGATGTTTCCACCTTTTGCATATTTTATCCCAAAAACACAAAAAGAAATTAGAAACATTTTTAAAATACCAAAAAAATCATAACATGATCCAAAAAAGAACAAAAACATTGTCTCACACTTCTATACATTTCTACATTCCCATTCTACCATCCCACGCTCTCACCATTTTGTGAGCAATTGTTAAGTTTAAACACTTTCACCATTTTCTAAGCAACTATTAATTTTTAATGCTATTTCCATTTTTAAAGCACAAAAACACTAGTTCATTTCATCCTATCCCATGAACTTTCCATTTTTCAAGATCATTCTTTCTCATCTCATCAACTTCTTATTTCCCAGATGATTCTCATTTATTTTTTGTCTCTTACATTTATTCTATTAAATTAATCATGCTAGTTTGATCATCATTTTTCTTCTATCCCATTTCCTAGGAGAACCAAATTTGGCCTAAATTTCATGTTAGAACATGCATCCATATAACTAAGTAGGCAGTGCCCACTTGCCTTAAACATCTGGAGTCAGCTCGACCGAAACCTTCCTTTTCTTCTCTTCCCCCATTTCTTTTGTCATTGTTCTTTTTAAAGATGTGGTGGAAAGTAATGCCTCTACCACACATGCATGAACATATGTCTTTAAACTACACTAACTTGGTTTTTTGTTTATGTGTGTTTATTTGAGTTTTCTTAGTGTTTTGTTGTGTTTTCTTGGTGTTTTGTTGTTCTTTCACACCTCTCCTTTAATTTCTTATCCTTTTCTCTTTTTATTATTTATCACTCCATTCTTGGGCTTGTGTGTCTTTGTATTTTTTTACTATTTGATTTTGATTTTTTATTTTGTGTTTAAGCATACCTTAATGGTCCACATGGATCTTAATTATTCATATCTTGGTCTCATGTCGTTAAGATGTTCTTGCCTTTTTTTTAAAAAATTTTTTTGTTATTACTTAATTCTTGATAGATCATATCTTGATTTCAAGTTAGGTTCATTTATGTTTATCTTTTTCTCTATCTTTTGATTTTTTGTTTAAACGTAAATCACTATAACTCTAGTTTTGGTCATTATTTTACCATTATCCTTGTTATAGGTATTCACATTTAAACTAGCTCACCACAATTAGAATATTATGTCATTCTATGTTATTAATACTTACAGTGCCTAATTTATTTTTCTATATCAAACACTTTGTGCTCAGGTCTCAAGGTCTTAACATCAACATCAACTCTGATGAATGATTCTCAAGAACACTTTACAAAACTTAGGTTCATGATGTGGAATTAGGCTTCTAGGTAACATGAATTTAAATCTTCTTTATTTATGCTTAGATGTGCATCTATTTTCCTACATTGTGAGTCTAATCAATTCTTAATCATTTTTCATCATTCCTCATTCCAATCTCTCCCAAACATGGGTGAACTACATTGGCCTAAAGTTAATGTTGAAATATGATTCCATGGAACTATGTAGCTAGTGATTAATTTATATTAAGGTCATCTTGGCTATCTCCATTCTTCTTTTCATCTCTCTCATCACTTTATACATTCTCATATTCTTGGTTTCATATGGATTTCTAAGCCATTACACCATCACATGTCCATTTGTACCCACTCACTTTAACCTATCTTTTGGGTTATATATTTGAGTTATTCTTGCTTGCCAATTATCCATGTTGGGGCCCAATATTTGAACCACCATTAAAATCAAATAAATCTCTATATCAGCAAAATCATTCTTTATTCATTATCAATGATCAAGATTTTCCCTATTGGGGCACACCTATTTTATCACGATCATATTTTCTCTATTTGGGCACTTCTTATTATCTTCTCTTTGGAGACCCCATTTTAGTGGTGTTTCCCTTACTAAATTAGAACATTCTCCCTTTTCCTCTAATTCCAAGCTCTCCAAGATAAATTCCATGATGGCATTTTTTTAGTGTGCAACTTATCTTAGGATTGATCAATGCCATAAGCACATAGCTTGTTCTCTCAAATTGGGTACATTTAAAGTATGTCCCTTACATTTATGGATTGTATCTTTCCAATTCCCCATCTCTAGGGAATATTATACCTCTAATTATATTTTGATCATTGATGGTAATCACGTGAGCAAGCATTAGCTCGTTAGGATGTGATATTTTCCCTAGGTTAATCTCTCATTGATGAATACGCTAATCTTAGTCAGCTCTGGCATTTGATTACAAACAGGAATATTGATAAAAGTGTTGTTCTAAAAATTTCCATCTTTGAGTTAGGCAAAGACTCAATGGTTTACATAATTACAAATACACCTCCATTCGCTATAGGCCAAAGGCCTTACAAAATAGGTGGCTCCCTTTCTTTCTTTTTTTCTTTTTTTTTTTAATTTTTATATCTCAACCAGTTCTTCATTTCCAATGTTCATTTCAACTTACAAAGAAAATAAATGAGAGAACGGATAAATGTTCAAAGGTTTCATTTGAGGAAAATGAACTTGAAACCAAAGCTCAAATTTTTTTTAGATTGCTGCAGCTTCCAATCAGAAAACCATCTTCAAAGCAACTTACCAACAAATAGACATCTGGTATGTGTCTGTGTTTTTACAGACCTTTTTCTACGCCTCCTTCCTTCCTTTCCAATGTACCTCTGTTCTCTCTACATCCTTCTTTCTTCCTCTTCTTATAGCCACTTCTCTTGAATGAGAGACATTTTCCTGTCCTTCCTTTCTCTTCTACACCACCCATGCATATCTTATTTTTTTTATTTGTTTTTCAAGAATCTTCTCTAAACCTCCATGCCAAACTTGGCCTCAGGCAAAACAACAAACATTTTTTCAATTAAAAAAACATACTAAGGTTGAAACTATTTCAACCATTCCTCCATTATTCCCTCAATAGCCCAACAATTATTGTTTTCACTTTTACTTTTTACAATTACTCAATTTTAACATTTTAGAGGAAAATATAATGAATTCAAATTTCAGTTTAAGCATGACCATGTCTTGCCAAGACGTATGTAGATGCTCCTGCATCATACTCTCCTTCTAGAAAAGATTTGAAACTTAGTTCAAATGTCATGCTTTCTCTTCACTTTAGTCTTCACTTGTATACTTGGATCCCACAGTCTTGTTGTCAATACCAATGCTTGTCTTTGGTAGTCTTTGTCTTTCATCTTACTTTTCTTCCTCTTCTGGTATGTTCTTCTTCTCATCTCTTTCTCAGCTGCAATCTTCCACTTCCATGCTTCTTCATATGTGTCTCTAAACTTTTCATCTTCTATACCTGCATTCAAAACATCAAAAACAACCTTAGTAGAAAAACATTGAGGCCATGAAGCCCCTTGATTATCTTCATATTGTTCTTTGTCCAAATCTGCCCTCACCATCTTTCTTTGTTCTTGCCTCAATTCATTTTCCATCTGATCGATGGTGCCACCATGTTGATAGGTGTCTCTACACAACTCTCTTGGAGGATTCAACAACTCTTCTATCCTCTTCAACTCTTCATTCAACACATGCTCATCTAACTCTTCATGTCCTATATCAAACTTAGGACTAGATTGTCTTTCATCCTGTATAAGTGCATTCATCCACTTTGTGGTTTCTTCATACAAATCAGCTTCTTCACCAACATCAATATAATTATAAAAAACAATAGGAACACCAATACCTTGTGTCTCCTTACTATCTTCAATTTCTGCCTAAAGCCATCTTGTTTGTTCTGCTGCATATTCTTTCCTTTCCCCATCATCCATCCATTTTGAACTCTCTCCTTGCTGCACATTAGTTTTCATAGACATTTTCCATTCCTCATTTTCCATAAAAAGATCATTAATTGATTCAAAAACATAATCATAGTCCATTTGTTTACCTTTCCATGTACTTGTGTCAGCCTTCACCTTCTTCCATTGATTTTTTGGTGTTGATGTCTCAACACTCACATCTTCTCTCTTTGCCTTCTTAGGCACCCACATTTGATTTTTTCTCTTATCAATTGACTTTCCAAGCCATTTAGGCATCCTATAACCATGCTCTTGTGATACTACTAAAAAACCAACTTTGTTTATCCTTTTATTTTCTTGCACATCTACATTCATATGAGAAAAATCAATCTTATAAGATAAACTTGCTTGCTTGCTTACTTGTTGCTTGCTTGTGTGCTTCACCATCCACTTAGGCATCACGTATCCATGATTGACCGCTTTGTGTGAGGACTTCATCTTCCTCTTGCCTCTTCTAACTTGTGTATTAACATCTTCATGCTCACAATAACAATCAAAATCATCACTTAACACTTCATTTACCTCTTGGATAGCTTGTTCCACAGAGCAATCTTTCTCTTCCTTTGTGCTTGGCTGTCCTCTTTCCTCTTCTTGACATTCAATGGCATCTTGGAATTCAGCTTCATCTTCTACTTCTTCTCTTGCTTGTATAGGTTCTTCAACACCTCCATTATGCATTAACCAATGCATCTCTTATTCTTTATCAACAACAACAAACTCTCTTCTCATTCCTGCACATTCACTTGTGTACTTGGTATCTTCTCCTACACCAATCTCTTCACTTTCCAAGGCCCTTCTCTTGACCTTCACAAGGCTATTCATACCTGCACTTACCCATTCAAAAATAGCATTAGATATAAAAACAAGAGACCATAATGTCTCCATGAGTGTTCTCTTCACCCACACTCTCATCTTCTCAAGTGCTCTTCCTAGCACTTCATCTTTTCTTTCTTCTCCTCTCTTGTTCTCCTCAATGAGAACCTTCTTCTCAACTTCTTCCTCTTACTGCTCACTTGGCAACCTTCCCATACTCTTGCTTCTATGGGCTTCTCTCTTCATGGAAATCTCATTTTGCCTTCTTCTCCTCTTCATTAGGAGATCTATAGGCCACTTCATCCTCCTCCTCATTGGACATACCCATGCTTGCTTATCCATCTGCATCCAAGACTCATACTCATCTTTAATCTTAGCTAACTCTTTCTTCAAACTAGCAATTTCTTTATCAAAATCAACATTAGTTATACCTTTGATGCTTGCTTTCCTCTTGCTACCCTCATATACCTTGTTACTCTGTAGTGCTTTCAACAATGCTTCCATCTTTGAGATCTTCACCCAAGTCTTTTCCACCTTGGTCTCTTGATCCCTTGTCTCACCCAAGCCTTTTTCCTTGACTGGTCTGTTGACAATCTCCTTTGATCTCACCTAGGCCTTTTACATCCTAGTCTTTTGATCCTTCTCTCAATCCTACAACAATTCTTTATACAACACTTCATCAAATACAAATCATAAATCCAAGCTTACTTTTCTTTGGATCTTCCTCTTGAGCATTCACTTTCTCTTCTTCTAGAGCTCCTCTAAGCTTCAAACTCCATCCTTTACCTCACCTAAGTCTATTTCACCTTAGTCTTTTGGCAAACTATCCATGCTTCTTATTGGACCTTCACTAAGCCTTACTTGGCTTCTTCTCTTCTTAAGCCTCAATGGCTTGGCTGCCTTGAACCTACAACTCCTTTACTTGATTGCTTCTCAGTAAAATAACTCAAATCAAATAGCACAATTATGCATACCTTTTCTCCCCAGGGTCTTCTAGCACTTGTCTTACTGATCCTCTTACCAAATCCTGTAACAACTCATTAGAAATCACAACCAACAAGTTACCAATTCCCAAGAGCTTCAAGCTCTGATACCAAATGATGTATACGCTGATCTTAGTCAGCTCTGGCATTTGATTGCAAACAGGAATATTGATAAAAGTGTTGTTCTAAAAATTTCCATCTCTGAGTTAGGCAAAGACTTAATGGTTTACATAATTACAAATACACCTCCATTCGCTATAGGCCAAAGGCCTTACAAAATAGGTGGCTCCCTTTCTTTTCTTTTTTTTTTATATATCTCAACCAGTTCTTCATTTCCAACGTTCATTTCAACTTACAAAGAAAATAAATGAGAGAATGGATAAATGTTCAAAGGTTTCATTTGAGGAAAATGAACTTGAAACCAAAGCTCAAAATTTTGTTTTAGATTACTGCAGCTTCCAATCAGAAAACCATCTTCAAAGCAACTTCCCAGTGAATAGACGTTTGGTATGTGTCTGTGTTTTTACAGACCTTTTTCTATGCCTCCTTCCTTCCTTTCTAATGTACCTCTGTTCTCTCTACATCCTTCTTTCTTCTTCTCCTTACAGCCACTTCTCTTGAATGAGAGACATTTTCCTGTCCTTCCTTTCTCTTCTACACCACCCATGCATATCTTATTTTTTTATTTCTTTTTCAAGAATCTTCTCTAAACCTCCACGCCAAACTTGGCCTCAGGCAAAACAACAAACGGTTTTTCAATTACAACAACATACTAAGGTTGAAACTATTTCAACCATTCCTCCATTATTCCCTCAACAGCCCAACAATTATTGTTTTCACTTTTACTTTTTACAATTACTCAATTTTAACATTTTAGAGGAAAATACAATAAATTCAAATTTCAATTTAAGCATGACCATGTCTTGCCAAGACGTATGTAGATGCTCTTGCATCACTCATTCTCTCTCTCTTTTTTAGAGTGCATCCTTCTCTTTACTCCTAGTATATCCTCTCGAGGGGGAATCATGGGTCTATTATAATTTCCTCTTGATAGCTCTTTTCTTTGAAAACATGTTGCTTCACTTGAATGTCTCGCTATGCCTTCTCAAATCAAAATGTAGACATCTAATTCCTAACACCATTTTGTGTTTAAATTGTCAATATTACTTAAATGCACATTTTAGGTCAAAATACATATTACGTCCTAAATGGTTCGAAATTGTCATTTCCAAGTTCCATTTTAGGTCAAAGTATCCCTAAACAGGGCAATGCATTTTATGGGCCATCTCAGATCTTTGATCAGATCATTTTGAGTCAAAATGATCATTTTGTTATTTGTTGTTTGGAACATCCTAAATGGGAATATGGTTCTAATGCATCTAGTGTCACCTTTTAACTCTTATTGAGTCAAATTATGACCCAGTAATATGACTTTTTGACCATTTTATTTAGTTGAGGGTCAATTTTCAAATAATTACATAAATGTTGATTAACCTTGCTTAAGGATAATTAATCCAAATAAAGGGCTTAAGTGGATTTTCCATGAGATTTGTTAAATATTTATTTTTGAAAATTGATTCTTATTATGTGCATCACTTAGTGACATCATCTGTGGGGTGGCATCCATCAAGCCATAAGTGCATAAAATATCAGGATTATGGGTCACCCATGCCTAGTTAAATGCCTCCTATGCCTCTTCAATGCCCATTATTCCAAGGTCATATTGAGGATAAGTTTGGATTCAATTCTAAATATTAAGATTATTCTCAACCACACATATTCATTTCAAGATGGATGGTTGAGTTTGATCCTAACAAATCTCAAAAATCTATAAATAGAGAGGCCATGGACATCATTTCTAAGTTATTTTGGTGCAAGGTTATTATGCTCAAATATCTTCAAATCTTGAACATTACAAAGTTATAATGATAAATTATTTCTATAAAGCTTCATTGATAGGCTAACTTAGTGATTCCACATTAAGAGCCTAGGTTTTGTGGAGTGTTCTTGAGGTATTGGAGGAGCTTACCACCATTGTTGACAAATACAAGGATGCTTGATCAAGGGAGAACATGTTTTTGAGCCACATGGGCATGGTGAATCCATTTTGGAAGGTAATATGGTGTTGTTTTCTTTCATTTGTTTCTTACTATCCTTTGTAATTCCCATAGGAATAGATAGTTTTGGTTAGTTAGTTCTTTATGCATGTTTCATTGTTTATGGATTAATGCTTGACTAACTTGCTTTATAATCCTCTCTACACCTATGATATTAGAAATTATCCATAAAATACATAACCTCAGCTTACCCTAATTGTTAATTAATTCTAATTTCATATGGCTACTCAAATCATTCTTAACGAGTTCATCCTAACTCTTCATGTGGTGAAAGATATGAGCATTTGAATAGGTGGTTGTGAAGGGTGTCTAAAACTATAGAAATTGAAATTATTCACATGGATTAAAATTAATATTCCCCTAATTTTTAATTCATAAAAACATCATTATTGGGTCTATACCATTCCATAAAACACTCTTAAATAATCTTCTTGTTTGAAAATTCAAAAATACCTTTTTGGCCTATAAGTTTGTTTGTTTGAAAAAACATATATGATAATGGTTTTAATATATATTGGAGTTTTTAAACTATTTAAATTTCTTATGATGATGCAAAAACATCATTTCATGATTTTTAACCTCTCACTTGGACTCAAAAACCTCTATGGCACCTCAAAACACTACCTACTCCAATGGTGACCTCATATAGACATGTCGATGACTGTCACAAAATAGAGAGCTTTTCCAATTATTAAATATACTTTAAACTTATATTTATGATTCATACATTCATTGATTATTCTATGTACCAAATATAAAGTTAAAATTCTATATGTAGATGCTAAAATCTTCAAAATTCTCTCAAAAAGCCCCTTTTGCATAGACTATGTGCATAATTAATTGTGTTCTAGTGTTTTTGGAGATGATTTCATGGGTATTTTCATCTTCAATTATCTCAATAATCCTTTCAAATTGTTTTAAAATATCCTCTACCCCTTTTTCTAGCATGCTTTGAGTTTGAAATAAGGCATTCTTGATCTCTCATACTCAACCTTCCATACAATGGGCTATGCACTATCATCTCTTGAGATAGAATTATATTATATATTTTAATAATAAATTGTAAATGACAAATGGTTACTTGAACTTCCATATAAACCTTATAAGCCACTTCGACTTAACTGACTTTGAATGGTAATTGACTGACGTAGCCTATGTCATTAGGTTGTAGGCAGTGTTCAAAGGTTGAAATGAATGTAGATTATCCTAATAACATAATTCAAAACCTCTTGGTAATATGAAAACACTTAATACTCCCTTTATCATCCCATTTAAATATGAAACATTTTATGTTTCCAAGTCCACAACCTACTTGTCAACATAGAGTTTTGGTATGAGTATGCTTCCATAAAGACTATATGTGGAGTCTCCTAGTATATGATTGTATATTAATTATAAAACCTTAAATTATAATTATTTTAAACTCCTCATTCCATTTTAAACCATTAATAACTTATTTTTTGCATCAACATGCTTCTAAAACCAACTACTACTTCTTAGTCACATATCCTCATTAATACTTGACTATGTTTCTTCAGTTGTATGGACAGGGCTAAAGGTGAGTATATGACTATATTAATGACCATTAAAAATGTTTTTATAACTTTATTTATTATGTAATAGTGGTTTAATATGACTTATATTATCATAAAGTGATCAACACTCCCCACAATGTCCCCAACTTACAAATCACCGTACTTGGTTGTAGATACTCATCTTGGGCTAACTGTAAGTGCTTGTATAAGTTGATGTAGGCACAATTTTCTCATATTAAACAATAATTAATACTTGGATGTGTCTAAATTTTTATCCATAATGAAATAACCAACCTTAATTTCTATTGGTGATCAAATTAACCTTTTAAAACATAAAAGGTGTTTCTTATAGCAAGTAGGTTTCCTTAAAAAGGCATAAGCTTGTAAGTCACTTTATGAATACCTATATGTGTCTTTTTTGTCTCTTTTAATCTCTTAAAATTTTCATTATCCTTTATTTTATCTATTTAAGACATCTAATTCAAACCTTAAGCCTACTAAGACCCTTGATAAGACTTGAAGACCTAGAAACCAGGAAGATTCTTTAAACTGTAAGGTTGGCCTTTTTTGAGATAGATAAAACTTATAAGTGGTCCTAAGAACACCTGAGGCTACCTCTCTCTCAATAATTTATGACTAAAAAAAAATACGCAAGACCTAAAATACTAAATTATTTCTCATATTAGACCGTGAATATCATGAAGCCAACTCTCAGAGGTGACTGAGTTTTTTATTCTTAACTATAGGTGGCTATGATGCCACCCTGTACATAAGGAGTCTACATATGACTTTAAGGAAGGTCCAAAAATTTAATTGATCCTTTTTATTATCCTTCATTAATCTTTATGAATAAATTTTTATGGAGACCAAAGGATAGATATTCATTTTCACTCTTTGTCTATGCACCTTATGCAAAACATAACTATATTCCCCTTTTGGCTATAGGTGATCTCCATGAACTGTGCTAAAATTGAAGGTCTAAACCTACCTTATTATTCTATAATTACTTTATATTGTATCTTCCTCATCATAAAATGTATTTTTTATCACCAAACATTGATGAAGACCCTCCCTACCTTGACAACAACATAGCATCCTTATGACCACACTTTGACTATGTAACCTTATTGTTGGACTCCTTTTGACTATATCTTAATGATTTGTAGGTGCCTATATATCTTTATCACTCTTGTGATGGCTTATTTTCAATAATTATCTCTCTCTAAAAAATAAAATATGGAATAAAAGTGAGTGGAGGTGTGAAATATGATGAAAACACAAGAGTGGATATGGAAAATAAGTGAAAACATAGTGGAAAATGTAGAGTGTGGCATGGTATGGGGTGAATGAGGTGGAGGTGGGAAATAAGGGTGAAGGAGCATGATATGACCTTTTAAAAGATAATATTTAAACTTTAACACCTAATCATCATACCACATAACTTTAGAAGGCATTGGATGAGGGCTATAGGCCAAACATGAAACATAGGTTTCTCTAAAAAAACCTTAAAATATGTAAAATTCCTTAAAAATATGCTAAACTAGGCCCTTAGAGACACTTTGATAACACAAGGATGGAATAATATATGGATAATGGGTTACTTATTGAGAATAATTACATGAAAACCATGGAAAAATGATTCCAAGGATCAAAATAAGAAATCTTGAAAACTTTCTCTCTCCTCAAAATCGTGCAATCTCTCCTTAAAAGCATCCTCAATTATAGATTAGATTGACTATCTTTGTTTATTTTCTTGACCTTTAAATTCATGAATAATATCTAAATGATTCCTTATAAAGGAAGCTTAAGTCCTCAAGATTCTATAAAAACTTGAATTTTATTGAAACTCTACCCAGGTGAGGAGAAATTGAGAAAAACCAATTGTCTTTCTAGTTGTAAGGCTATAAAAATTGGCCTATCTTCAACTTGAATGTTCATGAGGTTGGATAATCAAATTAAAAATCCACCTGATCCATGAGGAATCCCTTTTAGTTTTGTTTTTTGGATCCAAAATTTAGACCTGCACCCTCCTCCTATAAACCATACAATCCTCAAACCTATAAGCAGGTCACTATGTGTGAAGAAGGAAAGAGTTTTTAAAGGATTGGTTTTAAACATATAATACATATAAACACCATTAAATACATTATAAATCTTTAATATGACTTGATATTCATATTTCCTACCTTGTATGTTTGGAATTCGTATAAGTCCATACTTTTTCCTTGTGAAATGGGTGAAAATAGCTTTCTTTTGGACTTTTAAAGCCAACTTAAGCTTAAAAAACATATTTAAATGTATTTAAAGGAAATATGAATGATATTTATCATGTAAAAACAAATAAAAATCCTTTTCCATGATTTATTTATCTAAATTGGCATGTGTGGGGTGAAAATGGTCCCTTTTTTACTTAAAATGTAGATGAAATCACCTTTTTATGCTTTGAAATTTTATGATAACACTAAAGTCATACATTTGAATATAATTAAAGGAAAATTATATATTTTCATGATTTTTTTTGAGTAATTTTTACATTTTAAGGTCAAAAATATTCCCTTTTAGGTTAAAATACTCAGTTTTAGATTGGTTTGAATGGGCTTAGTAGTATTAGGAAAAATTTTAAACTATAGGGGTTAGAATCTGGCCTTGAAAGGCTAAAATACCAACATTTTTGGTGACTCATAAGGGTTTTCCATCCTGATTTTCAAAATAACTCACCATATTCTATTGGCAAATAGACTCTTTTAGGCTTTGAGACACCTCTTTTGACTATGACACAACAAGACTGAAGGGAAACTACAACTAAACTTGAAAGTAATGACAACTAACCTAAGGAAAATAGGAAAATAATGAAAGGGAATAAAATTATTGTTTGTGCTACTCACTTATTGACATAAAACAAACCTACTAACCTAAAATGAGAAGCTTTATTCTAGGATAAAATGGAAAGCTATTTGATGCACCATGGATCTTTGAAATGTATTTACCATCTCTTGATAGCACTCTTCTATAGCTAAGAGCAATTGGATGATCATATCTTCTTGATGATATAGTTGGGATTCCAACTTCCATTCTTAGGTATATTGATTAAAGGTATGGATCCAAGATCTAATTATCATTCTCCCATATCCATGTACTTTGAAAGAACATCTTCAATAATTCCTATTTTATAGCCTATTAATCATGATCATGTAGACCATCTTGTTGTATCTCCTTTGTTATATCTTCAAGTTTGGCCTCTAAGAGAGATGGATATGATATTTTGACTTCTTGAGACCATTTATGCTCATACTCAACTTCCAAAAGTATAGAAATATCTAAAATTGAAGAGAAAAGTTGATTGAGATGTTCAAACATGTCATTTTATGATAAAATAATTTCTTCTTGGTTGATGAAATTACTTCTTTCAACCTGAACTAAACCACATTCAAGTAAATAATAACCTAAATGAAAGATGTCAAAAAAATATAAAGACTTGTTCTCATGAATTTGAATTATAATTGGAATTTATTCTCTATGATCATAAGTCTAAAAATTATCTTCAACTTCTTGTGTTGATTGGTACTCATTTTCTATCACTTTTGCAAGCTCTTATTCTTCATGATGGATTGCAGCGATTGTTAGATCAATGAGTTCATGGAAAGTACCTTTTACTTGAACAATTAAAGTGTTATCCTCTTGAATTTCATCCTCTACTCTCATCTGATCTTCAATCATAGAAACAAACTCTTTGACCTCACTTTCTTATACAAATTGTATGAGTGGATCAATCCCTTCATTGACACTGATTGTGTCTATGATGATGTCCTCATGATTTTCATGCAAAACTCTCTCATTCCCATCTACATTAGTTTCAACTTCTTATTTTTATTAATAAAGGATAGGCTCTTTCTCTAGGATAAGCACAATAGATCCCTTAAAGTATTTAATAAGATGAGAAAGATCCAATGGTTATGCCATAGATACCTAATTGTGTTCTTGAGGTTGCTCTTCCTGAATCAACTTCACCTCCTATTTCTATTACACTATTTCTTGAATGGCTTTCCATGATGGAAAGGATCTAGGCTTTTGAGGAGGAAGGGGTGAATGCTAAACCTATGGTATTGATGTATTGTGGCTTGAGGCATGATTGGGATATTTTATTGCTGAGATGGACTTGAAATCCAAGGATATTGATATGGGTAAATAGGAGGTATTGATCTTTGAGACTGAGATTGATTATCTAATATCTCTTTTTTGTAAGTAGATAACTCTTTAGCAATCATTTGGCTTACACTCTTAATTTCCTCTACCTTATCATGAAAATTTAGAGATTTTGGGAAGGGTGGTTAATTTGTAATGGGTAAGGATCAAATGGATGAGGATGACATGCATATGGATCATTATTATGGGACTAGTATGATCTTTCATACTATTGATAAAGCTTTGTATATTCATTATATGGCTGATCTAGATCATGAGAGAGCTAATATGGGTCATGAGGATCATACTGGAGCTACTAGTATGGATAAGAATTACAAAATTCTTCTCTATAGGATAACATAGCCTAAAAAATCATTAATACAATAGAAATTATGAACAAGAATATGTATTTTACCTTGAGATAAGGGTTATAAGAGTAATGGAAATTGGTTCTAAAGATGATATTCTACAAACTTGTACCCTAGAAGCTAAATTTGTGTCCCATCAACAATGATAGAACTATTAGCAACCTAGATAGCACCATGATTGAAATATTGATAGATTTGGCCCTGAAAATCCACCCTTAGAATAACATTAGAATGATTTGAGGTGTGGGACACTTGAACTTAGATTAGATGTCTAGCTAGATCATTTGATGTATCACTCTGTACTAATTACTAAATTATTGATTGTTGGGATGAAAAGGGTAAGAAGTAAATTGAAAGGGAAATCCTACTTTACTATTGGTGACACACCTATATTTTTAGTTCATCCACTCTATTTTATCTCCTAAAACATTTATTAGATAAGAAAATACTAAATCTATAACTCCAAATGATTCTTATGTATCAGTATTTCATGTAGAGGTTTTATTAGTTGATCAAATCCCAAGGGAAATTATGGAATAGGCCTGATTCAAGTCACTAACCAGCCACTTATATCAACTATAAGCTTACCCAAAAGACATCAAACATTTAATAAGACCTCCATAATCTAAGAAACTAGTAACTAGGTTAGATTATGACTTGACAAGGGAGAAATTTCTACCACATATGGAAATCAAACAAATATTACACTCTAAACTAGAATAATGGAATCTAAAAAGAATATTTTATTCATTTGAAAAGGTTACAAAACTCAATATTGGTAGAGTTTGGTCTTTTCAAGAGAGGTATGGATTCTAAAAAATGGCTAAAGAGCCTACATATATAGCAAAATAAAAAATCAACCAAGATATTGGCATTGGAATGAGAAGAGGAGATCAACTTGATGTCAACTCAAGTCTATTTTTTTCAAATTAATTACAATAGTCTCTTCAATATCTCCTTTATCTCTTTGTCTTACATGAAGATCTTCTTTGGCATTGGAATAAGAGGTAGGTCCATATTCAATAGTATAAATCTCTCTTTGAATGAATTATATACCATTATTTGGTGTTTTAAATCCACTTTTAAGTTTAGATTAAAGTGTTTAAATTTCCTTCTTTGCATGATAACAAAAGAATATGCATGAAGATAGTCAATTAGTCATGATTAGTCAAATTCGAGTCATGAGACATTAAGACTAGTTAAATACATGTTTGGTCCTTCATTGCATGAAATATAAATTTTAAAGATGAAATTGTGCATGAGTCTCCATGTTAAGATCATATATTCAACGTGGAAACTCCATGTGATCTCTTTATTAGCCATTTCAATGCCAAATTTCTTTTTGATGTTTGACCAATTAGGCATAAAAGCATATATTATACAAGTGATGACCTTATAACCTACATAAAAAATCATGAATCATGTAGTTACAAATTATATTATACTTGAATCAACTTCTCCCATTATGAGATAGGTGATTTTGATGATAAAACTCTCACCATTCAGCTAATAGGGTTGACTAGGCCCATTTTATCCCATTTTCCTATAGAGTGGACATTTGGATTAAGATATTAGGGTCACATATAGGCATATATTTTTACCAACTAATGATTTGAGGATGAATAACAAGTCTCAATATTCCATCTCTAGGAATTGGTTTCATGTAAATTAACCTGTACCTCATTTTTATATGCATTTTTCTTAAAAATACTTCATTTTTTCCTTCATACATATAAATAAATAATAAAATTTGAATTTATGTAATCATATTTTATTTTAATTTATGTTTTAATATGTTTCAAGTTGATCCATGGTAATTTCTTGGCAATAAAATCAACTTTTTTCAAAACTAGTTTTTTGAGGGTTTAAGAGGGTTTTGAAGCTGAATCTTCTAAATGATGATTCATGAAGCAAAAAACTCAAAATTTAAAATTATATAAATTAATTTTTATTAAATTTATCCCCCTAAAACCTCTAAAAATATTGTGGTCCCATGAAAAATATATGCAAGTTATCATGTGGATGAAATCTACCTATAGGGTTTTACTTGCATTCTAGGCTGCCTATGCTCTTAACAATTGTTAATAAATTAAATATACTAAAATGACCTCAATTTTTCATTAATTATAATTAAATATGGTCCCTAAAATAATTATAATACAATTCATCCAAATTATTTATGTGGTGAAATATATGAGCATTTAAACAAGTGGCTTCGAAGGGTGTCTAGAATTGCAAAAATTGAAATTCTTAACTTGGATGAAAATTAACCTTACTATAATTTTAAATTCCATAAAATAATCATTATTTTGTCTATACCATTCCAAAAAAATCACTATAAAATTATCTTCTTGTTTGAAAAGTCAAAAATGGCTTTTTGGCATATATGCTTGCTTGCTTGAAAATACTTGTATGAGTATGGTTTGAATATATTTTTGTGTTTTGACACTCTTTAAAAGTATTATGATAATGTATAAACACAATTAAATTCTTTCAAACCTCTCAATTTGACTCATAAACCTTTGTGGTACCTCAAAACATTATCTACTCTAATGGTGACCTCATATAGACATGTTGATGACTGTCACAAAACAATGAGATTATACACTTATGAAATGGACTTGAAACTTATATGGATAATTTATCAAGTCATCATTATTATATTTACCAAATTTAAATTCAAAATCCCACCATTAGATGCTATAATCTTCAAAATTCTCTCAAAAAGCCCCTTTTACATGGACTGTGTGCATAATTGACTATGTTTTGGTGTTATTAGAGCTGATTTCATGGGTAATTGAGGTTTTAAAGATCAAAATAATCCTAAATTAACTAAATAATTCTTTAAAAGTGTATGAAAATAGCATCTACCCCTATTTCTAGCATGCTTTGGGCTTGAAACAAGGCATTATTGACGTCTCATACTCAACCTTTTGTACAATGGGTTGTGTATTATCATCTCTTGAGTTAGAATTCTTAGATATTTTACCAATGTATTGGAAATGATAAATGGTTACTTTAACTACCCTAAAAACCTCATAAGGCACTTGGACTTAAATTAATTTGAATGACACTTGACCGAGTAGCCTATGTCATCAGGCTGTAGGTAGTGTTTAAAGGTTGAAATGACTATAGATTATCCAATTAACATCATTCACAACCTACTGGTGAGATGAAACACTTAATACTCCCTTGATAATCCCTTTTAAATATGAAACATTTTAGGTTACCAAGTCCATAACCTACTTGTCAACTCAAAGGTTTGGTATGACTATGCTTCAATGAGGACTATATGTGGAGTCTCCTAGTATATGAATGTATATTCATTGGAAAACCTTACATTAGCATTATTGGAAACTCCTCATGCCATTTTAAACCCTTAACTATACCCTTACTGGTATCAACATGATTCTAAAACCAACTACTGCTTCTTAGTCATAGACCCTCATTAGTACTTGACTGTGTTTCTTTAGTTATACATATAGGGATAAAGGTGAGTATATGATTTGACTCATGACCATACGCAAGGTGTTTATAAATTGATTTATGATTTCATATTGGTTCCATATGACTCATATTCTCTTAAAATGATCAACACTCTCCAAAAGGTCCCTAAATTCCAAATAACCATACTTGGCTATAGATTCTCATCTTGGGTTGACTTTAGGTTCTTCTACAAGTGGTTGTAGGTGTATTTTTCTCCAATTAAACATTCATTAAGACTTGGATGTGTCTTCCTTTTTATCCATAATGAAACTAACAATCTTAATTTCTATTGGTGATCAAATTATCTTTTTGAAAACTAAAAGGTATTTCTTATAGTAAGTAGGTTTCCTTGAAAAGGCATAGGCCTATAGGTCACTTTGTAACTTCTTGTAGGTGTCTTTTTATCTCTCTTAATATATTTAAAGTTGTATTATAATTTTTTTTAGTTATTTAAAAAATATAATTAAAACCTTAATCCTAATCAGATCCTTGTTAAGACTTGAAGGCCTAAAATCCAAGAAGATTCTTTAAACTGTAAGGTGGGCCTTTCTTGAGATAAGGTAGACCTATAAGTGGTGTTAAAAACACCTGAGTCTATCTCTTTTTTAATAATTTATGAATTAAATAACCATACTTAATACCTCAACCATTGAATGATTTCTCATATTATGCCATGCATATCATGAAGCCAACTCTTGGAGGTTACTAAGTTTGTGATTGTTAATTATAGGTGGCTATGATGCCACCCTATATAGAAGAAGTTTGCATATTACCTTAAGGAATTTCCAACACTCAAATTGATACTTATTATTTTCCTTGATTAATATTGATGAATACATTTTTATGGAGACCAAAGGATATATATTCATTGTCACTCTTTGTCTATGCACCTTATACAAAACATAACTATATTCCCCTTTTGGTTGTAGGTGGTCTCCATGAATTACTCTAAAATTCAAGGTCTAAACCTACCTTATTGTTCCATGATGACTTTATCTTGAATCTTCCTCATATTTATAAGTGTTTTTTGTCTCTAAACCTTGATGAAATCCCTCTCTACTTCAACAATCGCGTATCATCCTTGTGACCACACTTTGACTATGTAACCTTGTTGTAGGACTCCTTTTGACTGTATCTTAATGTTTTTTAGGTGTTTATATCTCTTTCTCATGCTTGTGGTGGATTTTTGTAATCATTTTATCTCTCCAAAAAATAAACTATGGAATAGATGTGAGTGGAGGGGTTAAATGTGATGAAAGATGATGAAAACACAAGAGTGGAGATGGAAAATAAGTGAAAACATAGTGGAAAAGGTAGAGTATGGTAGTGGTATGGGGTGAATGAGGTGGAGGTGGGAAACAAGGGTGAAGGAGCATTCTAAGACCTTCTAAAGGATCATATGATACTTGAACACCTAATCATCATATCACATAAATTTATAATCCATTTGAGGAGGGATATAGGCCAAACATGAAACATGGATTTCTCCAAAAAACCTTAAAATATGAAAAATTCCTTAAAATATGCTATACTAGGCCCTTGGAGACACTTTGATAGCACAAGAATAGAACACGATATGGATTTTTTTATGAGTTATTGAGAATAATTTATTAAAACCCATGAAACAATGAAGGAACATGATTCCAAAGATCAAAATATGAAACCTTGAAAACTTTCTCTATCCTTAAAACTATACAATCTCTCCATGAAAGCATGCTCAATTACAAATTGGATTGACTGTACTTGGTTTCTACATTTGACCTTTAAATCCATGTATAAAAGCTAAAGGAGGCCATGGAGAGGAATATTAAGCCCTCAAGATTTTGGAAAAATGTGAATTTTATTGAAATTCTACCCAAGTGAGGAGAAATTGAGAAAAAATGGTTGCCTTTCCTGGTTGTAAGGCTATAGAAATTGGGATACATTCAACTTGATGGTTCATGAGGTTGGATAATCCAATTAAAAAATCAATTTATCCATGAAGAATCCCTCTAAGTCTATTTTATTGGATCTAAAATCTAGACCTCTACCCTCCTCCTACAAACTATACCATCCTCAAACATGCAAATAGGTCACTATGTGCAAAGAAGAAAAGTAATTAGAGAGGACCAATTTTCAACTTTTACTACATATAAACACCAATAAATTAATTATAAATATTTTACATTCCATTATATTCATATTTCCTACCTTGTATGTACAAAATCTATACACATGTACTTGTTCCTTGTGAAATGGGTGAAAATAGCTTTCTTTTAGCCTTTTAAAGACAACTCAAGATTTGAAAGCCTATGTAAATGCATGGAAAGGAAATACACATGATATTTATTATTAAAAAACAAATTAAAATCCTTTTTCATTCTTTATTTAGGTAATTTGGCATGTGTGGGGTGAAAATGATCCCTTTTTGACTTAAAAAGCATATGAAATCACCTTTTTAAGATTTTAAACTTTAGGATAAGGCTAAAGTATTAAATTTGAATATAATTAAAGGTAAATTGGATATTTTAATTATTTTTTGAGATTAATTTTGACATTTAATGATTGAAAATCTCCCCTTTTAGGTAGAAATACTTAGTTTTAGATCAGTTTGAATGGGCTTAGCAGTACTGGGAATTGTTTAAAACTACAGGGGTTAGAATTTGGCCTTGATAGGACAAATTAATAATAGTCATTGATCTTATTTTATATTATAACATAATTTTAATACATTTATAGACTCATCTATGTGACATATTTCATCTTCTGGTAGCTAATATATCAAATTTATCCATAATGGAAAACATTATAAACATGAAGCATATCCAAGCCATTGGAGCATATATATTCCAAATCCTAAATATAAATACTATTGATTTGTTATTTTTAGGAATATTGGATTTTTATCCCTAATTAATAAATAATTCTAAGTAAGATAAATTAGTAAATAATATTCTTAATTAAAGATAATGATTTGTGAAATTAGATTATAATTAGACCTTTTCTAAAAATAGTAATAAGTGAGAAAATGTGACTTAGCTTATTTTGGAATGTTACCACTGAGATAGAGTATGATACTAAAGGAACAGGATAAGGACACTATCACAAAATGAGATCTAGACTTCATTTTTTGATTGGATAGGACCATAAAAAATAGGATGGTGTATGTTTAATGTTATAGTCCTAGTCTTGTCTTTTTTGTCCAAAATCCTCACAAAGATCTAATTTTTATAGGTTTTGTTCATCATGTTTGTGTGAGCCTATGTACGAAATTTCAAATTTTCACTATCAATGGAACTCTCTATAGTGTTGATTATTCATGTGCTTGTATCTTTTATGTAGTTAAATGGAAATTTGATAAATAGGGAAAAGGGGTTAGTGTTTAAAGGATACATTGGATGCACTTCACACCCCATGTGTGGGCATGCTACCTACATAGCAATACTCTAAGGAGGGATCAAGCTATATGTGGTTCTCCCATTTAAGTTCTTGGTGTAATAGTGTGATGAAAAGTAAATGTGAAATTGGGTGTACTTGGAATGACTAGGGTCTGGTATAAAGGTTTGAATAATCTTGAAATGCTATTAGATGGATGTATGGAGAGAATAGGGAAGAGTGCTTGAGTATTCTTGCTTATCTCTTGTAAATGAGTGCCAACCCTTCTAAATGGACTTTAAATGACATTTTATAGGGGATATAATGATTGTGGGTTAAATGAATTCACATTAGGCTAACATCAATCAAGATAAGGATTGAGAAGAATATGATCATTAGAGGCCAAAATGCACTTGGACAACTATGCTCAAAACTAGACACCCTAGGTTTCATTGTTGTAGTACTATTTGGAAACTATTGTTAAGAGGGTCTAGGACCTAGGGGGATGGATTAAACATAGAAATATTAGTTTAGGTCTACAAGGGTTTAGTCTGGAAGGCTACATATAATTGATAATTAGTGAAAACATGACTATGAGGGTTGTTGTCCAAAAATATCACTCATTTTTGGGACAACATTTGAACTATTTTGGTCCTACAGACCAAAATTATCTCTTCCCTTTCCAAAATTTGTCCTGGGCATTCAAATTCCTCATTTTTCAAGCTTCTTAAGAATCTATGGGCTTTACAGGTTCAAATCTATGGACTTGCTTTCTACGGACTATGCAGATAGGTTCATTTCTACAAGTTCAAAGGCTTCTACAGGTGGGTTCAATTAAAAGAATCAGTTTTCAACACTTAGTCATTTTCAAGATTGGTTCAGCACCTTGGTTTAATCAAAAATCTCCATCAACAAACATCTAAGCAAGGATCCAACCATTGAACCATTGAACCTGGAACCATTTTGGTTCAATAGGTTCAACAAGATTGAAGGTTTAATGTCATTGGCAAGAGTTAAGCACTTCATCAAGGTTCAAGGTTCAACGGCTTCAAAACACTTATCAAAAAGAAGGTGGCTTGAACCTTTGAACCATTGAGCCATTAAACCACTTTGGTTCAAAGGTTCAATAGGTTCAATGCATTTGGTTCAACAAAAGAATTTCCAAAGGACTTAGCCAAATCAAAGGGAATGAACCATTGAACCATTGAACCAAAGCTTGGTTCAACAGTTGGTTCAATGCTTTGGTTCAATCAAATGGTTCAACGACTTGGTTTAAATAAGCGGTTCAATGCTTTGGTTCACTCAGTTAGTTCACTCACTCGGTTCAACGCTTTGGTTCATCCACTTGGTTCAAAGGCTTGGTTCAATCAAAGGGTTTATTAGCCTGAACCAGTTTGGTTCAAAGCTTGGTTCATTGGCTTAGTTCAACATTTGGTTCAACCAAGTGGTTTAATGCTTTGGTTTAATCAAACGGTTCACTCAGTTGGTTCAATCAAAGGGATCATCAACTTGGTTGAAAGCATGGTTCAAAGCTTGGTTCAAAGGAGTGGTTCAAATGCAAAAGTTCAAAAAAGCCTCCCAAAGGACAAGTGCCCTTGCAGAGGGCACTTGGTTGACAAAAACACCCTTCAGAAGGGTCATTTTCAAGGAAACAGTTAAGGTAAATTCTTTCAAAATTTTGTTTAAGGTAGACGAAGGCACAATTCTTTCAAACTTTTTGTCTAAAGGAATTCCTTCAAACAAAAAGTCTGAAGGAATTCAAGAAAGAAGCTACGAGCAGAAAGCCCGAAGAAATTTCCAAAGGCAAAGGCAAATGAAATAATTATGTGGACTTTTTGTTTGCGAGAAGTAATTTTGCAAAAATTTTGTCCACAGGAAATTATCCTTAGACTTTTTGTCCATGGGTATTTATCTACAAAGAAAGCTTAGGGAAAATGCCGGGGGAGAAAGCCCAAGGAAAAAGTCTGCGAGAATGTTTGCGAGGGACTGCAGAAGATAAAAGGCCACCAAAGGACCCTGAAGGGTAGGTTCCCTTATGGGGGACTCTCAACTGCTAACCCAAAGGACACTCCCCCAAAGTTGAAGGGTCACCTTCCCTTTGGGAGGATGAAAAATAGGAAAGCCAAAGAAGGACCAAGGGGTGATGTGCTCGAAGATGTCAAATTTAAGAACAATGAACTAGCTATTGAAAGCATATTGATGGGTGCGTGAACGTCAATTTCAAATCTCATAAAATAGTCATTGATCCTTGTAATCTATAGACTTGAATGCATTCACAGGCTTTAAGGCCAAGATTAGTAGGAAGTGATTAAGGAACAAAGTATCAAATTGAATCAAGGACCTGATTCAATTAACCAAAAAAGGAGGAATGATGAGGAAGGATCAGATCACTAAGTGGACATTGAAAGATGCAAAATTTCAATAGCATGACTTGTTTCTCTGCATTGAGAAAATCAAATAGGTAGATGTCCCTAAATTCCATCCTGTCTTCTTAACAAATTTTAATGCAACATGATGTGTTACTATTCTTGAGTCCTTCTTGAAGAGGTTATCTAAGGGGCTCTCTTTTATTGTAAAGAGATCTCTTTTTGACAATCAAAAATGAAACTTTGCCCAAATTGAAAGGCATTACTGAGACTTTGAGCTTATATTGTTGATCATATTTTGTTATTGGAATAAGAAAGCAAGTGACTTTTTAGACTTTGTGCTGTAATATCTTTATTGTTGGGGAAACTGTTCTTATGTCTTTTTCCTTGATATATTTTCCATTCCTTTGATTCAACAAGTAGAATTAGTGAAAGTAGTCAGGAAGGTGTCCTGAAGAGTCAACTATGGAGAGACTTTGTGCCCCCATAATTGCCTTTAGTGTGTTTTTTTTCATTTCTATGTAAAGAAACTTGGGATGACTTTGTGCCCTCATTGTCCTTCGTATCTTACTCTTGAGCAATTCAGGTGGAGACTTTGTGTTGCATCTTGATTTAATGGTTACTACATCCTTACTTACATTTTTATTTTACTATCAGGAGTATTCTTGTGGCTAGCTGAATAATACTTTTGAAAGAAGAGGAGTGCTTTCTGTCATTTCCCTTGAGTTTTTCCTTTGATCTGCATGCATCATCTATGAAAAAAGAGAGATGGATGGTTTGTCCTACCCTTGAGTATTATTTTCTATATATATATATATATATATATATAGGGAAACTCCCATTGATGAGAGGAGAGATTAGTCCCCTTTTGATGTGGTAAACCTACACATTTGGATGACCAATCTTCCTAATCTCTCCTCTCATTAATGGGAGGTTCCCAATGTATATGCTATATATATATAACATATCCATAGGGAACCTCCCATTGATGAGAGGAGAGATTAGTCCCCTTTTGATGTGGTAAACCTACACATTTGGATGACCAATCCTCCTACTTTGGCTGATTAGACCTATTTTGTTTATTAGTACGTTGATCAATAAAATATTCAACCAACAGTTTCTGGCAACTCTGTTGGGGATATACATAATTTTGTGCAATTTGGAACCTCAAGTTTCAGATTGAAACATCACCCATGTCTTACCCATTATCATTATAACCCTTATCCATTACAGATTCTGGTGACTCTGTTTCACATCTTACCCATTATCCATTTATAACCTTACCATCTTCCTCCACCTTCATTATTTTATCTGGTCTTCAAAAACCAGAGTTACTAGGAAAGAGTGCACAATTTAAAGCCTCAAGCTTCAAATTGAAGCAAGGTCAATTCTTTTCCATTTTCATTTCACAATCTGGTAGATTTAAGGTATACACAAAGCCAAAGGGCTAAAGGTATTATTGACCCTGTATTCGAGTTGGTACAACAATGTGATTTTGATTTGTTTCCTTCACCATCTCGTCTCCAACAAACCAAGAGCTTTCCTCCTACTAAAGTTAGATCTCCATTTCCAAACGAAGTATCTACTTCTGTTGTTGATAAAGCTTTGCCAATAATTACCCCTTTGAGATTTGTTATTCCTCCTTTTCATAATCCTATAATGGTAGTTCAAGGCCCCTAGGGTAAAGCTTTTGGTCCTCACAATCTTACTCCACCTCTACATGAGCTTCCACACAATTCAAGGAATAATTTCCCCAAATTCTATGGTGATGGGAAAGTTCATCATGATGAACACATTGCAGCTTTCAGCATAGCTTGTGGAGTAATTAGACTAGGATTTGAGATGTAGTAGTTAGGCTATTTATAGAAACATTACAAGGTGCTACCACAAATTGGTTTTATCATCTATAGGCTCAGTCAGTGATTGATTAGAATACTCTCAAAGATAAGTTTAAAGCTAGATTCAAAATTGTAGAAGATGCACATGCACTTCTGGCTCAACTTACATAGATGAAGAAAGAACTTCATGAACCAATGAGGGACTTCATAGCCAAATTTGACAAACTAAGGAACATAATTCCTATAATTGCTCGACCTACAGTTGAGAATCTCAAATGCTTCTTCGTTAATTCTTAGTTACATGAAGTAAGTTTTCTTTTGAGATGTGCTGGTCAAATAGATCTTGTTGTAGCTCAACTTTTGGCCACTGAGGTAGAAGATGATCTCATCTTAGTATGGAAGATAAGAAGAGATCCAAATAGAAATAGATCATCATCTTTTGAATATTCATGTACATGCACCACTGATCCAATGGTGTAAGAGCTGGCAAATGAACTGCAAGCCTTGAAAAGACAAATGGCACAAGGAATGTCTTCTGACTCCTTCATAAAGAGATATGCCAAGAAGGACATTTCCAAATTAGTCATATCAAGGCAATGTTGCCAGGAATTAAGGGTAGCTAGATCATCTTCCTCCCCCACAAAGGAAACTTTCTCTTAAAGCTCCTCCAACCAACTCAACAGTTGGATATTTGGAAATAGAACATGCTTTCTCTTTCCAACCTAAGTTTGAGCAAGAAAATAACAGTGATCTCTTCATAGAGGATAAAGAAGAATCAGTTGGCAACTCCCACATTAGTTTCTTAAACTACCAAGATGAACCCAAAAGCAAAAGAGAAGCTATTGATCAATCATATGCAGTGTTTACCAAGTCTAAGAACTAATTAGTCCAACAAGCTGATAAAAAGAAGATAGAGGAGCAACCTCAACTAGTAATTACAATTGCTAAGTTTGGAACCACTCTACCTTCCCAGTCAAAGGATTTGGTGATCACCCAAAATGTAAGTACATCAATTTCACCTTCACCTTCTACTTCAATTTTGTAAACCAACCCTCCTTCCATCCCTCTTAAAACCCAAAAGGTTGAATGCCTTCCTCTATACCTAGCTCAATTTAGCCATTTGACATAATTGGTCATGTCAAAAAGACAAAAACACAAATGTCTGAATTTGAATATTTGCAGTTCAATCTTGATCAATTGGATAGGTTGGTCCAATGTGTCAAGAATCAAACCATCCCTACAAGACAAGAGGTTAAGAAAATAATTCTTGATTCCCAAAAGAACATGCCCATTCTAGATAATCTTGTTATTACTCGTCCAACTTCCCCTGGGAAAATAGAACCTTTCTATGTTCCTTATTGATAAATGGTTATCAGCTCAACAACTGCATCATTGATTTTGGGGCATCTAAAAATGTCATGCCTACTAAAGTAGCTGAGTCTCTGGGTCTCACACTAACCAAGACATTTGGGAGATGTTTCTCCATGGAGAACAAGCAAGTACCACTACTGGGGCAAATCAAAGATGCCTAATTTGCATTGGCAACCTTTCCAGATAAGAGAATCAAGATGACTATCTTGGTGGCTAACATCCCAACATCCTATGGCATTTTTCTTGGATGAAATTTTTGCAAGGATGTGGGAGGAGAACTAAGCATGGACCTATCTGAGGCAAGGATCCCTATCCAAGGTGTAATGAAGAGATTATTCCTTGAAAAGGAAGCAAAATACGTGGTCACCCAAACATCAGCTCCTATAGTAAAAACTCCATTTGAGTCTTTAGGCAGGGGTAATTATTTCTTGACCACAAAGGATGTTCATGTTTCTACAGATGAAAGTCCTATAGCTGACAATCTAGGAATTGATCCAAACAAGACTTTAGGAGAATCGATAGGATGCAGTATAAATAAGGAAGGATCTTCCATCTCTAATGAAGAGAAATATGATATGAGATCAGATTCTGATGATGCTTGGATCTTGGAATCTGATGGCAGCAATTCTTCCACCAATGATGGATTTGGGACTATGTTGATATCTCCTCAAGGATATATTCTTCCTTCATGTAATTTGCAAGTTAAAAACACCAACAACACAGCTGGATGTGAATCTTTATTTCTCAGATTGAAGATTATTCAAGATGAAGAGATCAAATCCTCCACATCAAAAGAGATGTTAAGTTGATAGTTTGTCAAGAGTTTGATGTGGACAACCCAATCATGTGCTAGACTAAACTAGAAGAATAATCAATTATGGTAATGGACAATGCTATTACAAATCAAAATTAGGCAAAGGAACCCTTCACCAAGAAAGAAAGGAGTTATGGCTTCCAAATTGAAGACCACGTCCTGCCATGGGACAAGAAGAAGAAAAAGCCAAGAGGAAGACGTATAAAATTGGTTTTGTAGTGGAGATCTCCATTCACCCATCACCATTTTTGGGGGCAAAATGTCTTCTTGCTAGTTTATCAGGATAGAGAACTATTTTCACTATCTCTCAGGAAGTAGCATCTGAAATACTTCAATTCTTGAAGTATCATATCATTTCATTTGTACATATGTATATTTTTATAGTTTCTAATTCTATTTTGTTTTGTTTGTTTCCATTTTTTATGCCTTTCATTTCTGGGTAGCATGACTCTGTAACCCAATGGTACACATGAAGACACTAGAGATTCTGGATTATACTCCCTTTAATTCTTTTTGCAATTAATAAGAAGTTCCCCAACTGGAGCTAGCTATTATCCCCCAAAAATATCACTCATTTTTGGGACAACATTTGAACTATTTTGGTCCTAAAGACCAAAATTGTCTCTTCCCTTTTTGAAATTTGTCTTGGGCATTCAAATTCCTCATTTTTCAATCTTCTCAAGAATCTATGGGCTTTATAGGTTGAAATCTATGGACTTGGTTTCTACGTACTATGCAGACATGTTCATTTCTACAAGTTCAAAGGCTTCTGTAGGCAGGTTCAATCAAAAGAATTAGTTTCCAACACTTAGTCATTTTTGGGATTGGTTCAGCACCTTGGTTCAATCAAAAATCTCCATTGGCAAACATCTAAGTAAGGATCTAACCATTGAACCTTGAACCATTTTGGTTCAACGGGTTCAACAAGTTCAAAGGTTCAACGTCATTGGCAAGAGTTAGGTGCTTCATCAAGGTTCAAGGTTCAATAGATTCAAAACACTTATCAAAAAGAAGGTGGCTTGAACCATTGAACCATCAAACCATTTAACCACTTTGGTTCAAAGGTTTAACGGGTTCAAGGTTTAATAGGTTCAACGCGTTTGGTTTAATGAAGGAATTTCCAAAGGACTTAGCCAAATCAATGGGAATGAACCATTGAACCTTTGAACCAAAACTTGGTTCAACAGTTGGTTCAATGCTTTGGTTCAATCAAAAGGTTTAATGGCTTGGTTCAACCAAGTGTTTCAATGCTTTGGTTCACTCGCTCGGTTCAACGCTTTGGTTCATCCACTTGGTTCAAAGGCTTGGTTCAATCAAAGGGTTCATCATCTTGAACCATTTTAGTTTAAAGCTTAGTTCATCAGCTTGGTTTAACATTTGGTTTAACCAAGTGGTTCAATGCTTTGGTTTAATCAAATGGTTTACTCAGTTGGTTCAATCAAAGGGATCATTGACTTGGTTCAAAGTGTGGTTCAAAGCTTCATTCAAAGGAGTAGTTAAAATGCAAAAGTTCAAAGAAGCCTCTCAGAGGACAAGTGCCCTTGCGGAGGGCACTTGGTTGACAAAAACACCCTTCAAAAGGGTCATTTTCAAGGAAATAGTTAAGGTAAATTCTTTCAAAATTTTGTTTAAGGTAGACAAAGGCACAATTCTTTCAGACTTTTTATCTAAAGGAATTCCTTTAAACAAAAAGTTTGAAGGAATTCAAGAAAGAAGCTGTGGGCAAAAATCCCAAAGATATTTCCAAAGGCAAAGACAAATGAAATAATTCTATGGACTTTTTGTCTACAGAAAGTAGTTATGTGGACTTTTTGTCTGTGGGAAATTGTTTGCAAACTTTTTATCCATGGGAATTTGTCTGTGGATAAAGCCCAGCAAAAATGCTCATGGAGAAATCCCAAGAAAATGCCCAGGGAGAAAGCCTAGGTAAAAAGTCCATGGGAATGTCCATGAGGGACTGCCAAAGATAAAATGCCACCGAAAGACCTCGAAGGGCAGGTGCCCTTGTGGGGGAATCTCATCTACCAAATCAAAGGACACTCCCCCAAAGTCAAAGGGTCACCTTCCCTTCGGGAGGATACAAAATAGGAAAGCCAAAGAAGGACTAAGGGGTGATGCACTCGAAGACATCAAATTCAAGAAAAGTGAACTAGTTATTTAAAGCATATTGATGAGTGCACGAACGCCAATTTAAAAGCTCATAAAATAGCAGTTGATCCTTGTAATCTATAGACTCAAATGCATTCATAGGATTTAAGGCCAAGATCATTAGGAAGTGATTAAGAAACAAAGTATCAAATTGAATCAAGGACCTAATTCAATTAACCAAAAAAGGAGGAATGATGAGGAAGGATCAGATCACCAGGTGGACATTGAAAGATGAAAACTTTCAACAACCTGACTTGTTTATCTGCATTGAGAAAAGCAAATGGGTAGGTGCCCCTAAATTTTAGCCTATCTTTTCAACAAATTTTAATGCAACATGATGTGTTACTATTCCCGAGTCCTTCTTGAAGAGGCTATATAAGGGACTCTCTTTTATTGTAAAGAGATCTCTTTTTGACAATCAAAAATGAAATTCTACCCAAATTTAAAGGCATTACTGAGACTTTGAGCTCAAATTGTTGATCATATTTTGTTATTGGAATAAGAAAGCAAGTGGCGTTTTAGACTTTGTGCTGTAATATCTTTGTTGTTGGGGAAACTGTTCTGATGTCTTTTTCCTTGACATATTTTTTGTTCCTTTAATTCAATAAGCAAAATTAGTGAAAGTAGTCAGGAAGGTATCCTGAAGAGTCAACTATGGAGAGACTTTGTGCCCCCATAATTTCCTTTAGTGTGTTTTATTTTCATTTCTATGTAAAGGACCTTGGGATGACTTTGTGCCCTCATTGTCCTTCGTATCTTACTCTTGAGCAATTTAGGTGGAGACTTTGTGTTGCATCTCAATTTCTTGGTTACTACGTCCTTAGTTACATTTTGATTTTACTATTAGGAGTATTCTTGTGGCTGGTTGAATAGTAATTCTAAAATAAGAGGAGTGCTTTCTATCATTTCCCTTAAGTTTTTCCTTTGATCCGCATGCATCATCACTGAAAAAAGAGAGATGGATGGTTTGTCCTAACCTTGAGTATTATTTTCTATATATATATATATATATATATATATATATATATATATAGCTTATCCATAGGGAACCTCCCCTTGATCAGAGAACATATTAGTCCCCTTTTGATCTGGTAAACCTACACATTTGGATGACCAATCTTCCTACTTTGGCTGATCAGACTTATTTTGTTTATTAGTATGCTGATCGACAAATTATTCAACCAATAAGGGTTATAAGAGCAAGCAAGATGGACCTATGGATTGGGTGTCATTTTCCATACTCAAGTTACCAAATTTCTTATTTTATATGACTACATTTACCTCCAATTTATTCTAGTGATGAAAAAAAGCAAAATACTAGGATAAAGGGAAAATAGAAAGCATACCTAAACTTACCTATAAAGGTGAAGCTTATGAAGCTTTGTTATGTTGGATGTGCATAGAGAGAGCATGGTGTGAAGTGTGAATCTATATTGAAAAACATAGAGTATATCAGTCCTTAATAGATGCACTATATCTAAAATAAGAATGTATAAAATCTAGGTAAGAGAGAGAGAGGAAGAGAAATGAATGAATACACCTTACTAAGTATGTGAACTAATACAAAACCTTGTTATGATTTTGGATTGTAATAGGTGTGTGCTATAAAAAAATTAATATCATGAATGGAGCTAAATTATCAATTCCCTAGACATAGATCAAGAATGGAAAATTAATCCCTTTGGCTCCATCATCACCTACTAATTGAATATAACAAATGATGCATGTCTCAATTGATGTTTGGACTATGTTTCTAATTTTTCTAAATAGGTGGATCAAGAATACAAAGGCTAGCTAGTCCTTTGTCTCCATCATTTCACCATAAAGTGAAGTTATTAATTAATACCAGTATGGAATAGATGTCATATAACATGGCTCCTAAATCCCATGAATATACTATGATATGATAATGTTGGTGTGGATAGTTGAATTTATGTTAGAAAGTAGGCCACTCTTGGCCATTTTGATAGATAGAGATTGGGATTATATGAAATCCACTCTGAAACTAGTGACATAGGCTTATGTGGAATCTAACTTGGGAACTCAAGTACTCGATAAGTTAAACTTATATGAAAGCCAAACTTGAAAAAGGATGTCAACCATTTATAGATGGAGTAAAGCATAAAACTATTTAGAAATGCTTGAAAAGGGGGAGGATTAATGTTCCATGCACATTATCCCCAATCACTAGTGTCTAGAACATGGATTCTAATGTAGAAATTATATCAACTACCTAATCTAAAACTAGAAGTGAGATCCATCATGCCATGCATGATACCCCCAATATCTAAATTCTTTAAGCAAAAACTATACTGAAACATGTTGAATCTATATTCTACTAAGCTAACAAACCTATGATTGAACTCACTTTTCTATCTATTTCTATAAAAACTAGTTTTTTGCTATCTAGATAGGAGCATAGAAAACATGAAACCCTACTATCTAACATTTTAGTTTAGGTTTTTGTACTATTATCTAGGACCAAATCTGGTAATTTTACTAGATTCTCTTTTGTCTACATGGTCTATTTTGCCTGGTCTAATGTCTAGATTCTATTCTAAGTGTTCTAAAAGCTAATTTTTTAATTATTAGGAGTTTTGATCTCTATGATAAAACCTTTGTTTGTTGCCCCCTATTTTGAGGGTAGGAATGATGACATTACAATTACTTGCCTTAGAAGAAATATCCATACAAGTGTGTTAAGTTATAAATATACATGATATAGAAATGATAATCAATAATATATCTCAAGATATAGCATGTTTGGATTTGAGAGATTCTTAGATCAATACAGGTATGCCTAGATAGATGTAACAATGTAATAACATGTGCAAAATACTGAACTAGAAGTGATAGTGTTAGTTGTTAGAAAGGAGGGATGGAGCATGATGTCCATCATGGCATCTAAGAAAATAGGAAAAATGCATGATATGGATCATGGCATTACAAGAAAGTGAAAGTAATCAAGCAACAAGAACACAAAGAAAGAAGCAAGAATAATAAAATAGTGGCCAAGGGGCCAAACAATCAAGGGACATGGGCACATGTCACTCAAACTAGAAATAAAGCATAAAAGGCATGTTTAAATGCCACATACACATAAAATTGAAACAATCAAGTTAGTGTGGAAGCCATAATCACATATAGGAGTATAGGCAAAGGATATTTGCAAAAGACCTAAGGCATAAACATGAATATAAAATAAGGACATTAGAAAATGTCCTAAAACACATACAAGGCATGGAATAAAATCTAATAAAAATGCAAACACATCAAGCTATGCTAAGCTAGAAGATAAAGCATGTAATAACTATAAAGATAGAATCACATCTAACTAATCAAAGAAAGAGTGAAAGTATGCAAGACATGTTTAGTATAGGACTAGGTATATAGTAAGAGATACACAAGTGCTAGATACTATTGGAATGTTGATATAGTAATCTATGTAATATATTAAGTAATATACATCAACATGATAACTTGGAGTGTGTAGTGTAGGAATGACATAACATATATGATGTAGTCATGTAGAAGATGCCACTAGTGGGTATGTATATTGATGTGTGTCTTAAATGTAAAAGTAATATGCCCCCTTAATGGGTATAGTGAAATAGTCAAGGATCTGGATGTTACTTCACACTCTCAAAGAACATCAAGTGAAGCATGTTAATGTAGATAAATAAATAAAAATAGCATGAATGATGCATAAAATCAAAATGTTTTTATGTTTTTGGATATATTTGAATGTTTTTGGATTTTGAAATGTTATATTGTTTTTTGTATTTTTTAAATAATCTATGTACAAGAAATATTGAGAATAAATGATACTAATTGATGAGTCTTAAAAGAGACTCCCTATCATGGTGTCTTATTTTTATTGAATAAAGGTATCATGTATGATCCTGAAGCATGATGGAAAGGCTGAGACTATGATTCTAAAATTTTAATTCATCATAAATTTTATGAAATATCTAAAGTAGAAACTAACTGTTGGATCCCTCTATAACTTTGAGAAGTGGATGCAACTATAGGGCTCTTAAGGACCTATCTAGAAGTAAGAGAAGCTCCCTAAATATGTGCTCTATGTGTAGATGTGTGAGATCTCAATGAAACTAATTTGGGTTTGAATACTGTAACTAGAAGTTGGATAGAATCCTAAATCTATCGAGGTGTATGAACCCCCTATATTAGTGATTTATGCCTCAATTATGTCTAAAGTTATACCAAAGGAAGAACTGTAACTATTAGGGAAACTAAAACTGGTGGAGAAGCTGGAATTGGTGACTACAAAGGAGATGGCTCTAAAGTGGCGAGTGGTAACTCGTATAAAAATCCACCAACTTTAATAACGTAATTAGAGTGAATGAATTTCATGCATCTATGAACTATAGATAGTACTATTCAAATTTTATAAATCCATGGGTGACCAACTAACATATCAAAAACTCTTACACTGGGAACTTTGGTGAAATGTGTGGTCACATATGTTGGACTAGTTTGTAAAAGAAGTACAATCTCATCCAATGAATTATGTATGTGCCAATTGAATCCACTAATAACTATATTTGTCAGAGAGATATCCTACTATGAATAGTCCAAATGCTACAATATTGTGATGGTGCACATGCTGACACTATAACCATTATCAATGAGAACATTATGAATGGGATGATTATGAATATCTGATCTAATAAAGAGTACATTATAATTTGAATTATCCTTAATAATCTCTTAATTTGAGAAGAATACCAAAGGTCTAGTTAGAACCCTAGAATCATATACACCTATCATACCACTTAAAGGATGTGACTCAATTGAGGGTGTCTGGTATGTATTTGGTGGAAGATGTACATGGTATGTGTGGTAAAAACCTGATGTTTCCCCTTTATCTTAAATATAATGTTGTGGAAATAGATCTTAGAATATTTTCAAAGCTTTATCCTATGTTGGCTTTACTTGTGGAGGCTCAATTAAAGTGCTAAGATCAAGTAGGTTATCATCTATCAAGTCCTATATCTTATGTCTCAAATTAATGCATCTATTTATAGTGTGGCTTGGTTCGCTATGAAAATCACAAAATGCATGCTGATCATATCCCCATGGAATAGGTTTTACTGGGTTAGCTTCTTGAATAAGAGGGAGAGTGATGATGTTATGTTATAATAACTATCATAAAACTCTAGTTGGAGATACTAGTAGATTGGTAAATGCATGTCGAGGAGGTGCTAATAAAACCACACAGTGAGGGGGATCTAAATCTTCATTGACTATTGGTTGATTTTGATTCTTGTTATCATTCAATTTAACCTTGTATGGGACTTTGATATTACTCTTGTTTGTTGTATCTAGTATGCTTGTATACTTGAGTTTACACATTAAAATGAGTTTTACTTCTCATTATTTTAGTTCATGACACAATTAAATGAAGGAAGAGAATATTTTCAACATAATAGATTCATGCCATGCTGGTATAAGTCTCTATTTGAAGAGATCCTATAACTCCTAATCTACCATGGGGATAGTCATCTTAGCCAAGATGGTCTTATATTAAAGCACATATTCTATGAGATGTTCATTTTATTTTTGTTTTTGTTATGCAATTTGTGCATAATATACCTTATTACCAATGTTGATACTAAAATGTGCTAGGAACATTTTAGTTAAAGGATTGAATGCATTTTTCGGTTGATTAAGTAGACCATACAACCATTACAAATCATAATCCTTTAGACTTTGTGGAAATAGCTTGGTATGTACCCAATAATATGGTACATAATTCAATCATGATACATGAAAATATCTCAAATGTGTCTCTAAATAACCCTTTCCATCATAAAGAGTAATCTTAGGTTGAACAAAAACTTGTGGCAAGTGTGTAGAAGCAATATGATGTGCCAAGGGTGTATGTAGAAGAGCAAAATAATCCAAAGCTTGTGTAGGTATAGCGGAACCTTGCTAAAGATGTATCACCTTGGATTTAAGAGATATCATATCTTACACAAGGTTTGCCACATCAAGAGATAGAGATGTAGTAGTTATAACTAGTGGCATAGAGGCATTTTGGGCTGCTATAGGGGTTGTTGAGACATAGTTTCCCTCGTAGTGTCATTTTCAACTAGTTCCTCTATGGTTTGAGAATATTGAATTTTTATTTTATTTTTTTTTACTCTTTTAATATTTTAATCATGTCATCTTTCATGTTAGGATGTTTTTCTAAGAGTTCTTGAAGTTATCTCTTATCGGTTTCATCAAAACTAGTGTATTGGGCCATTGTTAAAGTAGGAAGACAATTTGAGAAGTGTTTGAATTTTTTGCAATAATTTGTTATCGGCCAAGTGATATAAAAGGATAATAAAAAATATAGGATATGTAAAATACTAAAAATAGTCAACTATAAATTTCATGAAAAGGATACAAAGTGCGTAAAAATGTAAGGTGATACCTCAAAAATCAAAGTAGGAGCTAGTATATACAACTAGGGATTTTCGAAAAATATTTTTGCAAAATACTATGAATTTTTTAAATTGAAATTGAATTTTTGAGATAAGTATGAAAGATAAAATTTATAAATTTATGGGAAAGTGTCTGATTTAATGTGACCTAGTAGACACAACTAGGGTTTTGAGATTTTTTTTTTTTTTTTTGAAAATTACTATGAATTTTTGAAATTTGAAGTGATTTTTTAATTTTAATATGCAACTAAAAATATATAAAATGATTGGAAAATTAATGAGAGCTAGTTGATGTAATGAGGGTTTGACATAAGTTTATTTTAAAATTTAATACAAAATTTTAAAATTTGAGGGGAATTTATTATTTTAATATTCAAGAAAAAATTCAAAAATTTATGGGTAAAATCAACAAGGAATTTACCCTAGGGTTTTTAGGGATTTTATGTAAAATTTGATGTAAGTTGGGTTCACCAAATGATTTTTTATTTTTATGAATAATAGAGTTTTATCCCTAATTAATAAACAAATCTGAGTAGGATAAATTAGTAAATAATATTCCTAATTAAAGCTCCTAATTTATGAAATTAGATTGTAATTAGACCTTTTCTAAAAAAAGTAATAAGTGAGATAAAATATGACTTAGCTTATTTTGGACTATTATAGTTGAGACAAAGTCTGATACTAGAGGAATTAGACTTGAACACTATCATAAACTGAGATCTAGACTTTGTTTTGTGATTGGATATGACCACCAAAAATAGGATGGTACGTGTTCAACACTATAGTCCTAGTCTTGTTGCTATTTTCCAAACTACTCATAGAGATCTCATTTTTTTGGGGTTTTGTTCACCATGTCTATGTGAGCCTGTGTACCAAATTTCAAATTCTCACTATCAATGGAACTCCTTGTAGAACTAATTCTTCATGTTCTTATATCTTCTATGTAATTAAATAGAACTTTTGTAAATATGGAAAATGGGTTAGTGCTTAAAGGATACACTTTACACACTTCACACCTTGTTTTTGGGCATGTTGCCTACATACCAATACTCTAAGGAGGGATCAAGCTATATGTAGTTTACCCATTAAAGTGCATGGTGTGATAGTGTGATGAAAATACAAGTGAATGTGAAACTAGGTGTACTTATAATGACTATGGATTGGTATAAAGGTTTGAATAAGATTGAAATACTATTAGATGGTTGTATGCAAAGAATAGGGAAGAGTGATTGAGTAGTCTTGCTTGTATTCTTGATTCTCTCTTGTAAATGAGTGCCAACCCTTCTAAATGGACTTTGAATGGCCTTTTATAGTGGATTTAATTATCATGGATTAAATAAATTAGCATTAGGATGACATGATTAAGATAAGGATTCAAAATAATATGACCGTTAGAGGCCAAAATGCATTTGGAGAATAGTGCCAAAAATTAGACGCCCTAGGTTTTAACATTGTATTCCTATTTGGGTTCTATTATCTAAAGGGTCAAAGACATGGGGGGATGGATTAAGCATAGAAAGAGTAGTCTATCTCTACAAGGGTTTAGTTTATACTGCTAAAAATGATTGAGAATCAATGAAAACATGCCTATGAGGGTCATGAGAATAAGCAAGATGGACCTATGGATTGGGTGTCATTATCCATACTCAAGTTACTAGATTTTTCATTCTATATGACTACAACTACATTCCTACATTTTATCATATTAATTCTTCCTTAAAATAAATTCATCAACACATTCTAATTTACACATCATTCTTACATACTCTGATAATAATGAACCCAATTAATGGAAAACCATTTATAATACCACTTGATTACCTACCTATATAGAGGAATGGATCCCTATTTCAATTCTTCCAAAAGATCACACCATTACTTTAATTGATGATATTTATGATAGTCCTCCTCCATGTAACTCATATAAATCCTATTGATAAAAGATGATTTCACTTATAATGAATATGGAGTTTCCAAAAAAATTTAATACCCTTTAGCCATGTATCCTCATAGTTATAATAACATAGGTGTATCCACTATTGATATCACTATTAAAAAAAAATGTAATATTGATCCATCTTATGATGATGCCTATATTATATCCCAAGCCCAATATTGAGACTTGGATGCAATACATTACCAATATATGTTAGCTAAAATACATGAGTATAATGATGATGTTCATTTCATTCATATATCATTAAATATTGAATCAAAAATCAAAATTTATGTACCTATTATAAATCCACCCTTAAAATATACTCCATGGGTTGTCGAAGAAATATTTAAAAATAATACCTCTAACATTTTTATCAAATTGACACCATTTAATCCCCTTATTTAGATATAAACATTGTTGACCAAATTGATAGTGATCATTGTGTTTCTCATATTTTTTATTATCTCAACCAACCTAACATAGGTCAATCATATGTCTTGGACTACATCAACCACAAACAATACTTGGTCAATAAAATTATTTTTGATTCATCAATTTTAATATCCTATACCAATTAGTTTGATATAAAATCCTATTTTGGTTATTTCTCAGCATGTAGAAGCTTCAACTAATACCATTATATATAATTGTAATGATCAACCCAATATAGTAAAAATAGAATATTTATCTTCTACTCAACCTCCTGACATTAGCTTAGATGCTATGTCTATTTTTTTAAGATAAACACATTCTAAGTTTGATAGACAAGGTAATCAAATCATTGATCTTAAAGTGGATGTATAATATCATGAACCTCTATACATTATTCTTAGTGACGATGATATATTATAATTACTTCATGCTCGTGACCCTCAACTTCCATTTCAACATCACAATCTTAGCCTTTTTTAGAATAAGGCTCCTTATTTAAATAATTTGTTGTTAATATTGATCCCAAAATGCATCTTGTATCCAAGCTTCCTCCAAATCCATATCATTTACAAGATTAAAATGTTATGCCTATTGAATAAACTATTGCAATCATTTATGGTACCATAGACACTTTGAGACCTATACTTGTCTCTAAAGAACTTCATACTAAAGAATGTGATAACTATAGCCTCTTTTTAAAAAAATACCATGAAGATTTTTCATGGTCATATGAAGACATGATTAGTATCAATACTAGTATTATGGTCCATAACATAATCAATTACCCTGATGAAAAATGTGTATATCAAAAGTAATGTAAATTCACTCCTAAAATCTCTACCCTGTGTTAAAAGTGAATTATCAAAATTTTAGTTATGAAGTTTATCAAACCTGTAGATTATTTGAAATGGATTTTTAATATTTTTATTATTTATAAATAAGTCACTATTCATTTGAATATGTATATACTTTCATAATATTAACTTATCATGCCCCAAATATATTTTTCCCTTACCATCCATTGACATCATTGTTGACTATATGGTTAGTTTTTAAATTTTATCTCCCTTGGATGGTTTTTCAAGTTATAATAAGAAAAATATCACTCTTGAAGATCAAAATAAAACTACCTTCACCATTGAATGGGTAATTTATTTTTATGATAAAATGCCTTTAGGACTTAACATTTTTGAGCTACTTATCAATGTCCAATGACTAATATTTTTCATGACCTTATTCATGAAAAAGTGAAACTTATGTAGATGGTTTTATTTTCAAATTAAATCATTTTTTAAAGAATCTTAATGACCTTGATATCATCTTTGATTGACTCATAAAATACAAAGTTATATTTAATCCTTATAAATGTGTTTTTAGTGTTACTTCCAACAATATATTATGATTTTTAGTTTCCCTTAGAGGGATTGAGGTAGATCCTACCAAAATAAGAGCTATAGTTAATATTCATATCCCTCATTCCATTCCAAAAAAATGAGTGTATCTTGGTAAACTCAGGGAAATATGATGATTTGTTCCTAAAATGGCTTATCATATCTACTCGATAAATTCATTCCTTAAAAAGGGTATTTCTATTAAATGGAACAATACATGTCAAAACTCTTCTGATAACATGAAGGAATAATTACTTCATCCTCCTACTCTTCAACCACCTTATTATGATTTATCCCTCATCTTGTATACTTCATTTACCCCAATATCAATTGGGATAATTCTCTTTAATAAGATGAAATAGGTTAAGAATATACTATTTATTACATCAATTAACATTTGATAGACTATGAAACACATTACACAAAATTAGAATAGGATTTCCTCACTATATATTTCACTGTCAAAAAAATATTTCATGTTATATGCTTTACCAAACTAATTATGTCATTGTACATTATGATCAACTTCATTATTTATTTTCCAAATATTTATTACTCAGAGATAGAATTAACAAATGGATGACTCTCTTAATTTAATTTAACTTAAGAATTATCATGAAAAAATTAATTAAGGACCAAATGATTATCGATAAACTTGTTGTCATACCTATCCTAGCTACTAATCACCTTCAAGATATTATTCCTAATGAAAATATATTTTATATTGAAGGAATAAATCAATCTATCTCACTCAAATACTATTTTTATAATTTTATCATTGATATTTATGCAAAAAAACCTAGAAAAACTTGATACTTATATTTATAAACCTAAATTCATAGTCCTCATTTAATAATTACTTGAAGTTATAGTTTATTTTCATGAATAAACTTGGATACTTCATTTTAATGGTGTTAAATGTCTTCAACAAGCTAGGTTTGGTTGTGTCTTAGCTAACCCTCATGGTAAAATCATACCTCTCACTTTTTTATTAAACTTTGAAGTCACTAATAAAATAGTTAGTATTAATCTCTCATATTAGGGATGAAAGTGGCCATTAATATATACATCCGATATTCACATGCCCTAGGAGATTCACAACTCATATGTCATCAAGTTAATGTTAATTGTCAATGACTAAGTTAAAATATTATCACATATCATAAAATATTTACTAATATGTCCAAATGAATAATATGATTTACTATTAAATTAATCCCATGAGATCAAAATATTGTAGCTAATTCTCTTGCTTCATCAACCTCTCTCTTCCATCCTCATCATATTCTTAATGATTCATAATTTTTCATTCACATGAGGATATCACCATCCAATATACACTCTAAAGATGATGATATTATTTTTCACATTGAGGTTATCACTACTTTACAAATTTCATGATACAATCACATCATACAATTCAATGAGAATCATACTTATCCTCTAGAGGTTGACTCTGTGAAAAGACTTGCATTTTCAAGCAAGCCTATATATATGTTCTTTGATATGATATTATTTATTATCATAATGCCAAATATAACTTGCTCTATTGTGTTACTCAAGAAGAGGTTCCTTATCTTATCTAAAATCTCATGGGGGAATTTGTAGTGGTTACTATAGAAGATATGATACAACCCACAAATTCTTACACATGGGATATTTTTAGCCTACTCTTAAAAAGGATACCATTACATTTTCTAAAATATGTGATCCTTAACAACTTCATGATGATCCCATTACTTCTCCTCTAATGAAAATTAAAACCTTACATTCACCTTGGCCATTTTATATGTGGGGGTTAAATCTCATTAGCAAATTAACTTGATCACAATATGGTCATGTCTTCATCATTACTACCACTGCATATTTTACCAAGTGAGTTAAATTAATTCCTCTTGCAATTATTACTATAAAGTGGGTTGAATTAATGATTCTTGAAATTATTACTAGCATCGTTATCTTAAAATTCATATTTAATTAAATGATCATTTGTTTTTGGATTCCTCACACCATCATTTCTCAATATGGTGAAACTTCAAAATTTTAAATATATTAAAATATTATGTTTAAAACTAATCAAACAAAAAAAATTTATACCATATCACCCTTAGTGTAACGATCAAACTAAAGCCACTAATAAAATCCCTAAAAAAATATTACAAAATACTATTAAGTATTCTCACTTTTATTAACACCTAAAGATATGTCCTCTGATTTAGGATTATCATAATATAATTCATACATCCACTAAAATAAATCCCTTCTCATTAATACACTATTGTAAAGACATCTTAGCACTAGAAGTTGAGCTACCTTCCTTAAACATTTATCTTCATGGCATATTCTTGAATAATAGATTAATGAATCTCATCTCCATTATTTATAGCTCCTTGATAAATGATGTATGGGTGCACTGCAAAATAACCACTAATACAAAGATCACATTGATAAACAACATAACATAAAGGTCAAATCTTGCATTTTAAATTTTAGCAACTTAGTTCTTAGGTTAGATTACACCCATGATAAATATGAAAAGTACACCCAAAAATAGTGGATTCCTTACCTATTCAAAGACATTTTTAGACCTAGTAAATATATATTATAGATTAACTAAGGTCACATCTCTAAATAACCTACCAATTCTCAATTTTTGAAGAAATATTTTTCTTAATTACATGTTCTTTTTATATTACTCTTATAATATACTTTACTTGCATATTAATTCTTAGTATTATATATACTCTAGAGCTAACATTTCTTGAAGGTATTAATCATATTTTATATTGTGTATAATAATTGTAACACCATTTATTTTCACACCTTTAAGTTTATCTCCTTACACATTATCACCAATTACTAATTTTATTCATTTTATCCTTTCATTCTCTTTAAACACCATTTGGTTTTTTAGTCTTCTCAAATCAATTAGTCCTTTTATTATCACTTATTATCCATAATTTACACCTCTTAGTTTATTGGTTTGTGATTTATGTTTTAATACCTTAGATAGGACTATACATTTGTCACACACACTCTTAATTTCATGTCATAAATTACTTTTGACCTCAACTTTGGCTATGTGTCTTCCCTAAAAGATAAGGAAATGGTCTAGAATTATGTGTACCTGTACTCAAATTATGTCATATTATTTATATTATGACTTGTATTTTCACCCTTTAAGGATATGAAAAAATCTCTCCTCATCCAAGTGGCACAATAGAATCACCTCTAGGCTTGTGGGTAGCCTAAGGAATGAGGTGAATCTCTAGATAGGGCTAGCTCCCTTGATGTACCACTTTGGATTGCAACTAATACTAAAATTTAGGGGCTGAAAATGGAGAAAGATAAATGAAATCAAACTAATCTAAGGGAGGTGATACAAAAAATAACATGATGACATCCAACCATATGCATGTCATACTTGCAATCAAAGGATAAATTAAACATACACTTCTCCAATCTTCATCTTCTCACATCAATGTTAAATTGTAAGGTTATGGTTGAATGTGCAAAGATAAATGACTAGAAAAGAAGCATATAAGGAAAATAATGAATATAATAACTCACTTAAACCATTAACATCTTCTAGAACACTTCACATGCCTTACAAGGAAAGGTTGTCAATAGGTGAATGAATTAAACAACATGCTAAGGAATCCCCAGTTTTCACTAAGCAAGATTCGTCATCCAATTGAAAAAAATAAGAATATTCATAGAGGAGGTAAAAACAAGTCATATTGTTGATAAAAAATTATATATTTGAGTAGTGATTTTCCATACTCAGGTGGAGCATCCAATACAATGCAAAAATGGCTAGTTCTTATAGAATTAGTGAGAGAGAAGAATAGATAAGTCCAAGTGTAATAAGGAAACTAATAAATATAATAAAATTAGTTATTTTTTCATGATAATAGGATTTTTGATGATCCATTCAAGTTTAGGATCTACAAGTGTCAATCTAAGTCACAAACTTCATGAAAAGTGGCAAGAAACTCTTCATTCTAGATTAAAAAAACTACCTTCATGATTGGCCATATTTAAATGACTCATAAATAATTATGAAAATGTATGATAATTCTAATTAAATTTAGATACATCATAAATTACTCTCCATGTATTTATTTTAGGCATATTCCTCTATAATCAACTGGAAAAGAGCAATCATCATATGATACCTAGAAAACTGCTCTTTCATGCACCCTACACACTTGGCCTCAAAATTCATATCAATTTATCATTAAAATCCATATATGAGGAAGTTAATGACACATTTAAATATCCTACATGGAATTATAATAATCGAGGACACCTTAAAAATCCATTCACTTAAAGTTTTCACACTTCTCCCTAGCTTGTCCACTAAACCAACTTTGATTATTTGAGTTGAAGCACTTGGTTTGGACACTTAGTAGTTATTTAAAGGAATTTGAGTGATATGGGGAGTTATATTAATACTTAATATTTTTTTCCATTTGATTTTCGTATCTTGAAACCTCCTACAACCTACAAAACACACAAAATAGTGAGAAAAACCTTATTTTTGCCCCCATCCATACAAGTCCATACATCTAGTTGGCATGTAATGGATATTGAGTGATTAATCTAAAATTGAAAATAGATATTATAGTCAAAATATTCTATTATATTTCATCTCCAACTCCATTCTCCAAATTGGGTCTCTAGCAAGGGTTTTCAAGGGTTTCATGATTGTTCTAACTCTTAAGCTTTATTCATAAAAGTCTAATATCCAAGTTGCCAAAAAAATCCAAAAAAGTAGTGTTAAATACACCATATAAATTATATAAATAATTATAGTCTCCATTAAAAACCTAAGATGAGATATGAACACTTGAAGTCACCTATTCAAGCTCTTCCTTCCATTCCAACATCCCTAATATGGGTCTTAAGCCAAAATTGATTTTCCTCATGATTTTTCTATAAGATATAAGATGAAACACAATTTTAGTCACCATGTGAACATTATTAAATAGGATATAACTCATATTTAATGATAAGAGTGTGACTGGTCTCCTCATTTGGGCACTAGGCCTAGTCATGCTTCGTAAGCCTGTATTTGTTCAAGACCCAAGATGACCTCTTCATGATTTCCCCTACAAAATATATGCTTAAACACTTTTTTTATGGTCCTAAAAACATGATCTAGCCACTTGGGATGCTCACCTAGATCCAAAATTGAGAATAACCTCTTGTTTGGTCTTTAGGCATAACCATGCCTCATAAGTCTATCGGCAAAATTAAGGATGCAAGGTACCTTATTAATATGGATCCTGGTCCACTATCTCCTTTCTTTTCCTCAAGGTTGTAGGCCTTAGATACAAAGGGAGTGACCTATATTTGAGAGAAAATAGATGTAAAACCCCTATTTTCTCATAAAAATATGAGTACTTGAAAAGGCTCTTTAAGTCCTAAGGATGCTTTGTGAAAAAATGGAGCTCTTGACATTAAGATATGACTTCTCAAACTCTCTAAACTCTAAGACTGACCTACCAGGTAGAGACTATGTGAAATAAATTCACCTTAGGCTATATATTTCATATTTATAGGTTTTAATTCTATGGTATATCCATTAAGAGGTTGTTGTTAGGCTATTTTGATTATATTAAAGGAATCCTAGTCCTCAATCATCTCTCTAAATCTTCATGAACTCCTCAATCTCTTAAAACTCCTAAAGCTACCTTCCATTCTTTGACTATGTTCCCTTGAAATATTACACCTATAGGTGATGCTTGATGGGTTTGAATTTGAAAGGCAATGCTTCCAAAATCATTATAGGCTTCATGGTTTACTTCACACTTATTTACAACCATTGTCTCATCCCGCATTCACAAACCCCAAATTGACCACTACCTGTCATAGTCAAAGCTGACTGTGTCCTTTACTTCTTTGGGTTATTTTGGTATAAATTGTGTTTTTAATCCTTTAATAGTGTTCATGACCTTTATATAAATTTCCATGTTAGACATAATAATTATTAGACTCATTTTTGTCCTTGAGTTTATGCAATACAAAAACCTAGATGTTATTGTTTCATATCACTACCCATCTTTGTTTCCTATAGCTGATGATATTTTACCTTAGGAATCCTACATATAGGTTTTTATGATTGGTTTAGCATTTTAAAGGTAATTATCAACCTCCATTCATTCCTTTTAAATTTACCTATAATTATTTGAACCTAAATGTTCACCTGCCTAGTCCTTCTCCATTACTTTGAACTTCAATCATGTTCACTATTCTATATAGTCATTTCCAAAGGCTATAGGTGAGCTTGGAATCTCAAAAGGTCAATATAGACTTGTTTTGAATTTTATGGAGTTTATCAGGTATATTATGGATATGTATAAAATTATCTACAAGTTTATTTCACCATGTTACCTTCTCATTATCCTTTAAAATGCATGTTGGTTCACGAAGGAGTTCTCACTGCTTGATTGAGACATTATGCTCCTTACCTGATCTATAAGTGACCATTATATCGTTAAACCTAGTCATGACACAATGTAACTACTTGTATTTTTATTACATTTATATGTCCTCAAACAAAAGCAAACTATCATGTCTAGGGTTCTATCTATTTGCAATTGTAGATGAGTATTTAGTGCTTTATAAGGACTGAGGTGTGAATGGAAACAATGACCAATGCATCATTCCCCTTGACTATCTTGTTATATCATGAATTATATATTACATAATTTAAAACTAATCCATCATGAAACATGATATCATACTACAAATTTGGATGAAAAGGCCTATTATGGCTCAGACCTGTAGATAACACTAACTGAATTTAGTGTATAAAAACACAACTTTGGACCCTCAAACTTCTAACTTTCACTAAATCTCTTAACTCCAATTTTTTCAAGGATATTCTCATTCATGGATAATATAATTTTTAACCATTATTATCATTCAAAACTATTGATATCCCTATTACAAGATATCAACAAAATGATATAGGGTTTGGTTTCACCTGCTTAGGGATTTATTCTCCAAAACTATAGTCATAATTACTTGAAGGCTACTAAAAAATGTCTAGCAATCTAGTATCCCAAATTTACATATTTTTATCCTTATAACATGTTAAAAACTTATAAACGTTTTTATTACTCATTTTGACATCTTTATAAAACCTCTTAGATCCCTGCATAGCCATCTATAGGTGAACAAAATCATGCATACAAGCATTTGAAAAGTAAAATGAGTAGTGATCATGATTATATGTTTCAATTGTGTTTATACATTATAAAAAAGTTATAAATACATTTATCGAGCTTAAAATACATTATCACAACTCAACACTTATCTTCAACATGACTAGTTCTATGAGGACACCTATAGGTGGCTATCCAAAAGGGTAGACTATATGTAAGTGTTATATATTATTTTGAAATCCTTATACAAAATATTTTGAGGTTACTACTTGTTTTTTATTTCTTAATGGTATTTTTAAAAAAATTGAAACATACTTAAGACTCTATTAATACTATAAAAACCTCTGTTATACATGATTTAATAATGGCAACAAGTGAAAAATGAGATATGAGTTGACTAGGTATGACAATGGATTTTAATATTATGGAAATATGATTTTGAATGTAAGTTAAAAAGATTAATGGAATTAAGATAACATTGGAAACATGAATCTCCCAAAACCATGAACAAACATGAAGCTCCTAGAAACAATGAATAATTGTCTGTTGTACTCAAAAGATATCAGTCTATAAACTTGAAGTGATTTTATAATCCAAACACCATGAAACATAAATCAAATAATGGATAAAATCTAAGGGGTAATTAAAAATAATCTAGAACAAATATGAATAATTGGATTTTATGAAAACTCTCAAACCAAAGCAAAACTTGTAGAGTGCATAGATTTGCAAGTAGATTAGTCAACTTCAAATGGATGATTCATAAATAAAAATTGATCAATAATTTCATTATTATTATTTAAATTGATTTATATTAGTTTACTACCACCTTAAAAATCATTTTATCTTAAAACTCATTATCTATTTTTATCAAGCAAAAACATAAAGGTTACTTTAGCTTGCCAAGAAGGGTGAAAAGAGAAATGAATATTTTTGAGAAACAAATGTTACTTAAAAATCATAAAAATCACTAAAATGAGCATGGGGGATCTGAAAATTCACATTTCAACCTTTTCCAAGTGGCACTATTTTTTTTCTTTTCACTAGAAAATTACCTTTTCTTTTGCATAACCTACCATCTTTCATTTTTTCCAATTACTTAAGACTTATAGGGACACATGGGGCATGAAATCACATTTTTACACCTTCACATATCCAAATAAACTTGTACAAAGTATTAAATGTACCTATTTGATGCCTAAAATGACCCAAAATGATAAATGGACATAAAAACTAGTTGACCAGGGCCAATATAACATTAATTGACATCAATTGAACTATAATACACCCTATTAACCTCATATTAAATCCACTATATACTTATAAAGTAATTTTTTTCCTATAGATTCCCTAATTTGACTTAAAAGTCAAATTTGGTCAATAATTTAATTATAAAATCTCTAACATTTTATTGCCATGTCTTCATTCACATACTACATTTATCATGATGATGATTCATGACTACATATCATTGAAACATATTAATCATAAAAAAATTATGATTTGGGGAAACCTAATCCGTCTATTCTCATTTTCATTATATCCCTAAAAACCATATCATTCTAGGAGCACCAAGGTCAGATTCGAGATTGCACTTTATTCTAATGTGTCAGTCTACAATTTTTAGACACCATGGTACTTTGGTTCTGTTCTCTAGACACCAAGTTTAATCTCTCTTGTGATATTTATTTTTAGCACCCATTATTAAATTTTTAAATAAATATAGATGAAGGATCATAAAATCCAAAAGAGTTAAAATCCATATCATACAATAAAAGGCAATGATCAAAAGGCAAAACTATAACTTATAAATTTTAGATCACACCAAAATATGTGATAATTATTTGGCAGACATCTTGTTCTAGTTAAATCTCAAACTCTATAGTTGGCCTCAGAATAAAATTTAGGTCCATCTTGGTGTGGTAGGATAATAAAATGGGAGAGGAGGTCTCTTTATCATATGCATTGATAGTTTCAACTACTTTCTCATGCAAGTACCCAATCTTCCTAGTAGACTGATGATCCTATAAGGGTACCTAAGGAATGGGAAACATGTGGGAAAGTAGGACCATTTTTACTTTCATACATACCAGATTTCATGGGATGATATCTATAATTCACTTTTTAGACCAATATTACAATGTTAGGTAGGTTTATCTAGGGTCATTGATGTTGAAAGTTTCTTCATCTTAACAACTTGATTTGAGTGTCGTGTCTCTAGTAAATATTATGTTGTCACCTTGGTGTCTCCCTTTTTTCTCCCACCAACCCATTCATTATATCTCTTGATAGGTAGGTTTGTTTCTAATTATTTTCCCAAACTTATATATTTTTATTCTCTATCTATTTTTTAACATGTTTAGAATATAATAGTTCTGGTTTATCTATCATTACAATAGAATCTACATTTTTTAGTAGTTATAATTTATTATCTTAATTATTTCCTTATCTCTCTCAGATATACCTTAGTTATGATTGGGACCTTGAGTTTTCCATTTCATATTTTCAAAGTAATTTTGGTCTCATTTCTTTAATTATCTCCTATTTTCCATCTTTGATTGAGTATGGCTTGTTAATTCTCTTCCATTGATGTTGTTTACATTTCTAGTTTTTACATATTTGATTATGGATTTTTACTTATCTTTCATTGATGTTTTTTGCATTTATGTTTTTTCCATATTTATTTTACTATTGATTATTACTAATCTTACATTAATGTTGATTACATTATTCTATTTCATGATTCCTTGGTTTGAAATAGATTTTTACTTTTCTTGTTTTTGATACATATAAAGGTTTTTAGGTCATTAGTAACCTTGTATTTTTAGTTACCTAAAATTCACTCTCTTTTATCATCTATCTTGGTCTTATGTTTCTAACCTAGACTTTTTCATCCTAGCTTACCAACTTCCCCAAGTACTTTAAATATGTCATATATTTTTTCATTTACTTTGATTTTTCTATGATTTTTTGTTTTTTTATTTAGCCTTATATCCATAGGGTTTGTCCAATGTAGTTATTTATCCTTCCACAATAAAGAATATAAATACAATATCTAAACATTCAATAATAAAGGTAAGTCAAGATATGTATATGTAATTTTAAACTATTTCACTTCCTTATTTTCATTTATTTTATGCTTTTTAATTCAATTTGGTTATTAAGTTAGTGTGTTTATATGTTATTTATAAAAATACCATGTCATGTTACACTCTAGTGATATGTGATGAGCTTCGGGTGGGGTATATGTAAACATAAAATATTTTTAAACTTTATCATTTATTGATGCTTTATCGCTTGCAAAAACCTATAGAGTTTTAGTCTATTTTAGTGCACACATTAAAGGGTGAACTAGAAAAGGGTGGGTAGACCATTGGTGCTTTACAATATTTTGGTTTAAATAAATCATGCCTATATCAACTAAAAAATCCCACTTTATTGATCTCCTTAACAATTTTCCTCCTAATAGCCCCTAAATAAACTAGGACCTACCTTTTCCAACTATATCAGTAGGTGTCAATGTAGTATTTTTAGTTTCCTTCCAAAATTAAAACTAGTTCAACCCAAATATATTGAGTCTGAAAGTCACAGTGCACGCTTTTGCAACTAGGTCAACTTGGGCTAACCTAGTTCAAAGGAAAATGGTAAATTTAAACTATATTGAGGTAGATCAATATTGTTAGTTAAAATTTCATAAGGTTTTAGGATCATTTATCACTATAAATATAAGTCCCATTTTAATCCAATAAATAGTAACATTCATTTTCTCATAGTTATGCTTTAGTCTACATTTATAGAAGTCATTGCTTAAATCTTATCTTAGAGGGAAATAACTTATCTTGTGGAGTCTTAGACACAACTATGATAAGTATTTTATCCTAGAGATAATTTAAATCATTTTGATCCTTAAAACCACAACAATCTCTTACAAAACACAATTAGCTAAGGGAGATTAAGGATCAATATGCTCTATTCAAGATAAGTATTTGTAACCTTAGATATTTCATTTGGTAGATATATTTTATGTAATTTATAGTTTGAACGTATAACTCCTTATTTGAATCCCATCTTCACTAAAACTTAGTGTGGCTATAAGGTTATTTAGACTCTCAATTTTCCACCTTAGGTAAACTAGGTTTTAATTTTTCTACCACGATTCTATACCCTTTTTAGTTTTATTTTAACCATCCCCCTTATTGTATGCTATAATATTTTATAACACTAGATAATATTATTTACATTATTAGATATCTAGTTAGGGTTATTTCATTATATTGATTGCCTAGAGGATTTGGAACCCTATCCATTGATGTTATGTGATAAGTTATTCTCTAGATAGGTTTAGTGGATATAATTAGTCCTGCCTTGATATAAATAAATATCCAACAAGTTTTAGTTGATTTACCTTCTCTGAGTTTAGATATATTATGTAGGATAAGTTTTAGGTATATCTTAATTTGTTTCATATATAATGCAAAAACATAAAGTCAAAATACCAAAAGTTTTGGGTAAAAATACTAATGATCTGGGCAAACATGTTAAAGGTTTGAAGATTAAATGTACAAACAGAAAGGTCAAATCACTAAAATTTAGGGTGAAATTGTTAAACATTAGGGTAAAACCACTAAAGTTCTACATATATATTACATATATAGAAAGGAAAAATGACCAAATTTCAAGGTGCAAATACTAAACATCATGGTAAAACTAATACAGGTCTATAGATGAAATGCATTAACATAAAGGAAAATACATAGAATCTCAAGGCAAAATTGCTAAACATCAGGGCAAAAACACTAAAGGTTTGTAGACAAAATGCATAAGCATAAAGGTGAAATCACCAAAGTTTAGGGATATATCAATAAACATTAGGGAAAAACTACTAAAGGCCCACAGATGGATTGCACAAACATAAAAGTGGAATCACCAAAGTTTAGGATGGAATAATTGATTTTAGGGTTGAAAAGATAAAACCATAGGTAAAAAAACATCACACCTATAAATGGAAATTTGAAAAATGTTTTCATAAATTAGACCCTTACTCTTACGTAATTACAAACATAATATTAAAAAATAAAATAAATAAATATTTATGGGATTATGAGTCCCACCAGATGTGTTAAAAATGTATACACAAAATAAGTTTATTAGCACAACATAATTGTTAAAAACTAGAAAATAACATAATTCAAAGCTAAATAAAAATTTAAATGAATACCTTAAATAAGATCATGAAATAGGAATGAGGAAACATTAGCTTCACCTACGAAGATGAAATATCCTCCTTTGTTCTATTGATTTTCTCCTTGATGAGTTTATGGATGTGCATAGTCAATATATCATGTGAAAGGATACATACAACACCTCCCCTTTTCCAATGATTGATTTTATTGATAAATGATAGCATTTATGTTTAAAATTGACATAAAATAATTATTCCTTGAAGACTTGTTTGAATTAAGGGAGGATGGTTGAATTTATAGGATTTCAAGATGAATTTGAAGCATTGATCTTGATCTAAGATCAATGGTTGATGATGATTCAAATTAGGGGAGTTGGAATATAAATTAAAATAATATGAGGAATAGGATTGCTAAGAGTTTGTCCCCCAAGATTGGATATAATGAGATTATTTTTGGATCTAGGTGGATTTTATGATGTCAAGATGGGTGTTGATGTAAATATTTTAGATTTTATTTATTTAATAAAATATGGATATTTGATTATGCATGAAATTTATTATTAGGGGTGGTTTAGCTAATTCACATAGGCTAATTAACTAACATTTTATGGGATTAATTTGTTGGGATTGACAAGGCTAAAATGGAAAATTATTAGTTGGATAGGGGGAGGGTGTGATGGCATGAATAGTATATGGGTTTAGATGATAGGATACAATGATTAGATTAGGGTTGATGGTAGAATTAAGGATGGAATTAGGGTTTATAAGGATATTAATGCATATTAATAATTAGGGTATTGGTAGGTTAAAATTGAAACCAAGGTTTTATTTTTTATGTGTCTACACCCAAAACACTATAAAAAGTATTGCCTAAAGTTTCCAACTTATGGGTATCATTATAGTGGGCACCAAATAGAAGAATGCCTAGATATATATGCAAATCTAATATAAAAGGATAAATTAGATAAGGGAGATAAAATGATCCATTATCCACCCTAGGTACCTCTAGGTTCTATAAGATGGAATTTAAAAACTAAATAAAGGGATAAAATTATATTTCATGATTTCAAGTGGTTTTAGAAGCTAGTCATGGGTAAAAACAACCCTAACTAAAAAGGTTTTACTTGGATATAAATAGGTAATAAAGGAAAAAGTACTTAATGAAAAAAACTATTATAATGATTATGTTGATGTCTCACACCAAAAGTATATCCTAAAAGAATTTATGTATGTTAAACAAAACTTATAAGGTAAGCGTCAACATGCTCATGACTTAGACTCTTACGATAGGGAAGCGATATAATAAATGAATAAGGAAGTAGTGGTTTGAAATGAAATTTATAAGATTTTATTTTTGTTACATTTAGAAGGGATGATTTTGATGATTAATAGTCCTTTGATACAATAATAATAAGAAACAACATAAGTGATACACTACATTTATAAGAGAGTGCAAAGTTAAACAAATAAAATCTATTGAATATGACTAGAAAAAACTAAATGATGTCATAATATATTGTTTTTTAGTGTGTGAAATTATAAGGAACATAGGATCCTAAGTCAATATTTTCATAAAGTAATATGGGTATAATATGGGAATTCTCACATTTATGCCTTCACCTTATGTCTTGTTTATGGAAAATAATAACCACATGCAACCTTTGGAAAAAATAAAGAATATTTATGTTGATATCATAGGAGTAAATTTTGTCTTAAATTTGAATTTATTGAGTTAGTTGAAGATGACAATTATCTATATCTAGTTGGAATGTCATGGTGTGGTACAAATAATGTAGATATTTAATTTAAGTCAAAATACATGAGCTTTAAAAATATGGAATAAGTCATAGTTATCCCCCTTGATAACATCCATAAACTAAACTATGTTGAGAGTATGGAAATATATGAGAAGGTAAACTACATTTACAAAAACTCTTTACAAGGTGTAGAGAATATTGATGTTGATGATGGATTAGTGATGAGTTGGGGTGATGTTAAATCCATTTATGACACTACTAGTGTCATTTTATATAGATCAATGTAATACAATTATGAATTCATAGGGTGAAACCATGGTGATAAAATTTTGACATATAAAACATCCATAGAGTAAGATGGTGTGAGGGACATAAGGGTCAAAGTTAGTAAAAATCATGGAACCAAGGTTTGAGTTCTATGTGTTGCATCCATAATTAGGAGAATGTTCCACCTAAATAAAGAAAAATATATATTTTTACATTATTTTAATGGTTTGAGGATATTAAAATCTTGTGGAAGATAGGAATAATGTGTTAGAAATGAGAAGTAGTTGATAACTTTAATATACACTTTAAGGAGTAAAACCATAGATTGGTGGATAATGCACAAGGCAAACCTTCCAAAATGGGTTGATGTCAAGGAATCCATATGCACTTAGTTTGAATGAAGTAATAGCATGTGTATAATACTTATTTATAGTATACTTTATTCCCTTGAAACATGTGTCCAAAACTATGAAGAGGTGTGGACAACTTGCACCAGACTTTTTAAAAGGTTATGGCTCTATGAATTTTATAGAAAACTAAAAACCTTGGTTGATTGATGATATATTATCTATGAAACATTGCCATGAGAATACCAATTAGAGGAGTGAAAAATTCGTTTCGTTCATAAATTTTTATTTATCTTCACCTAGGCTTGAGATTTATCAACCTTTTCTTAGAGTGTGTTTAGCCATTTTATAAGATGAATCCATCATGGAGGAGTGATTGATAAAAATACATAGTAAGAAGGGCCTAGTGTTTCAAAATATTTTAAAGAGTGAAAAATAAAAAAATGTAGTCATATAAAATTAAAAAATTGGTAACTTGATCATGGATAAGGCCACCCAATCCTTATGTCCCTCTTGCTTTCTCTCATGACCCTCTTAGGCTTGTTTTCATTGATTCCTAGTCATCCATGGCCTTCTAGAATTGATCCCAACTAAGCTAGGACCCTTTCTTCATGACTAATCCATTCCCCTAAGTCTTGTCTATTCAGGATAATAGTGTCAAAGTTGCACTATAGCATTATACCCTAGGGTGTCCCCTTTTTAGTGCTCTTGTCTAATCATTATTAAAGCCAAGATTACCATTTTTACCTGATTCCTCTTATTTATTATGTTGACCTAGTCTAGTTTCATCTAACCCATGACCAATAACTCCATATAAAATCCCATTCAAAGATAATTTGGAAAGGTTTGGAAAATATCATTCAAGAAATAAAGAATACAATCAATACCACTCAAGAAATCTTCCCTATTCTCTGTATACAGCCATCCTATACACTTCTAAGCTAATTCAAGTCCTTACACCAGTCCTTAGTTAGTTCAAACATACTCAGTTTTATAATTTATTGAATTTCATTCACTATTTCACCAAACACTCTTAAAGGGAAAACTACATATGGCTTGATCCGTCTTTAGAGTATTGGTATGTAGGCAGTGTGCCCACACATGAGGTGTGAAACATGTCTAGTGCTTATTATACACACTAACCCATTTTTCCCATTTGTCAAAGTTTCTTTCAATTAAATAGAAGATAAAATAATATAAATAATCATATCTACAAGGATATTTATTGATATAAAATACATAAAAATTGGTAAATGGGCTTACACTGAATAGGTGAACAAAAACCAAAAAGCTTAAATCCTCAAGATAACAATTTTAGGGAGGGACTATAGCACCTGAACCTAAGGTGTCCAATTTATAAATTCCTATCCAATCTGAAAATGAAGTCTATGATCTTGTTTTTGATATTGTCCCAGCCTTACACACAAATTTATAGACCCTATCTTAGTCAGAACAATCTAGAATAAGCTAAGTTTCATTTTCTCTCTCTCATCACTATTTTTAGAAAAGGTTTAATTATAATTCAATTTCAAAAATAAATATCTTTAATTAGGAATATTATTTACTAATTTTTCCAAATCATACTTGTTTATTAAATAGGAATAAAACTCTATTGTTCTAAAAAATAATGAATCATTTGGTGAACTCAACTTACTTTGAATTTTGCATAAAAACCCTAGGGTAAATTCCTAGCTGATTTTTCCCATTAATTTCTAAAAATTTTCTTGAATATTTAAAGTATAAATTCATCCAAAATTTTAAAATTTAGTACTAAATTTTAAAATAACTTTATTTAAAACCTAACTCCTAGCACTTTTCCAATATTAATGTAATAATTTCCTAATTTTTACTTGCATATTTAAATCATAAATTTGATTCAAAATTTCAAATTCAATAATAATTTCAAAAATCATTTTATTTCAAAACCTAGTTGTATAAACTAGCTCCTAATAATTTTCCAATAATTTGTCAAACATTTTTTGAATATTTAATTGCATATTAAAATCATAAAATAACTTCAAATTTAAAAAATTCTTAGTAATTTCAAAAAAAGTATTTTCCTCAACTCCCTAATTGCATATACTAGGTACCATTTCTAAATTTTTTTTCATACTAAACTCATAAATTCAATAGAAATTTTAAAAATTCATTTTATTTTGAAAAAATATTTTTGAAAAATCCCTAGTTGCATGTACTAGCTCCTATTTTACTTCTTGAGGTATCACCTTACATGTTTGGTAGCTCAATATCCTTTTTGTGAAAATTATAGTTCACTATTTTTAGGACCTTGCATTTCTTATATTTAGTACTTTCCATTTCTAGCACATTGCCTATTAAAGCTTATTGTAAAAAATTCAAACACATTTCAAATTGTTTTCCTACTTTAACAATGGCTCAATTTACCATTTTTGATGAAACTAATAAAAGAGAAATTTAAGAAAATTTAACCAAACATATTGATATGTAAGATGACATGCTTAGAATTATACAATAGGAACAACAAAAAGTTAACAATGGTCAATCTTATCAAACCACATAACAACCAGTTAGAAATGACACTACAGGGTAAACTATGTCTCAACAACCCCTATAGCATCCCAACCTACCTCTAAATTACTAGTTACAACTAGTACATCCCTATCTCCTGATGTGGTAGACCTTATGTAAGAGATAATATCCCTTTAATCCAAGGTGATACATCTTAACCAAGATTCCATTACACCTAAACATGCTTTGAATTATTTTACTCTTCTACATACACCATTGGCTTGCCACATTAATTATACACCCTTGCCACAAGTTTTTGTTTAACCTAAGATTAATCTTTATGATGGCAAGGGTGAGATAGAGATAAATTTGAGACATTTTCATGTAGCATGCTTAGATTATGTACCAAATGACTAGATACTTCCCAAGTCATTTCCATGGTGTCTAAAGGATTATGATTTGCAATGGTCCTTTAACCTAAGATTAATCTTTATGATGGCAAGGGTGAGCTAGAGATAAATTTGAGAGATTTTCATGTAGCATGGTTAGATTATGTACCAAATGACTAGATACTTCCCAAGTCATTTCCATGGTGTCTAAAGGATTATGATTTGCAATGGTCTTATAATCTATCAAATTAGTCAGTTAATGCATTTAATATTTTAGCTGACATGTTATTACAAAACTTTAGTATAAAAATTGGTGATAACATTTCATATACTCAAATTTCTCAATAAAAATAATGACCAAATGAGCATCTCATAGATTATATTTTTTCGTATAAGACCATCTTGGCTAAGATGACTATCCCCATGATAGATCAGAAGTTACATAACCTTTTCAAACAATGTCTTCTATCAACACTTCATGAATCAATCATGTTTAAAATATTCTCTTCCTTCACTGAATTATGTCACACATTAAAGGAAAGAGAAGTCAAACAAATTTCAATAGGAAAAATAAAGTACATAAATACATCAGACATAACTAATAAGAGTAACAACAAAGTCCCATATAAGGTCAAGTTTAATGATAATAGAGGGTAGAATCAACCTACAGTTAATGTAGATTTAGATCCTCCTTAGTGAATAGTTTTGTTAACACCCCCTCGATGTACTTTTTCACATCTTACAGTTCCTCTAGCCAGGGTTTTAAAATAACTTTTGGATTTTAATATCATATCTCTCCCTCATATTAAATACATTGATCCAAAAAAGCCTCTTATAAATGGATATGATCAACATGCATTTTTGACTACCATAGGGCACTAGGCCATATGACAAAAAGATGTATTATTTTAAACCACAAGATACAAGAACTAATAGATTTAAATGCTATTAATCTTAGCATTTCAATTGAGCCTTCACTAAAAAATCAAACACAAGACAAATAATTAAAATTATTCTTATATCCATTTATATAACATTCAAAACAAGATACAAGGGACACATTAGGGGTTCATCATGCATATCTTGGACATACACCACTAGATACATATAGAGCACCTTTAGTTGAGTTACATACTTTGATCAACATGATCAGTGTATAAAATTCTAGAGTTATATCTAGAACTTATATCTCCTTTGAATTATCATGTACTATTTGCTAGAGCTCACATTAATAATCAACCTATTCATAATGTGCTTATTGATAATGGTTCCAGTCTTAACATGTGCACCTTGAAATTACTACAACATTTAGGTTATTTAGAGTAGGATATCACTCTAATAGACATAGTTATTAGTGGTTTTAGTGGGCATATATAGAGTTCATTAGGCCAGATAGTACTTCAATTATAGGTTGGTCCTACATATGTAGCCACACCATTCGCTATAGTTCCTAGTGTAGGAGTTTTTGATATGTTACTTGGTCGACCATAGATTCAAAAACTTAGAGTAGTACCTTATATAGTTCATATGTGCATGAAATTAATTAATGATAATTATTTTGTTATATTTGGTGAAGTTCCATATGAGTTACCACTCCCCACTTTAGAACCATCTACCAATTTGCAATCACCAATTTTAGTTTCACCACTAGTTTTAGTTTTGTCACTAGTTTTAACTTCTCCTCTAGTTTCAATTCCTATTCCACTATATATTTAGACATAATTGAGGAATTCATAATTAGTATAGAGGGTTCATACACCTCCATAGCTTCAAGATTCTAGACAACTTTTGGCTATAGTATTCACACCCAGAGTAGTTTTATTGAGATCTCATGCATCTACACATAGAGCACATGTTCAAAGAGCTTATCCTAATTCTAGATGGGTCCATAAGAGCCCTATAATTTCATCCACTATTTATAGTTAGAAAGGGACCCAACAATTAGTTTTTACTTCAGATATTTTAGAACATTTACAACATATATAGCTTTCAGAGCCACAATCTTAGAATTTTCATCATGCTTCATGATCATGCATGATTCAAATCCTTGATATAGGACACCATAATAGGGAGTCTCACATGAAACTCATTAGTTGTTAGTATCATTTATCTTCAGCATTTATTATACATAGTTTCTTTTGCATTGATTGTACATAGTTTAAATTTTACAAAAAAAAATTAACATTTCAAAATCCAAAAACATTTAAAAATGTCAAAACACCAAAATTGTTTGAATTATATGCATAATCCATGTTTTACATTGCTAATATCAAGTTTCAAAATCCAAAAACATTTAAAAATGTCAAAACACCAAAAAAATTTGAATTATATGCATCATCCATGTTTTACATTGCTAATATCATGTTAGGTCTTACACTTTCTATGCTTATTGTTTGTCAATTTATCTACATTACCATGCTTCACTTGATCTTCTTTGATTATGTGTAGTGATATCTAACTCTTTGATTAATTCACTCTACCTATTGAGTGGGCATCCTACATCTACATTAGAGGCACACTTTGATATACAAACCCAATGGGGGCATCTTTTACATGACTACACCATCTAGGTTATGTCATTTCTACACTACACACTCCAAGTTATCATGTTGATGTACATTAATTACAAGATTACATAGATTACTATATAAAAATTTCACTAGTATTTATCACTTGTGTATCTCTTATAATAAACCTATTCTTTTACTAAACATATCTTGCATAATTTCACTCTTTATTTGATTAGTTAGATGTGATTTTGTCTTTCTAGTTATTGCATGATTTCTCTTCTTACTTAGCGTAGCTTATTGGATTGAATTTCTAGTTCTTTCTTGTCACCTATATGTTCCTTAGGACATTTGACAATGTCCTCTTATATTCATGTGTGTACCTTATGATATTTGATAATTTCCTTTGCATATACTCCTCTATGTGACTGTGGCTTCCATGCCAACTTGCTTGTTTTAATTATATGTGTATGTGGCATTTGAACATGCCTTGTATGCTTGTTTCCTAGTTTGAGTGATATGTGTCCATGTCCGTTATTTTATTGGCCCCTTAGCCACCCTTGTATGCATATTTATTCTTGATTTGTGTGCTTATTGATTTATTTCTTTCAATTGCTTGTAATGCCATGATCCATATCATGCATTTTTCCTATTTTCTTGGATGCCATGATAGACATCATGCTTCATCCCTCAAATTAACAAGTAATAAAACTAAAAAATAACATTTTTAATTATAGTTCATTACATTACACATGATATTACATTGTTACATCTATCTAGGCATACCCCTATTGATCTAACAATCTCTCAAATCAAACCATTCCATATCTTGAAATATCTTGTTGATTATCATTACTATATCATGTATATTCCCATCTTAACTCACTTACAAGGCTTATTATTCTAAGGGAATTCATTTTAGGGTACCTATTCCTACCTTTCGAAGAGGGGGAAATAAATAGGGGTTTTATTATAGAGATCAGAGCTCCTATCGATAAAAAAAATCTAGTTTCAGGAACAACTAAAAAAATAACCAATCATCAAACCACTTAGAATAGACTAGGAAAATAGTCAATATTCCAAAATAGTGATCAATTTCAGCTTAGGATAATAATACCAAGGCTAGACTAAAATGTTAGACACTAGGATGTCCATTTTTAGTGCTCCTATCCAAATAGTAGAAAAACCAAGTTTTTTAGAAATAAGCAAAAAGGTAGGTTCAACTACAGTTTTGCATAATTAGACTAGTTCAAATCAACAGTTTTCTCAAAGAATACAAACATAGAGGGAATCATGCATGAAATTATTGGTCCTCACTTTTAATTTTAGATACAGTAGTTGGCATAACTTCCAAGTTAGAATCCATGTTTTAGACACCAGTGATTTAGGGTAGATTGCACAACACTTTTGCTTCTTTTCTTTTAGTTTTTAGCATTACCTAGGTATTCTTAGGATTTACATGCCTTATTCCATATAAATGTGGTGTTGATGAAGTGGATTTCACTTAGGGGTAGGAAGGTGAGCTCCTGCCCTTCCATACACAATAATGGAAACTCCTCTCTCACCTATGGGACTGGCGAAGCTGGAGGGGAGAGTCTCTAGATGAGGGCTAGCTCCCTTTGATGTATCTTTTAGGCCCTGGTTTCTCCTACTTCTAACAAACAAAATGAAAAGGGGGGTGATGAAAAGGGAGAGAGAGAGATGATGAAAATAGAACCTAAGCCTAAAAAAAGAAAAGGTGATACACCAGAAAAGTGTGATCTACTCTGCTTGAACATACACTTTCCACCAAGAACCAGCTCCCATACACTTCATCTGACATGAAAAAACCTTTTACATTAGTGGGTCAGGGGTTTGTGGAGATACAAGGAGGAAATAAATACTAGAGGCATTCTAAGACACACTGCAGCAGCCTATCCACTTCACCTATACTCCTCTAGGGACACTTCTGATAGACTTGTAAAAGGAAACTCAAAAAATGCACCAGACATGCTAAAATCATTCTGCAAAAGCATTAAGAAAATGAATTAACACATAATCAAGGCATAAACACATAATAAAGATGCAAAACTTAGAATGGAGGTAAAAATTCTATGTTTTAATTTAAGGTAAAATCCTGACAGAGCTCTGCCTTACAAGCCTGAGAGATTTTTGGGCAGAGTTTTGCCTTAAGGCTAAGAGATGGATCCTTTCTCAAAAGAAAAGTTTACAATTTATAGAGGAAGAAAGAGGCCATTTTGGCACCCTTTTACAAGTGATCCATTTTCCTTCTAAGCATTGGGATGATGAAGGCACTTGAAGATAATGTTGTGTCAGCTCCTGTCAGGATTCAAAATTATGAGCCACACTGTTTGCCTACTCATCAATGCATAATGAAGAAAATGGGTCATGCCATTCACTATTTATGCCTCTTGATGATCACATGGTAGGTAATGTGTCAACCACTAGAATAACTCCTTGAGTCAGCACTTTCCTGTGCCATTTAGATCACTTTGTCTATTTCTACATTTGGCTACTTTGCCTCCTCTGGCTCCTTCTGCTACTCATTTGGCTCTTTCTGTTGAGAGTGCATCTGCTTTTAACACGTGTCATAGTCCACTACTTGGATACTTAGAAGACACTTTGAAATGTAGTTTCTAACATGTGGTAGCTTCCATCAAGTTGATAATGGGATGTGGTAGCATCTGTTCACCTTTGAGGGTTCCTTAAGAGTCAGGTAGAAATTGACACGTGGCCACTTTCACTCACCTTGAGAGAAACCTACCATTGAAGTTTAAGAGAGACTTGAGGCTTCAGATGCAAACACTTGTCACACTCTACTGAGATGGGCAAGGACATGTGGTGGCATCTGCTCACCTTTGAGAGTCCCTTGAGGGTTACATGGAGCATTTTGAGATTTCTACGAAAGGTGACACGTGTCTGCTTCCGTAGAGCCTTTAGCTACCTGAGAAAACTTTTGGGACTCCTTTGGTTATTTGTAGATGGTAACACTTGGCATGCTCCACATAGCTCTTAGTAACCCATTTGGGCCCACCAACCTTCTCTTTGAATAACGAAGCATAAGGAGAAACTTGTGGATATTGACACTCATCAGCTTCTGCCAAGCCCTATAGGGGACATGTGGCACATTATGCTACTCGCAAAAAAGCATGTTGAAGCCTTCCATAGTTTCCACTTGGTGCCTTCTACACTCTATCTTTCCTAGTGTAAAATTTTATGTTTGCACAGCCATCACCCAACGGCTAGTTCACCTCCTTAAAATTGATGACTTTCAAGACATCACCGTCCTAGGCAAAAGTCATCGGGTCTTTTCTATGGACTTTTTTGCTTTAGGCTTTTCTTGCAGAGAAAAAGTCCACAATAATTGTCCTGGTCTTTGTCTTTTGTCTTTTAGGCTCTTTGGTTTGAACCAGCAGCCTCTTTGAACTAAGCTTCCACCTGAATTCCTTCAAGCTTTTTGTTTGAAGGAAATCCTTCAGACAAAAAGTCTAAAAGAATTTGGCCTTAAGTCTTCTAGCACTTTTGAAATTACTTTGGTTGCCCTTTAAAATGCCCCTACCCTCTGCAATGGCTTCTAAACCTAGCACTACCCTCCACAAGGGAATTTGAACCCAACAATACCCTTTGGCTTTGGGACACACCCTTGAACCAAGCCATTAAACCAACCTATTGAACCAATAATTGGTTCAACAGTTCAATGGTTCAAGACTACACATTGAGCCAATTGAACTAAACCAATGATTTGATGATGTTGAACCAAGTGATTGAGTCGATGCATTGAACCAATGCATTAAACCAAGTGATTAAACCAGTTCAACGGTTCAACACTGTGCATTGAGCCTATTGAACTTTGCCAATTAACCATCTGATTAAACTAGAAGCCACTTGAACTGATGCTACTAAATTGACTGAGTGAACTAAATGATTGAACCAACATGTTAAACCCACTAAATGAACTAAAGCCATTTGAACCAAGTGATGGACTAGTGCGTTGAACCTGAAGCTTGATGAACTCAAGTGGTTGAACCAAGTGCCAATTGAACTAGCGAAGCATTGAACTTAGTGGCTGAACCAAGCTAAAGCATTGAACTAGTTCATTAACCAAGGCCGATGAACTTATGTAACCTAAAATTGACTAGATCTAAATAGTAAGGGAAGAAGGGGATCAATTTTTGGCTTGTTGGGCAAAAATGGTCAACAAATTGGTGACTCCCAGGGGAAGCATGCTTGTTATGCTTAAAAACCAGTTGCCTTATAGTCCATTAGGCACAAAGTCAAATGTAGCTTGAACAAAGATTAGCAATATCCCCAAAAGATCCAAGAATCAAACATGAAGCTTTTTACCCCAGACAAAGGGAAACACACAAGGCTAAAACACTACTTGTGCAAACTGCACTTAGGGAAAGTAGGAAAGAAAATTGAAAGCAAACTACTATATACAGCTAACCAAGAATGTTCACCTTCCTCCTAGATTAAAGGGGAAACTTCCTAAGTCCCCTTCTTAGCAAGAATACTTATGGTGCCAGACAAGTGGCTAATTGAAAAGGAGATTTGGTGACTTGCTCCTCTTTTTTGTCACCTAGATTGGCTGGTATTTGAGTGGATCAAAATCAAACATGCCTCCAACATACATGTATTCTTCTTATTCTTGGAGGCTTGTTGAATGTTGGTCCTTCATGTTGGTGAATTTCACCAAGAAATCAATGGCTATTGGCTCATCACCATAAGCCCTTTGATGTGTATAGCTCCCTTATAGTGCATCACAGTCTGACCTGTTTCCTCCTGCTTCATTACAGACTCTATTAGACTCATCCTCTACTCCCTCTTGGCCTTTTTGAAGAAGGGTGACTATTGTGATGTGTAAAATGAAATCACAAAATGATTTCTCATCCCATAAAACATCATCTCTTTATTCAAATATTTCTTCTTCAAGGCATTCCTCTAGGAAGATAGACCTCTCCTTTTCCTCCTTGATGATCAGGGTCTCTAGATGTTCAAAGGTATCCTCCTGATCCTCTCTCTAACTCAGGCTTCCCAGTGTAGTCATCCTCCTCATCAAAGAAACAAGGAATTTCATCAAATAAAGGGGGAGAGAGCTCACCATACTTATGTTCCTCCTCGTATTGCTGGAACATTTGCATATATGCATGCCCTGTGTCTTCTCCATTTCTAATGAGGTCTTCACAAAGAGCCTCCATGATGATTCCACCTTTGTTGTCGCTCATGATAGCCCCTTGGGAAATTGTATCTTGGATCTTCTGCTCCTCACTCACCTCTTATAGAATAGGTTCCTCCTTGAGAAGGGGTGAAGTGGGAAAGCCATGTGGAAGAGGAGGTAGTCCTTGAGCTAGAATCAAATGATTCTCCTCCTTCCACTTGGCTAGCACTTCATCAATAGCAGGTGTGACCTAATATCTCTCTTGGAAATGTGTAGGTGGGGTGTGTTTAGACATGTAATGTGCCATTGGGTCTAAGCCATCCATCACACACTCGGCTGAGGAATCTCTCTTTAGATTCCAACTCTGTAATTCTCTTAGCTAGATCCTCTTGGAAGAACCTTTCTTGGAGGTCACCAGCATCATCATGAGCAAGGGCAGCCTCATCTTCTTCAAGGTTTTGAGAAAAACCTTACTTCTCCTCCTTCCTACCCCATGATTCTACTATTTTCCCCCAATTCAAAATCTTGAAATTGGAATTTTGCTCCTATAAACAGGCAACAAATTTGTCTTCTCCAAGGTCCTAGGGCTCCTCCACAAGGTCTAGAAGTTCAAACCCTCTTTCATGAATCATTCTCATCCTAGCCTCTAAATCTTCAATTTGTTTGGCTAGATTATCTTGAAAGAGTCTTTCTTGGAGGTCACCAACATCATCCTCTTCACAGCTCTGGGCTGGTTCTTGGCATTCCTTCCTCCAACTTGGAATTTGCACATCATGTTGAAGGACTTAGGGAGGTTGAGGAATGCTAGGAAGAGACTATTGATGCACTGAAAGAGTCTCTAGAAGAGAGACATGCTAGCTCATGGTATTTTCCATAATAGAGGATTCACAATATAAAGAATTGAGAAGATTGATATCCATGGGGAGTTGCTCTGATGCCCTTTGATGTTGGAAAGCCAGGCACATAGGATTGAGAGTAGATGCATCCGATGAGCCGAAGTGAGCAAGTGCTATCTAATAAAAAGGATTTGGCATATAAGAGGGGGTTTTCTTTAGGATAGGAGGGGGTGCACAAGGCTGACTACCTTAGATGAATGGATTCCTCCATTTTGCTACCTCCTCCTCCATGGATTGCAAGGCCTGAGCTTGCCTGAACAAACATGCCTCTTTGTACATCAGCTCCCACTGATAATCATACTACTCATCTAGTCTATTGATCTCCATTACCTACTTCTCCAACTCTAGTGCCACCTCCCTTATCATTGAAGGGTAATTGGGAGAGCTGCTTAAGGTGATTCTCTAAAATTTTTGAGTCTGATCGAAGTCATATAAAGGAATACAAGACCCATGATCTTGTGCAAAGGAATTATACATACAAAAAATGATTTATGATGGCACCAAGATGCTTAACTAGTTGATTCAAATCAGAGTCACCATTGGTGTTGATGTAAAAGCCTCCAAAGGCTGGTCGATTGAATAACACACCAAAAATTCTTCAACTCTTTGGACACAACTTGTCCTAGTTGGTCCCATTGGGCATGCCAAAAATTGTTGATGCAATGGATTTACACTCGGGGTAGGAGGCCGAGCTCCTACCTTTTCCACATGCAACAATGCAAACTCCCCTCTTGCCTATGGGATTGGTGAAGCTGGAGGGGAGAGTCTCTAGATAAGGGATAACTCCCTCTGATGTATCTTTTAGGCCCTAGTTTCTCCTACTACTAACAAACAAAATGAAAAAGGGGGGGATGAAAAGGGAGAGAGAGATGCTAAAAATAGAACCTAAGCCTAAAAAAATAAAAGGTGATACACCAGAAAAGTGTGATCTACTCTGCTTGAACATAGACTTTCCATTGAGAACTAGCTCCCATATACTTCAACTAACATGAGAAAACCTTCTACATTAGTGGGTTAGAGGTCCATGGAGATACAGGGAGGAAATAACTACTAGAGGCATTCTGAGACACACTGCAGTAGCCTATCCACTTCACTTATACTCCTTTAGGGACACTTATGACAGACTTGTAAAAAGAAACTCAAAAAATGCACCAGACATGCAAAAATCATTGTACAAAAGCATTAAGAAAATTACTTAACATAAAATCAAGGCATAGACACATACTAAAGATGCAAAACTTAGAATGGAGGTAAAAATGCTATGTTCTGATTCAAGGTAAAATCCTGGTAGAGCTCTACCTTACAAGCCTGAGAGATTTTTGGGCAGAGTTTTGCCTTAAGGCTAAGAGATGGATCCTTTCTCAAAAGAGAAGTTTACAATTTATAAAGGAAGAAAGAGGCCATTTTTTCACCCTATTACAAGTGATCCATGTGCCTTCTGAGCATTGGGATGAGGAAGCCACCTAAAGATAATGTTGTGTCAGCTCTTATCAGGATTCAAAATTATGAGCCACACTATTTGCCTACTCATCAATGCATAATGAATAAAAATGGGTTGCATTGTTCACTATTTATGCCTCTTGATGATCACATGGTAGGTACTGTGTCAACCACTAGAATAACTCCTTGAGTTGACACTTTCTTGTGCCACTTAGATTGCTTTGTCTATTTCTGTGTTTGGCTACTTTGCCTCCTCTGGCTCCTTCTAATACTCCTTTGGTTCTTTTTGCTGAGAGTGCATCTACTTTTAACATGTGTCATAGTCTACTAGTTGGATACTTAGAAGACACTTTGAAATGTGGTTACTGACATGTGGTAGCTTCTGTCTAGCTGATAATGGGATGTGGCAGCATCTGCTCATCTTTGAGGGTTCCTTGAGAGTCAAGTGGAAATTGACACATGGCTACTTCTACTCACCTTGAGATAAACCTACCGTTGAAGCTTAAGAGAGACTCAAGGCTTTGAATGTAGACACTTATCACACTCTGGTAAGATGGGCAGAGACACATGGTGGCATCCACTCACCCTTTGAGGGTCCCTTGAGGGTTATGTGGAGCATTTTGAGATTTCTATGGAAGGCAACACGTGTTCACTTCTGTAGAGCCTTTAGCTACCTAAGAAAACTTTTAGGACTCCTTTGGTTCTTCATAGACACTGACACTTGGCATGCTCTACATAGCTCTTAGTAACCCATTCAAGCCCACCAATATTCTCTTTGAATAATGAAGCACAGGGAGAAACCTATAGATATTGACACTCATTAACTTCCACCGAGCCCTACAAGGGACACGTGGCACATTCTATTACTCCCAAAAAATCATGTTCAAGTCTTCTACAATTTCCACTTGGTGCCTTTTACACTTTATCTTTCTTGGTGTAAAATTTGATGTTCACATAGTCATTACCCAACAGGTAGTTTGCCTCCTTAAAATTGATGGCTTTTGGGACGTCACCATCCTGGCAAATGTCATCAGGTCTTTTTTGCAAGCTTTTTTTCTTTAGGCTTTTCTTATGTTCAAAAAGTCTACAAAAATTGTCCCCATCTTTGTATTTTATCTTTCAAGCTCTTTGGTTTAAACCGATAGGCTCTTTGAACTGAGCTTCCCCCAAATTCCTTCAGGCTTTTTGTCTGAAGGAAATCCTTCGAACAAAAAGTCCAAAAGAATTCATCCTTAAGTCTTCTAGCACTTTTGAAATTGCTTTGGTTGCCCTTTGAAATGACCCCTACCCTCTACAAGGGCTTTTGAACCTGTCACTACCCTCCACAAGGGAATTTAAACCTAGCACTGCCCTTCAACTTTGGGACACACCCTTGAACCAAGCTGTTGAACCAACTTGTTGAACCAAAAATTGGTTCAATGGTTTAAGACTGTGTGTTGAGCTACTTGAACTAAACTGATGATCTGATGATGCTGAACCAAGTGATTGAATTGACATGATGAACCAATGTGTTGAACTAAGTGATTGAACTGGTTCAATGGTTCAATGTTGCACATTCATCCTATTGAACTTTGCTAATTAATTATTTGATTGAACTAGAAGCTACTTGAATTGATGTCGCTAAACTGACTGAGTAAACTGAATGATTGAACCAACACATTAAACCTACTGAATGACCTAAATCCATTTGAACCAAGTGATGGACTAGCATGTTAAACTTGAAGCTTGATGAACTCAAGTGGTTGAACCAAGTGCCAATTGAACTAGCGAAGTGTTGAACTTAGTGGCTAAACCAAGTTGAAGCCTTGAACTAGTTCATGAACCAAGGCCGATGAACTTATGCAACCTAAAATTGAATGGCTCTGAATAGCAAGGGAAGAAGGGGACCGATTTTTGGCTTATTGGGCAAAAATGGTCAACAGGTGGTTTTAATAATTTTATAGTGTCTTTCATACAATCCTAACCTCCACATTCTCGAGTACTTGAGTTTTTGAGTGGCTTCCACATAATCCAAATTCTTAGTTTTGGAGTGGCTTTCATACAAGTCTAATCTCCATATTTTCCATGTTGGCCAACATTGGCCTAGTTTTCAACACATATTTGTCTATCTACTCCACATTATCATAATTTTAAAACATTTATGGGCTTCATGAGCCATCTCATATGACATATTTCCTCATACTAGTATTAGTTTATAGCTTTACTTCATGGGGTAATGATGGAGCCAAAGGGCTAGCCTTTGTGTTTTAGAGGCACTTATTTAGAGGGAGTGGACACATAGTCTATACATTAATTATCATGTACATGATCATATAGCTTAACTTAGTAGGCAAAAATGGAGCCAAAGGTGTAACCTTTGCATTCTTAAGCCACTTTATATGGAATTGAGCACTTATCTCCATTCATGATATAAATTATGGTACAACATCATCTAGCACATCCAACAGTACTCAACCTTACTCAATATCACAATAGGTTTTGTATTGGTTCACATACACTATTCACACTTAAACAACATGATCTCTAAGCACTATCCAACATTAGTCAACATCGCAAGCTTCACATGGTTCACCTTTGTAGATAAGTTCAGGTATGCTTTCTATTTTCCTTCATACTAATATTTTACTTTACTACATCAGTATAATAAAGTGGGGGAATGTAGTCATATAAAATTCAAAAATTGGTAACTTGAGCATGGCTAAAGACACCCAATCCTTAGGTCCATCTTGCTTACTCTCATGACCCTTTTAGGCTTGTTTTCACTGATTCCCTATCATCTGTGGCCTTCTAGACTTGATCCTAGCTGAGTCAAGACCCTCTATTCATAAATAATCCATCCCCCTAGGTCTCATATACTCAATAAAATATCACCAAATTTGGACTATAGCACTAGACCCTAGGGTGTCCCTTTTTAGTGCTCTTGTCCAATCACAATTCGAGCCTAGATTATTATTTTTCCCCAATTCCTCTTGTTCATTATTTCAGCCTAGTCTAGTTTTATCTAAACCATGACCAATATATCCCTATAAAATCCCATTCAAAGATCATTTTTAAAGGGTTGGAAAATATCATTCAAGAAAGCAAGAATACAAGCAAGACCACTCAAGCAATCTTCCTTATTCTCTGCATACAACTAGCCTATACACTTTAAATCCAATTCAAGTCCTTACGCTAGTCCCTAGTTAGCTCAAGCATACTTAGTTTTAGCATTTCTTACATTTCATTCACTATTTCACCAAACACTCTTAAAGGGAGAACTACATATGGCTTGATCCCTTTTCAGAGTATTGGTATGTAAGCAGCATTATCACACATAGGGAGTGAAGCATGTTTAGTGCATCTTACACACACTAACCCCTTTTCCCCATTTGATAAAGTTTATTTCAATTACATATAAGATACAAGTACATTAATAATCAAATATATAGAGATCTATATTGATATTAAATACCTAAAAATTGGTACACAAGCTCACAATAAGTAGGCAAATAAAACCTAGAAAGCTTAAATCCTCAAGACAAAAATGTCAAGGAGGGACTATAGCATCAGAACCTAGGGTGTCTAGTTTTAACACTCATATATAATTATAAAATGAATTCTAGGATCCTATTTTTGATAGTGTCCTAGCCTTACACATAAATTTTTAGACCCTATCTTAGTTAGAATAGTCTAGAATAAGCTAAGTTTCATTTTCTCTCTCTCATTGCTATTTTTAGAAAAGGTTTAATTACAATTTAATTTCACAAATAAATAGATTTAACTAGGAATATTGTTTATTAAATTTTAATACTCATAATTATTTATTAAATAGGATTAAAACTCCATTATTCCAAAAAATAACAAATAAAAAACAATTCTAGATAGAATGATGATAATGTATGGATAGGTCAAAACTAGTAGTAAAAATGTGGAAAATAAAAGGTAGTATGCAAGGTGGATAAAATTCCACATGAATATACCATAGACCACTTAAAGGAAGAAACTTTCTAATGGCAGTGAAAAGGTTATGGAATCACAAGGTGATGAATACAAATATTAGCTATAACATCTTAAAATAATAAAGGCCAATATTAGAATGGATGAATAACTAAATATATACACATTAGGTGATTGATTTTTGGATGAAGAGTTTAAAAAAATAATTGATTTATTGCATGAGTATCAAGGATGAAATTTACAATGATATGAATGAAATTCATCCCTCTTTGGTAAAAATTAAATTGAAGCTTATTGATGGCATAATACCTATGAATAATATACCATACATGATGAATCCTAATTTATGTTTAAAATATGAGAAAATAAACAAAATTTCAGGTTTTCAAGACATATATCTAGTTGAATAATTTGATTGGGTGAGCCCCATGGTAATAATCATAAAATTTAATTAGTGCATTAATATATGTGTTAATTTTTGGTTACTCAATGGAACAAGTCATTGACACTTTTCCATCTCCATTCATTTAAGAGATCATAGGAGTGGTAGGTTGTGAGATATATAATTTATTTTATGGTTTATTTGGATATTATTAGGTTCATATCAAGGAAGCGTACAAGCCAAAAATAATTTTCATGATAAAATGGGGCTCATTTAAATACAATTTCATGCCTTTTGGGATAAATAATGTGTTAGATGTGCTATCACTCATCATTTTTGTTACATTTAAAGACTTTATACATAATTTACTCTAGGTATATGTTGATGAATGGATGTTTTATGGGTTTTTGAAAGACCAATACACAAAATCATAGTGGATGTTTGATCAATGTTGATATCTAAAAAATTTCCTCAATTTGAATAAGTTTATATTTTTGGCTTCATTCAAAATACTTCTTGGTCACAACATTTGTAAAGAAGGAATGATTATATATTTAGAAAATATAGATATTATTTTTCATTTGGAAGTTCAATTAATTATGTGAATTTATTTATTGGTCATATATGATACTATCAAAATTTCATCAAGGAATAATTTTTTTTGACATTAGAATAACGACACTGCAAGGATTGCCTACACATTTGAATTAAAAAAATAAGAAGAATTCAACACATTCAAGAACAAAATTGTTAGTACACTAATATTATAATTTATAGAATGGAATAATCCATTCCATGTCTATTAGATACATCAATAATGGTTATCAGCACCATCTCAACACAACCGAGGGATCATCCTATTTATTTTTCTAGTTGGAAGCTTACCCCAATTGAATAGAATTAAAAAATGACAAAGCATGCATCATTCATAATGGTGTATATGATTTATAATTTTATCCAATATCTACTTTCCACATTGTTAATTTTTTGCATGGACCATGAAGTGATCATATATCTTGTGAATAAACCTATTTTAAATGGAATAATTTATAGGTGGATCATACACTTCCAAGAATTTACATTTTCAATGGTGGTGAAGCAAGGCAAAAATAAAATATAGATATGATCATTTTTTTTAAATTACCTCAAGGGAGGACATTTAAAACATATAATATGTAATGATATATACTCAATTATATAAAGAGAAACACATTTCATAATATCTAACTATAAAATTTGCTTTCCTTATGTCATGCATTTCCCCTTATTAGCTAACATCAAAGAAAAATAATCAATTGGTAGGTTGTGATACTCCATATAAAATTATTGGTGGTGAACTATACAGAATTGGATGTGACAAATTTTTGTGTAGGCATATGATGGGGCATAGATGTGTATAGTTTATTCATGAATGGCATAAAGAGGTAGTTGGTGACCAATACATATGAGAAGATATGACATTAAAGTTTTTGTTCTTTGGCCTATGTTGACCAGAATTATTTAAGGAAGCAAAGGAATATTCAAATAATTGTGATGTGTTAGAGAATCAATAAACCCAAATGTTAGTATTAGATACCATTGGTTCTTATCACTACATATAATCTATTTGGTAATGAACATTATATATTTTTAGATCCATGTCCCTAACCACTATAGGATGGGCACATGTTATTCATCACTACTATAAAATATTTGGAAATATGTGTAAAAGTAATGCCAATGAAAAATTATACCATATTTTTTGGGGTGTGTTTCCTTTGGGAAAATATCACTAGTAGATATGGGTACCCTTTGAGTCTAACCAATGTCTAAGGGGATAAATTTATGAAATATATGGTGCACATTTTATTGTAATAATTCATGGTGGAAAACCATAAAACCACATCATACCACTCTAAGATAAATATGACTATCTAATATTTTAATAATATCTTCAATCAGTGTTTTGAAAAATATTTGTTATGTGGAGTGAAATTAATAAGATGAATAAGTTTTTGTAGTATTATTTTCATACAAGAACAATTATAAACAATTTAAAAATATTGTACCCTTTCATATGGTATCTATAATAGAATAAATTATACTAATAGAGTTCTTATTCCTCCTTTACGAATCGCATGTGTTAGATGAATTTATAACAAGGAGTATTTGGATGAGCATTTGAGGAACTTTTGATGCTTGATTATAGGTGCATCATATCCTTTTGGATCCAATGGGTGTAAAAGGATATAAAGAAATAATCACACAATAAACATATGAAGGTATTTTTTTTAAAGCACACATGTATTACTATGTGATTCAAATAATTATAAACATATATGGAAAATTTTAAATTTAATTGATGTGACCTTATGAAATTCATGATATTTTAGACTCTAACACATGAAAGTTGCATACTTTAGATGGTGAAATAATACTTGGGAATTTTAATGGAAGTAAGATCAAGCCTTATTGTATGTAATTTATAAATGAGCCTCTCAAAATAAGGTGTATGTCATAAAATTTTAATTTCATGTTTATAGATTTCTTTTGTGTTAGTTTGTTTATTATTTCAATAAATAAGTGTAAATATTTTTTTATTGTTCTATTCGGAATAAAAATAAGAGCACACAACCATATAAGGCTAGTTGGATGAGTTTTTGGAGGGATTTTATTGATATCCTAAATATATAATTTTTTTAATGGCATTATCAAGAAATTTTAATTTTAAATCTTAAAACTCTCAACTTCTACTTTTTAGGAGCTATATGTTAATATTTTCACAAATTTAAAAATATTTTTTCATAAATTTGGTATGCACAAGTAAAACTTGTTTAAATAATAACATTACTCATCTCATGTCCTAATCTACAAAATAATAATTATTAATTTATACACTTATTTAAAATTTTAATCAAGTAATCCAAAGGTACTTTTTCTATGCACACATCTAAATAGAAGAAAAATAATCTCTATAAAACCATAATAGGCACACTAGATGACCAAGGATATTTATTCTAGAGGGCCAAGAACATATTTTATTTTGGTCAGGTTGAGTTAAGTATTATAAAAAAGGTAACAATATAAATGAATATTGTTAGACATGTGAAAATTTAAAAAAAATCCAAATACATGTTGTTTTCAAGGCAAGGAAACACAAAGGAAAGGGGATACATGATGCATATAAGAACACAAGGAAAAGCATGAAGGCTTACTATTGTGGAAAACTTTTCCCTTTTTGTATAAAAAAATGGAACCCCCATTTATCCCAATGGATTCAAAAAATATTTCATTAATAGAATTTTATGTATATGTTAATCCTAATGTAATTGAGACAATTCCTAATGGGTTGGATTTAATCAGGTCTTAATATGTTATTTTCATGAAACCTTATGGATTCACCTCAAATGAAATTATATCTTTCATGGATCTCTTTCCACGTTTAAATTTATCCCCTTCTTTATTTTAAAATTATTTAGTTTTTTTGGGTGATTTTTTTTTAAAAAGGTAATGCTAACTTAATATGTCCTAGACTCAAATTCCTAGAGTATAGTGGCAACCTCTTAGTATCTATTTATGATAGGTAAGAAGGTTTTCAACTTTAAAATTAACTCATAATGACTTGGTAATTTTTTTTGTTTCATAGGTATCATATCCTCCTAAAGGTGTCAAAAAAAAAATGATGTCAGAATCATCATTTAATTACACTTCAAAACCTATCAAACCACATTTTTATGGAATAAAAATGATTGAGAGGGGGGTGAACTAGTTTTAAATAACCTTTCTTTCAATTCCACTTAAGAATTCATGAGCATTTATTCAAGCATGTAGATCAAATAATGACTAAGTAACCATCCATATATGCATGAAACATAAGATCATAAGATCACACAAATTATATGTGGGAAAACCTCAAGGGGATGAAAACCCATTTATATCTAAAAATATAATACAAACACCAACTTTTAGTGAAACACCAACTTCACGTGGAGCACCAACCCTAACTAGCTAAACACCAACACAACCAAGCTTTATAAAGCACCTACTTGCAAGGAGGCACACATCCACTAGATGGATCAACACCAAATCAAATACCTATAAAACTTTATCACCTTAATAACCATTTTTTGGATCATACAATAGATTATTATATCCTTCTTCATCTATTTTCTCTCTTCAAACCCTCTCAAACTGCCTTCTAGCCTTCTTCACTCAACTAGCCCTCTTCTTGACTTTATTAGGTCATATGAACTTGATTTTAAAATATATAAAATATATTAAAAATTAATAATATTTAATATAAACACATTTTATTTTATACAAGACCTTATTCTACTTACCAATGTTGTATTTCATTTACTTCTTCTCTACATTCCCAAATAGCCCTAAAATTGCTAAGTATTTATACAAGTCTCTTGTTCATATCCTTCTTAGTAAACCAAACATGATTACCCTCTTAGGTAGGACATGAAACATATCTTATGAAATATTATATAAATGGATAAAATTTTCTTTTATTACCTTTAGGTCTGACCTATCTCAATTAGACCATATCTTCATAATTAGGTCTCATGCAGACCTAATCCTATTTGGTCTATTTAGGACACATTACACCTTGCCTTCCTTGGAGCATTTAAAAAAATTAAAATGGTAGGAAAATATCATATAACATTCAAATATATCCTTTATAATCTCATATATGCTTCATAACACTTTTTATCTCAAACTACTACTTGGAGCACACCATTAGTATTGTTCATATTAGGCTTGTGCATACACATAAAGTCTATTTTAAATAACTGAAGTATAAACATAATTTTTCCAAAACAATATGGATATAAATCACATATATAGAATATATATTACCTTAATGACATCATCATATGATTTATACTTCACATCTTAGCACAAAATTACACAAACCCTTCTTTACAAGTTGCCCACTTAGAACTTCCTACTAGCCTTAAAACACAATCAAGGATAACATGATCTATGACACCTAAAAGATAACTTAAAATGAGTAATGACACCTTAAAAATATTATTTTACATATATATATATATATCATTATTGATTAAAAATATCACAAGTTATAATGTCAAATATTAGTCTTGCAGACTAGTCTTTTGACTTTAGTACACAGTCAAACCTGAACCAGACAACCCATTTTATCTTCACCATTTCAATCACTTACACTAAATTCCATGCTTATAAAAATAATATAAATGTAATTAAAGTTAAAAAATAATTATTTTCCTTAATAACATAAAATCATGGCATAGAGCCTCAAAATCATTGATAGAACTTACTTACCTAGAACTGTCAGTTTGCCTTAAAGACCAATCATGGTGATTTTGACTTTCAAAATCTATATGACTATTTATAGATACTCCTGATGCTTTTGGATGATATTATGAGATAATTAAACAATTTTTATATATAAATATAACATTTTAAAATATAAATATTGGTATTTCATACCAATTTCTTAACCTTACATCTTCACTATCTCATTTGTATTACACAAGTTACTTTATGAGAAACATTTTCATCATATCCAAAACTTCTATCCAACATAGATATGTATTATAGGTCTTTAAATATATATATATATATATATATATATATATATATATATATTCATTTATAGTCATACCTAATACATGATATTATATCCATAATCAATTTCTCACTTTTGCTTGAGTTTCTCACTATTTGCATCATTAGACTTGTTAGTGACTGGTCAAACTTATATGACCATTTTAACACACTAGAAAGCTATAAAATATTCTAAAAACACCATGGAAATCAAATAAAAGTCTCAATATTAAACCATCATACATTAATCAATTTTGACTTGGTCAACTCTAACTGATACATCAAATCTTTGAGAAATAAGACATTTCTTGTAGGGTCCACTCACTCACCTAACAAACCAATTACACTTGGAGGTGCTTGGGAGAGTTGACTATATGATCTAATAGTTTTTCTAGTCATTTGAGATCATTATAGGTTATTTTTAAAAAGATATTTTTGAATTTTGTAATTGATGTCATGTGTTTGATCACTATCATTTATGTCAAGAAGATTCAGTAAGGTGAGATTGGTCATTAATTTCAAAAGAATCCTAAGGTCAAGTTTTGGCTCACAATAAGGTGGATCATTGATATTATGATGATTGTTTGAGCTTGCTAGTGTGATATTTAAAGTCATACAACATAAGTGTCTTATGAAACATATCTTATAGAGGCATGATGGTGGTGATATAAATGTGTATGATCTTGAAGGTGTATAATGTAGTGTTAGATCATGTGAGAGGGATGTTGAGTCAGTCACATGACTCTCAGAATGAGCTAAAGGGGTATGTTATATATTGGTTGTCTTCTCATAGACCTTGTATTAAGACCTTATTTAGTAGAATGAGGTATCATAATCAAGTTTAAAGTCTTTTTAACTTGTGTTATCATGGTATGAGGGTGTATGACATGGGTATGAGGTGTTGAGAGAAGTGAAAGAGGTTCTAAAGTATATTCAAAGTCTAAAGTGTGATTGGTAGTCAAAGATATAACATTAAAAGAGACCTAATATGGCCTAATAAGGGATCAAGTTATATTTACAAGGTGATAGATATCATTTGATATTTTCTATATGTTTAATATTTTGTTTCAAGAATTCTCATGAAGTTTTAAGTCTTAAGATTAAGGAGAAAACATGCAAATGAGATTGAAGGTCTCTTGTGTGTGTATAATGAGGAATTACAAACTTGAGAAGGAAATTTTGATGATTTTTGACATATGTGAATGTTTCCTAGGAATCCAAGATCTTGGTAAGAGATTTCAAAGGGTTCTATAAATGTTTTCCAAGCATTGTGAGTTGGTTTTAGGGATAAAGTTGTATGAATAAATGTTAAGAATGAAAACTAGTTTAAAACCGTATCAAAACCCTCATAATGATCCAATGTATAATAAATTGGTAAAATGTTATTATAATGTTATTATATTCATAGTAATATGTTTGGATCTTTTATTTATCTCCCTTAGTCATCTCCAAGTGGTAGTGTTTTATCTAGACAATGAGTGAAACCTATAGGAAAATTGTTATTTCAAAAGAAGTTGATTATAATGTGAAAGTTGCATTAGAACAAGTATTAAAATAGATGAATGTAGAATATATAGACTCATTATTTATTAAAATTAATATATATAGGTAATTTATAGCCTTTGTTTCAACTATTTTGGCTACTCATGTTGACCTATTGCTAAATTGGGCTAATGGTGAAACCAATGAGAAAAACCAATCAGAGTGAGAAGGTGTTTAGGGAAGCATTAACATGAAAAATTTGTGTGAAATTAATTTTGGAGTTTTTTTATAGTAATTTTATTATTTTATTATGTATTTTTAGTGGTTCTTAATCAGCTATAAGGTGTGAAAATGGTGTTCACAAAATGACCTATCTGAGTGAGTTGAGATAGTGAAGGTGTATGTTTTAGAGATTAGTCTATATCTTCCACATTTGATATTATACCTATATATATTTGTATTTTAATATGTTATAATGATATATAAGGATCATATTCATTTATAAATACTTATTGACTATGTATAGATAGGTGTTGGAATTCATGTTCACCATGACTAGTTCTCGAGGTAGAATGCCAATTTTAAGTAAGTGAGAATGATGAGTTGAAGGATATTTTAACTTATCTTAATAATATAATGAATATTATATTTTTTTAAACAAATATTTTACTTATAAATTATTTACTTAATTTTTATAATCACTTTAAGGAGTTGAAATATGGAATCCAAAATGGCTTGTCTGGATATGTTAGACTATGAAAGAGTAGCTTAATAAATTGGTCTATAAGACTGATGGTTGACACTATAACCAATGATATATCAATTTTATGTTTTTATATAAGTCACATAATATCTATTAATGTGAATTATAAGTCATGTTATTTCCCATATAAGTTCTAAATACAATGTTCTTCATGATTGTGTTTTTGAAGCTATAGGCAATTTTTGTGTGTGAGTGAGAATGTTGTTTTTGTGTCATTTTGACCAGTTTGGAAGTGTACCAAACATGTGGTGACTTTTTATAGAGTAAATAGGATATTATAAATTATTTTTGATTTTTTTAAATTTCCTTTACAAATTTTGGTTATTAAAGGTTGTTGTTAATGTTTTGGAACTATTTAGTAGATCAGAGTGAGCTTTTTAAAGAAGTGTTGAGTGTTTAGAGCCTGATATAAGATGTCTAAAGGATTTTAAGATGACATAAAGTCATGAATTATTAATAAATATTTGTATTTTTCCTTTAATATATTTATACAAGTTTTTTGAGCTTCATCTTTGAAGATAATGTTTTTGGGGTGATTAGGCCTAATAAGTCTTTAAGGCCTAATAGAGCCTTCATGAGGTAAGAGAATGAAGTGTGATTTATTGAGTGTGTAGGAGGTCATTTGAGGTTAAAAATTAAGTTTTTTAAATATTTTATAAATTTCTTAATGTTCATATATGCCTTAGTGATTCAAGTTATAATGTGTTACTTGACATAGACTTAATGTATTAGGTCTATAAGTAGGTCTAAGAAGAGAAGGCGGCCTAAGTGAGTTTGGCTGACCTAATGGTGATCCTATTATTTTGTGAAACGTGTGTATTTAACTATTAAAATGGTTTTAAAAGTATGGATATATTTTTGGCTAATCAATGTGGGTGACAACAAGAGTCAAGTATAAGTATAAGACATAATAGGCCTATTTGGGCTAGTGAAGCAATATTAAAGTATAAGCAAATAAAAGATCTATTAGAAGATCAAAATTAGGTCATGTAAGAAATAAAAGGTGAGAATAGGATCATTCATGAATATAAATTATAATTTTTTTCATGTAGATGACAAGTTTATTTGACCTAATAAGCCTAGTAAGAGGCATGTTTGAGCCAAAAAGCATAGAGGCTATTTTGATAGGGGTAAAAGGTTGAGAAGAGATGAATGAGTTGATTTCTATTTGAGATAACATAATAAATTCATAAAATATATGTTATTTATGTATGATAGAGGATAGATAATATATAGATCTAAATAATAGGTCACCATATGTTTATTGAGCAACAAGGTGTCTTGAGGTGATCAAGTTGGTATTAGCTGAGTTAGAGCTTAGTAAAGAAAGAGTGGGAAATGCCTTGACGGTTTGAACCTAAAGAATTTTAATTATAGTGGATAATTTTTTGCTAAGTCATTTAGGGTTTGGGTTACTCCTTCCAAGTTGGATATTTCTAAATGACTACTTAAGTTGGTGCTTGACTAATGAGGGGTTGGTGCCTCACTAAATGTCGAATCATTGCTTTGAAGACAATAGTCTAAGTGGTGTTTTAGTGGGTTTTATTCCCCATGAGGTTTTCCCAAATATATATTATTTTCATGTGTTATGCTCATATGAATGGTTGATTTTTCATTGTTATATCTCTAGATTTGTTTGATTTTTTTATGAATGATAAGAGGAATTCACCCCCTCTTAGTGGTTGTGATTCCAAAAATAGGTATTAGAGAAAGTCCTTTGAAGTGGATTGATAGCTTGAAGGTGATCCTAGAAGCAAAAAATGGCTAATATTATGAAGGTTATGGTTGAATTCCACATAGAGGATTGCATTATGGTGCTAGCAAAATTGACTAAGAAAAGAAGTATTATGTTGAATCCAAGTCAAAAATCAAACCTAAATATGACAATTATTTAATATGATAAAGGCTAGTTGAAATATATGTTGTAACAAGCTAATGATCATTTAAAAAATATATCTGGGCCCAAGAAGATCGGATAATGGTCTGTTGGAGGTGTGATTGTAGAAATGGATTCATGATAAATGTATGAACATGTATCCTTCTTTGTATGTGTATGTTTGTTAAGACTATGTACATTGAGGTAACAAGACATAATGCAGGAGTTTATTTGAATCTTGATTTTTAAAGGGAATATGAGTTATATATTGGTCTACAAGACCAATGAGGTTATGAAGATCTAAGAAGATGATTGTATCTTATGGACATGGTCAATGGTTAACTAGGTTAGTCTTGATGATGATACAGGTGTCTAAAGCATTTGAGATGATTAGAATGTAATAAGGATTTCAAGACTCCATGGAATAGTAAGACCTAGAAGATATTTCATGAAGTAAATGAACTTGTAAAGACTTAAGGAGCTCAATGAACATATATTAGTCTGTATAACCAATATGAACATTTAAACAATTTGTCTATAAGAATAGAGATAATTTAACAATTATTAAAGAGCATGTTAACATGTTATATATGCCTTAAGGAAGATAATATAGGTTTAATCTTGGAAATCATTGTGAAAACATGAAAATACAGTGAATGTAAGGTGTTTATATAGTTGGTTGTTTTGAGTCATTACCATGTAAAGTTGAATGAATTTGTAGGATGTTAAAATGGCACTAGGATTATGTAATGCATATGAATATAATATGAAGTCCTTGACAAATATTTTGAAGTAAAAAATTGAATAGAGTTCATAAATATTTTATAGAGGTCTACCAAAAATATTGAAGTCTCAAAGACCTAATTGGCAGTTTTCTACATGGAAGATATTATGAGTTAGTCTAAGTCATGATGGCTTGTAAGATATAAAGGTGATAAACTGATGAACAATGAATATGTTTATATATATATATATATATATATATATATATATATATATATATATATATATATATATGTGTGTTTAAGATTGTTCTTTGGAATAATGTTATTATTTATAGATAGGTCTAATATGTTTAGGTCTTATAAAGATCTATTTTAAGATGATTCTAAGATGATGCATTGTTAAAAATGGAGTTACTTCTTTAGGGGTTACCAGATATCAATCAAGAAGGTTGATGTTCATGTGTATGAAGGCCTATGATGGTTTGGGAAAACTTGAAAGGAGAACATGGTCTTAGGGGGAGATTTGTAGATATATAATTAAGAAGTTATCTACTTTAGTAGTTATGAGCCTAAGGTGAGTAGAGCATCTAGTTGGTTTGATCAAAGAAAGCTTAATCTTGTTTGAAGAGAAAAGGTGTGTTTTTATTTGCTCTAGGTCCAAGGATTAGTAGTATTGTCAGAGACGACCCTTTTTTATTAATGTCAAAGGGGTAAAATTTTCTTGATGGTCAAAGTTATTATGGGAGAAATTTCTTGATGAAATCATTCAATTTGAGAAAGAAGTAGCTTGCTGAGAGTAATATTATTTCAGAATGATTAGTTCATTTATGGTTTGCCATCAATGACAAAGGGGGAGATTATTGAAATTTGTAATTGATGTCATGTGTTTGAGCACTATCATTTATTTCAATAAGGTTTAGCAAGGTGAGAGAGGTCACTAATGTCAAAATAATACTATGGTAAAGTGTTGTCTCATAAAAAGGTAGCTCATTGATATGAGGATGATTGTTTGATCATGCTAGTGTGATCTTTGAAGTGATCTATTGGAAGTGTCTTGCGAAACACAGGTTGTAGAGGAATTATGGTGGTGATATAAATTTGAATGATATTTAAGGTGTAAAATTAAATTTTAGATCATGTGAGAAGGATGTTGATTTAGTCACATGACTCTCGGAATGAGCCAAGGGGTATATTCTTCATTGGTGATCTTCTCATAGACATTACCCTAAGACCTTAGGTATAAAAATGAGGTATAATAACCATGTTTGGAGGCTTATTAATATTTTTTTTATCATGGTATGAGGTTTTATGACATGGTAATGAGGTGTTGATATCATTAAAATAGGTTTCAAGGTATATTCAAGGTCTAAAATATGAATGGTGGTTCAAGATCTAATGTGTAAAGAGACCTAGTATGGCCTAATGAGGGGTAAAGTTATATTTCCAAGGTGATAATACTCATATGATATTTTTTATAGGTGTAAGAGGTTTTTTAAAGAATGATCATGAAGTTTCGAGCCCTAAGTTAAAATAAAAAACATGAAAATGAGTTTGAAGGTCCACTATGTGTGTATAATGAGGAGTTCTAGACCTGCGAAGTAACTTTTGATGATTTTTGATACATGTGATTATTTCATGGGAATTTTAGCTCTTAGGTAGAGATGGAAAAGGGTCATGTTGGAGTTATAGGTTGCACCTAAGCTAAGGAGAGGAGTGTTCAGGTCCTAACCTCAAACCTAGTCCAACATATGAGTGGATAAATTGTTAGGCTTTGTTCATAAAGTATAGGAGATGTATTTACAAACACAAGACATGGATGATACAATCAAGAAACATAATTTCACCCATTAAAATCTCAGGTCATGAATTTATCTCTCCTCTCCATACCAAGTGAAAAAATGAGATGTTATACAATCTTCTAAAGAGAACAATGGAGAAATGTGATAGGTTTCTAGAATCTTAGAGTTATAAAACTAATATAAATCATATATTTGGATTTGGGGGGTACATATGCACCTATGTAATAATATGAAAGAAAAATCCTATAAGTACACCTATACAGATTTGGCAAAAACATCTGATTGTGGATTGAAACTACCATATCTACCCTAGAAGATAATGTAATAAAGTTTCCAAGTGTTTATATAGTTTTTTAATGAATGTAAGGACCTATAATAACATTTTAAAACATATATTTTCCCTCTAACATGCCACTTCACTCAAAAAACTACCCTTTCAGAGTCATAAAAGGTAATAAAACATAATAATAGTGGAATGTACATTATATTTTGACATTTTTATCCTTTTGAGGAGTGGTAAAGACTTGGTGAAAGGGGGATATAACATTAAAACCACATGACATGACCATAATGACCTCTTTTACCACTTAAAACACTTGAAATTTCATGACTAGGGTCATAAAGCCTAAAATAACATTAGGTTTACAAAAGTCTAACTTAAACTTCTCAAATGAACATTAAATGATGATAAAAGGATAAAATGGAATAATGAAGGATAAATCAAATCCAAAAATGTATTATAAACCCATGACAAGGTCAATTTTTGAATATAGGGTTGACCATTGTGATTTGAAGGTCAAAATTGGTCAACATTTCTAGTGACTCCCAAGGATGACTAGTATATTGGTCATAAGAACCTAGTGGCTCAAGTATGACATGAATTTAAGGACTATAGTCATGTACTACCAAAATTTTTTTCACTTATGACACTTCTTATATTTCTTTAAAGCAAGACACATAAGGAAAATAGGGGAAACAACCTAACACCTACTTTTAAGAGACACACCAAATAAGACATAGAAACAACAAAGGGACAAAAAATAAACTTGTGTACTACACTTATTGGAAGGAAGATAGAAAACTAAAATAACTAATATATAAAATTAACCTTAGTTTACCTTTTCCCTCTTGGATCAAATGGAAATTTTTCTTGGACTCTCTTCCCATTGGGTAGGCAATGACATGAAATAGGTAGCTCAGTGAATGAGATATTTGGTAGAGCAATCCCCTTATTAACCAACCCACTTATTATTATTTCAAATTCCACATCAAATAAAAATAGATTTCCTATGAATGTACACCCTTTGGTGCTTCAAGGTTTACCTCCTACTACTCTTGGTTGCTTTTGACCTCTTGAGGAGAGTTAGTATACTTTGGGAATTCATCATGGTGATTTTCTCCTAGATCCACAACATCAGGTGTTGTTAAGATTTCACTTTGAATCACATAATTAGGATCAATCTCAAAAACCTCAAACACTACTACACTTCATATTTATGTTTCCTTTTTTTCTCAAAAAGTCTTTCTTCCAACTCTAGACTCACCATCTTGACACCTTGAATACCTTCACATGGATGACTACCTATTGCAAACATATCAAGCCTCTCTTATTCATTTTTGCCAAGATTTACACACTTATAATTAGTTAAATTTAATTATACCATAGTAATAAGAGGTTGTAAACCTTGTTTGAGGATCTCAAACAAGTCTTCTTCTAATGGTGTAGCCTCTTGAGATGGCATGTTTATATAGATTTGCTTTCAATAAAGGAAACCTACCCTCATAATTGAGGAGAGACTTTCATCTCATGAAGTGTAGTGAGATCTTGATTTGTCATCATTTACCAAATATTTCACCAAAAGTTTTTAGCACCCACATGGAGGCATATTGTGTACCTTCTATGTAACTCATTATTTTCCAATCATATTTATTTACATGATTACTATTAAAAATTTAAACCTAGTTATTCAACCAAATATTGACTAGAAGAAGCTACATAGTCAGATATTTACTTTGATTTATGGTAGTTTTCTTGGAACCACTAGGTAGATAATCTCTAGTTCCAAAGAGCCATAATCATGCTAGACAAGGAAGAACGTCATGTTGATTTTACTTGAATTTTGGTCATGATTTATAAAATAGTAATAGTCATATATCCTTAAAATTATTAATCATCCTAGATGATAGAAGATATATAATGTTCACAAAGAAGAGAGGAATATCTAAGGCATTTTTTGACTTGCAAGAAAAATATAGTTTTAGAAGTTATCCAAAAATAATAAAATAAGTATGGCATTTAAGTAGAACCTTATTTATACCATAAATACTTAGAGTATTTAACCACATAAATATGGACATCATTGTACCTTTGGGTTCTTGTGTAGGTCCATTGGATTTAGATGCTCAAGCCCATGAGCTTCCAAAAGGTGTAAGAAAGAATTTCCCTAAATTCACTAAATACAAGAGACAACATCCTGATGAACATATTAAAACTTTATTTTCTAAATGTGGCATCCTTAGTCTTGAACATGAGGATGTATCATTCAGATTGTTGGTGGAAACTTTGGCTGAAGAATATATGGAGTGGTTTCATCATTTACCCACCACTTCCATCCCAGATTGGTAAATGATGAGAGACAAATTTGAGAAGAGGTTCAAACCTTCCATATATGAGCATTCCCTTTTGGTGAATTTTTATTAAATAAAAAAATATTCACATGAAAATATGAGGTATTTCATAGCCTAATTCAATAAGTTGGTACAAAAAATCCTTATAGTTGTGATGCCCATAGTATAAAATCAAAAATCTTTCTTTCTCAATGTTCAATTACCAGAAGTAGGTTTCTTATTATAAAGAAATCATTTGGTGGGATTGGTTGATGTATAAACCCAAGCCACTAAATTCTTAGATGACATGATCATGGCTAGAAAGATGAATAAATAAACCTTTAAAATCAAAGAACATAATTTGAATGACCCTCTTGTTAAAAAATTAAAAAATGATATTTTATATTTGAAGAAATAGATTCCCCAATCTCAAAATGTTCCATATAAAGATATACCTAGGAGGCATTTTGTTCTATATCATGGTAATGTCTAACCTAGATTGCCTTTTCCAACTCATCAACTTGCTATTGAGGCATCTCTAATATTTATTCATTACTCTTGTATTATCCACGACACCAATGATCATGATGGTTAAAATTACCTAGAAATGTAAATAATGTTAAAACTTTACATAATCAAATAACCACTTTAAAAAGGTGATTTAGGTGCCTCTGATCCTAAAATATAGGAACCTGATAGTGACTCCACTATGGGTTACATTAATTATGAACCCAAAGGTGATGATTATGAAGATAAAAGATTAAGAAAATATTAGACACATTGATAAATCATTCATATGCAATATCTACTCGAGCTAAAAATGAAAAGATGAAAGATTAAGAAAATAATAGACACATTGATAAATCAAATGTCAAATAATTTCCTAAAGATATGATAGGTCCTAAATTTTTTGTCAACAAATGTACCCCCATAGGGTTTTTTTAGTGGCAAATAATTTTTAATTCATGAATATTCCATTTTTTGAAGTCAAGATTTGGTGATTTTGTAGGGTAGCAAATAGTGTGATATCACCTAAATTTTAGATTATAATTTAAATTTAAGATTTGGATCACCTAATTTTAAAATAAATTTCCTCCTACATATGTGTATTAATGATACCAAATTTTTCAGTCAATATATCTACTTGTTTATTGGGAACTGAGAAGGTGGATGGTTTTAGAAAAATTTAGATTTATTGTATTATGTTAATTTTGGACAGTTGATATGAATACAGGGAAAGATGGAGTGATGTCTGTGCACGGGGAAGGCCACGAGGGCGAACCGGCGGTAGGTGACTAGGCAACAGGGCTCAGGCGGAATGATATGGTTTTGGGAGGAAGGGGATTGGACCAAACAGCAGTCTATTCCAGTGAGAAGGTTAAGCTGAATAAAATTAATGGATGTTTGCTTAGAAGGCAAGACCGTCTAGTGCTAGTCATTCCACAAGAAACAGTTCAGGAGGACATTGAATACCTCTCTTCACATACCTTGATCTGTAAGTTCCTGGGAATTAGAATCCCTCAACCGGCTTTGGAAGCCTGGGTTAGGCACTCCTGGGCAGTTGATGGAGATTTTGACATTATGCTGGTAGGGAACAATTACTTTCTGGTAAGTTTTTCCTCTGTAGTGGATCGTAATCATATTTTTGAAGGTGGTCCTTACTTTTATGAACAAGTGGGCCTTTTTCTCAAACCATGGCATGTGGGTTTTAATATGGCTAAGGATCTTCCAGCCTGTGTCCCGGTCTGGGTGAGGCTCCCACGGCTGCCACTAGAATTCTGGTGGGAAGACATCCTCAAACAGATAGCGACTTTGTTGGGAACACCAATAGCGATTGCCCATCAATCATTAGATAAGAAATTCATTACTTACGCTCGGGTCTTTGTAGTCATGGATTTGTTTAAGCCTCTTCCTAATTCTTTGGAGATTTGTTTGGGTTCACTAACATGGATTCAGTAGATTGACTATGAGTCCATTCCTTTCAGATGCATAATCTAACATGTTTATGGTCACTTACATAGACAATGCCCTCTGGCTGCCAAAGACAAAGGACTAATACCAGAACCCACAATGCCATCTTCAGTTTTTGATGATAAGGGTTCTAAGAGCGTGGGGCAGAATCAAAAAGCTAAAACCCAACCGGATTACCTGAGTAAAGGCAAGAATCCAATCCCTGGGGGTTTGGCACAGGGTTCTATGGATCAATTTAATAGTGGAGTGGAGGATTTTATTCCAGTTAGGAAGCGAGCTAGAGGCTGAGGATCGAGGTGAGGGAGTGTAGAAAGGTATTTGGAATAGGGTTTTAACAAGTTTGAGGCCCTTGATAATATGGTTATTGAGGAGGGCCTTCTTATGCAAGATCATGGAGAAGCTTTAGGATAGCAGAAGCTTTTGCCTAATTCCTTGGAGGGGCAGGATAGGATGGACCATACACCTCTAGCTAAACCTCTAGCTCTAGAGGAAGGGCAGCATGAGAGCGTGAATGAGCTTAAGGAAAAAGAAGTAAAATGGGCAGATTTGGTGAAGGAGGGTGATGCGTGGAAAAAAGACAAAAATTTGGCTTTGGCCCTTGGGTTAAGTCAAAAACAATTCAAAAAGGCTACATCATCCGATAATCCTAAAGTGGGACAGAAGAAAGACCAGGATAAACTCAAAATTACAGGTGACTTATTAGTGGAATTTGGGGTTGTTAAGCCCTTGGAAGAGCATTTCTCCCAATCCACCCAATGATAGTTTTATCTTGGAATGCAAGGGGTTTGAATAGTTACCCCAGACAGAAAGTTATTCGTAGTTTGGTGTGGGACCACTCTCCTGATATTTTTTGCATCCAGGAGACAAAACTTACTATTAATTCTCTAATTGCTTGTATGCCAAATATGTGGCATTTTGGGCAATGGCAGTGTGTTGGAGCTAGAGGCAACTCGAGAGGACTTGCTATGGGATGGGACCAGAGGAAAATCATACCACAACATTGGGTTTCCTGTATTTCGGCCTTGTCAATGATTGCCTCTTCTTTGGAAACTAGTGAGTTATGTCTGGTTACCACAGTCTATGCACTTATTAACATGGAGGGGTAGCAACAACTTTGGTCACATATCTGGTACATCTGGCAATGTTTTCCTTACTTACTGTGGATAATATCTGGGGACTTTAATGTTGTTATGAGCTTGGAGGAGAAGCGTGGTAGACTAAGCCATTTAGGCTCCTCTTCTGAGTGCCTACGCCATAATATTGAAGTGCTTCGTATCACTGATGTGAAACCCTCCAATGGACAATTTACTTAGAGCAACCGAAGAACAGGTAATGCTACCATTTCTGAACGTCTTGATAGATTTTTAGTTTCTTCTTTCTGGCATTCTAGTGCTTTCGCTCTCACTTGTGAGATCTTGGATTGGAGGGGTTCAGACCACTGGCCTATTAAACTTTCCATAGGCTAGATTGGGGGTCCTATAAATCCCCCTTTCAAATTCCAATTGATGTGGCTCCGAGATCTTTCTCTTCATGATCTCATAAGCCAATGGTGGAGACAGGGAGGTCCACCTTATGGCACAACTATGTACTCTTTCTTGAAGAAACTTCAGTATGTTAAAAGGAAACTTTAGATATGGAATAGGACTTGTTTTGGGAACCTACAGAGTTAGAAGAAGAAATCACAAGGCCAGTTGGATGACATTACTAGGCAAATAAGAAAAACTGGGCTCTCGAAAGACCTTCACCTGGAGGAAGCTAGAGCAGCTAATACACTTGCTGAGTGGGAGCTTCGGGAAGAGATCTATTGGAAACAGAAGGCCCGCAATGATTGGCTTCAGGAAGGAGATAAGAACACTGCCTTTTTTCACAATTCTATGCAAGGGAGGCGAAATGGTAATTTTATTACTTCTCTTATTACTCAGGATGGAATACACCTCTCCTCCTCCCAAGATATTAGTAGAGAAGTTTTCCGATATTTCACAGAACTTTTTGACAGCGATACTTTGCCAGATGAAGGGGCAGAAAACATAGTGTTGTCTTGTATTCCATCCTTGGTCGATGATAGAATGAATGAAGATCTTATGCATTTGATTAAGAGTGATGAAGTGGAGGAAGCTTTGTTTAGCATGAAGAGAGGTAAGGCCCTTGGACCTGACGGATTTCCAGCTAATTTTTTCCAAGATTTCTGGGGTATAATTAAGCAAGACCTGATGAGTGTCATACAGGAGTCTTATTCTAGCAAATAAATGTTTCGTGCATTGAATGCTACTTTTTTGGTGCTTATTCCGAAGAAGGAATAGGCGAATAAGCTAGAAATGTATAGACCCATTGCACTTTGCAATGTTGTCTACAAAGTGATTACTAAGCTTATTGCGCAAAGGCTGAAAAGGCTCCTCCCCAATCTTATTTCGAAGGAACAAGGTAGCTTTGTGGCAGGTAAACAAATTCTTGATGGTGTGGTGATAGCTTCGAAAGCTATTCATTCCATGAAAACTTCCCAAGAGAGGGCTATGTTTATCAAGCTTGATCTCGCCAAAGCCTATGACAAAGTTAGCTGGAGGTTCTTACAAAAAGTTCTTTTAGCTTTCGGTTTCAAGCAAGATTGGACTAGGTGGGTGTTAAGCTGTGTTACCACACCTTCCTTCTCGGTTCTTGTTAATGGAGCTCCAACGGAACTTTTTGGTGCTTCTAGAGGGCTCCGGCAAGGGGACCCTATCTCTCCTTACTTGTTTATTCTCATGGCCGAAGGGCTTGGGAGGCTCTTCAACTGTCGGGTCTCTCAGAATGTTATCCAGGGATGGAAATGGGAGAGAGGGGTAACCATCTTGTCCCACCTCCAATTTGTTGATGACACTATCCTAGCTGGTGAAGCCCGGATCTGAGAAGCGAAAGCTTTCCGCACCACTCTTGATATTTATTTGGCAGCATCGGGGCAGCAGATCAATGAGCATAAATCTTCAATTTATTTCTTTAACACTCCTGAGGCTGTCCAGAGGAGAATAGCTGTCATCCTTCGATTCCAGATTCAAACTCTTCCAGTGGTTTATTTAGGGGTTCCCATTGTGGTGGGGCGTCAACCCAGGCTGTTCTGGTAGAATATTCTTGACAGGTTGAGATAGAAGGTAAGTCATTGGACTTATAGATGGCTATCTATAGCAAGTAGGGTGATTTTTTTACAATCAGTTATTCAGGCTTTACCAATTTACCGAAGCATGGTTCAGAGTGCACCAGCTTACTTTCTAAAAGAGTATGATGCTCTTTCCAGGAAGTTTCTGTCAGGGGGCAATCTACAAAATTCTAAATGGAGTCTTGTTAGATGGGACACGGTGTGTAGGCCTAAGTAGGAAGGTGGCCTGGGATTACGCTCAGCTATTTTGGCTAGCCAAGCCCTTGCGGCCAAGCTTTACTGGCACTGGTGCACTAACCATTCTGCCTTGTGGGCCAGAATCCTGACAGCCAAATACCTTCCGGACATTAATCTTCATGATATTGCCAGATTTCCTCTTGAGGGGAAAGGGTCTATGATATGGGATACCCTTAAGCTTGGAGTGCAATTGGTGAAGCAAGGCCTTTTCTGGATGTGCCGTAGTGGGTCTGAGGCCTTATTATGGAAGGACTCTTGGGATGGTACACCTCCACTTTTACAGTCACACCCACATTTGCAAACTCTTGCAGACTCCTTTCATGTTGCTGGTTGGAGTTCAGTGAGGTAGTATAAAGAAGCTTATAATATGGGAACTACCTTTGGATACAGGTGGAAACACTCCTCTGACTAGCCTCTTAGAGGTTCGCAGGAGGAGAGAGGGGAATTATCCCTTATCCTTGAGACTAGAAGGTGTTTTGTGTTGCAAGGTAGCAATGAATTGGCTTGGAGTGGGGATTCTACAGGGCAATACTCCGTGGCTACTGGTTATAAGTCTTTGCTGGAGCAAACGGGAAAGGAAGGACAGTTTCAATGGGGAAAGAAAGTCTGGAATCGAATGGCATGGCCCAAATGTAAGTTTTTTCTCTGGCTCCTCACGCACAATAGATGTCTCACCTGGGATAATCTTTGTCGAAGAGGATTTCAGGGACCATCCATTTGTGTGATGTGTTATATCAATGAGGAGACAGGAGCGCATTTGTTCTTCCATTGTACGTTTGCTAAATAGATATGGCACCTGTGGTGGAGTGCGTGGAGAACACCCTACAGGCATGTATCTTCTTTAAAGGAATTTTGGGATCGAATGGGCTGTTCTCCTATTAAAAATACTCTGTTATAGAATGCCTGAGAGGTGGGACCTTCCTTCATTCTATGGAATTTGTGGCTAGAGTGGAATAGGCAAATCTTCAGGGGCACACGGACAGAGCTGAAGCTTTTGTGGAATAAGGTTATTAGTGCGATGCAAGAAACTATTTTTTCCAAGTGTGCACCTGACAACAGCTTGGAACAGGAGGCAGCGGGAGTGTTTGGTTGCTTGGGGATGGTCTCCCCTAGCGATGATGTGGAGAGGAGAGTCAACTGACCAGTGAACTGCAGGAGCAAGATGGCTCAATTGATAAGCAGAGTTGGGTAGTGGTCGCCCCCAGCAGATGGTTGTATTAAAGTACATACAGATGGGTCTTCCCGTGGGAACCCACGTGTAGCAGGTATTGGAGGTATCGCCCAGGACAGTTCAGGGAACATTAAATTCTTGTTTTCCATTTACAAAGGCTGTTATACAAATAACCTGATGGAAGCTGAGGCCATTCTGGAGGCTGTGGAGAGCTGTTGTCAAAGTGGTCAACTCAATGTCATTTGTGAATCTGATTCACAAGTTGTGGTTGATTTGTTGAACAAGATTAATTCAAGAAAGACTGACTGGAATTTACAAACTATTATCCAGCAGATTAAGTAATTAAGTTCTTCTTTGAATTCAATTTCCTTCCAACACATTCTGCAGGAGTGGAATGAGGTTGCGGATTGCCTAGTGAAGTGGGCTATGGAGAATGGGGCATCCTGGAGCATTATTGAGGAGGCTACCCTTCCTCTGAATTTGTATCAAAAGCTGGTCCATCTGGTGGATCAGGAGAAAAACTTGTAATCAGTGTTTTATTTAGTTCTTAATAAAATTTTACCCCCGTTTAGTAAAAAAAAAATGATACCAAAAAATCCAATCTAAGGGCATTCACCACTATATACAATATATTAAACATTTTGTAACTAGTAAGTAGGTGATTATAACTAGGTGTCAGGTGACAATAATCAGGTGTTAGATGACACCAAACTAAAACTAAGTGATGATAGCAATCGAGTTTCTAACAATATAAAATAGTTGTTAGATGATTACAACCAGTTATCATTTGTCTACAGTGTTGATTTGATGGATTCTGCTAAAAGTGTTAAAACTTAAATATTACTACATAGTTAGATTCATCTTGAAAAATTATGCAATTTAAAAAAATAAAGTCATAATTTAAGTTAGTATGCAAAATTTATGTCCTCAAGAAGCTAGCAAGTTGACATTGGACTTATAGATAGATGATTTCATGATGTAGTTAGGTGAAAACATGATGTAGTCATGTGATTACATCATGGATTAAGGTTATTACATGATTCAGTCACATGATTTCATCATGCAGTCATCCATATATAAGTACAATATTGACTCTCTAACTTCTAAAAGCTGTAAATTTTTATGTGGACTTGGATTTTGATGATTCCTTTTAATTCCATAATTTTTTTAGAGGAATAAAAATACACAATAATATTTATGTTTAGGGAATTTTTTATAGAAAATCTAGATTATCCATGCTCCATCACTTAATTCACCTACATAGTTAACCACCTAAATCCATGGGTGATTACATGATATAGTCACCTGATTGTATGATGTTTTCAAATAGTTTCATGATATAATCACTCAACTACATGGTGTATTTAGACTACTACATGGTGTAATTAAATGACTACATCATGGAGCCACCCAACTACATGATGTAATGAGATGGTTGCTTCATTTAGTCACCTAATTACATGGTAAAATTAGGTGAATGCATGATTTAGTAATTATAATGCAATATTAAATCACCATAGTACATCATTAATTCACCCAAATACACCATTTAGTCATATGAATACATGATGTAGTCATTAGACTACATCATGCAATTATATTATCTAGTCAGATGACCACAGAATGTTTTTTTGCTAAAGCTTGGGATTTTATTCCTACTTAAATTGGACTCACTATGTGCCACCAAATATTTTTAATAGACTATTATATACCTTCTAACTTAATTTGTTTCCATTTCAAAATTATTTGGCTAGTGATCTCCATTTTTTTAATATAGGCCACTAAAAAATTTCTTGTCAAACCCATTGTTGAATTTTTCAAAGATAAAAATAATTGGAAAAGTCTAGTAGTTAAACTATTCCTCATTTGATTAAAATTAATAACTTTACAATTATTCATTAGATATAATTTACCACGTGAGTAAAACTAAGGTTCAAATCTCTTAGGTGGGATATCTCATTAAAAATCTTGAATAATTAGATAGGCTAGTAAAGTTTATGAAATGAGTACATCCTAACACCCCTATTAATGAAGAATATAATAGGATGGATGATTTTTATTTATATAGTAATGTAGTCATCACCACTCTAGGCAATGAGAGGCTTGAGCCTTTCTATATAACTTTTTTTATCGGTGGTTATAAATTGAAAAATTACATAATTGATTCAGGGGCTTTTGATAATATCATGCCAACAAAGGTGTCCCATGCCTTGGGGATAACTTACACAAAAAATTTCATGCATTGTTTTAATATGGAATTTTAACAGGTTTTATTGATTAGGTAGATAAAACATGCACAAGTTTCTCCATCTACCTTTCCAAAAAAATGATGAAGATGATTATAGTAGTGGTAGACATTCCTCCCAGCTATGAAATGTTGTTAAGTATATCCTTTTATAAATATCTTAGAAGAGAAATCAAATTAAATTGGACTCAAGTGGTAATTATAATAAAATGAATTAATTATAATCTACTCCCATAACTAAAATAAAAACTCCTAGTACATAAATATAATGATCTGAGAGAAAATATATTATATGAACAAATTGGACCTAAAAATTATATCATGATGTCTAAAAAAGATTTAGAAATTCCATAACTAATATAAGGTGATTCTAATGAGGAATATATTCTAGATTTTGAAGAAATTTACTTAACCACTGGTTTAGAAGCTGGTGTGTTGTTAATATCTCCACACAAATAACCTTTTACTTTCTCATAAAAACTTCAATTAGAATGTAAAAATAATATTTTTTAATACATGGTTTTACTACTAGGATTACAAGTAGTAGAATAAATAGGTATTCAAAACCCAAAAACTCAAGGTGACATAAAATTAATCATTAAACAAGTGTAAGGTCCATATCAAGTTAGAAATGATAGACTCAAACATTATTAAAATATATTTTGGGACTATATCGAGGCATGCTAAGATTTATCTATAAATGTTATTCCTAGCACAAAAATTTCCAAAGTAGATGCATTGGTAATATCTACTTCCTTGACGATTCCTCCATTGGAGATTGATGAGGATCAGTATATTATTGAAATGATATACCATCCTAGTATGTCAAACAATAATGAATATTGGCAAGTTTTCAAAAATGATGAACATATAATTACCTTCTTGGATTAGAAGGATAATTTAGAATTATATTCTTTAATGTAAGTCTGGTACCATATATAGAATAATCTATCTTAGAAGATAAAGGGGATGTAAATTCATCAACATTAGATATAAAAGAGGATCCACCCAAAGGTAACGTGATTTAGTTAAAAGGAAATAAGATACCAAAAGTTATCATTTCTTTAGAATAAATATTTGAGAAACATGATAGGTATGTTAAGAAAAAAATCAAGGTAGCCCTCTAGGTCTATTGAATATGAGAAAGTAAACATTGGCACTGAGGAAGAACCAAGGTATGTAAATATTATAAATTGTTTTTCCAAAGAAGAGTGTAGAAGGTTCCTTGCTCTCATTAAATTATACAAAGATGTATTCACTTGCATCTATGTAGATCTGAAATCCTTTAGACTAAAACACATATATCACAACATTACTTTGAATCCTTTTATTAATCCATTTAGGAAAAAGTTGAGGCATTATAATCCTAAGATTTATAGCACCATCTACAAATATATAAATAAAATGTTATATGCTAAAATTATCTTTCCAATTCAAAATTCAACCTAGGTAGTGAGCAATCTATCCATTCTAAAGAAGAATGAATAAGTTAGGATTTGGGTGGATTTATACAATATTAATAAAGCCTCACTCAAATATAATTATCCCTTTTCAATCATGGATCAAATCCTATAAGTTATCATAAGATCTGAAATGCTTTCAATGTTGGATGATTTCTCTAGATTTAATCAAGTCAAAGTAGCTATGAAATACCAATTCAAGACAAAATTCATTATCCCTTGGGAAACGTTTTCTTACATAAGAATGAATTTTGGATTCATCAACATGGATAAATGTTTCAAAGAGTGATGTATTTGTAATTTATCAACATGAAAAATAAAATCATATTCATTTATCTGGATGATCTCACATTTTTTTCTAAAAAGAGAGATAATTTTTAACACCTAAGAAAAGTTTTTGAAATATGTCATTCTCATGGAATTTCATTGAATACAAAGAAGTCCATATTCAGATAGTGTAATGTAATTTATTTGGTCATGTACTATCTAAATAATTTACTAATATTGATTCATAAATGGTGAAATCTATTCAATAATTATCATTGCCAACTAGTAAACCTTGCACTCATTCATTCTTTGGTAAAGTCAATTTATTCATAAGATTTGTTCTATACTTTGCCAAAATCACCAACCACATCATGAAAATGATGAGTGGATAATATTAACTTAGGTGGATCAATTATGGGAATAAATCATTTAATGAAATCAAATAAGTAATTACTAAAGCACCAATTTTAAGGTATTCAAATTTCAATAAAAACTTCATTACTTATTGTTACTCCTCTAATTGTACTATGTCAGTTATCCAGGTACAAAAAAATTATGGAGTTTATTTACCTATTACATTCATGAATTTTAGACTAAAATATCATGATCTCAAATATTATATAGTATAAAAACATTCATATTTTATGACCAAAGTTGTGAAACATTTGAATTTCTACATTATAAACTTTCATCCAATTGTCATGGTTACAAATTCAATAGTAAAATCAATTCTCACTTATAAATAACTTTGGTCAAATATAGGTTGTTTCATCACCAAATTACATTAATATTATCTATATATCAAGCCTACAAAATTGGTAACAAGAAAAATCCTTTACCAATTGATTACTAAAAGTGTTGATTCTTAAAGAGAAGAAAAAGAAGGGTTATATTTAGTTTTTTTCATTATTCCCTCAAAGAATGGTATTTAGATATAGAATTTTTATTATAATACAAATAATGCATACCCACTTTAATCCCAATCAAATTAAGACTCTTAAATTAAAAATAACTAGATATGTAATTTGGTATAATACACTATTTTAAAAAAAATTGATGGCACCTTTTTTAGATGCATAAAAAAATAATAGAAAAAGAAGACCATAGAGGATTTTCATGACAAAACCTATGGAGGAAATTTTTAATCCTCAGTCACTACAATCAAAATTATACTAGCTCATTATTACTAGTACACATTATTCAAGGATATGCATGAATGGGTTTATAAATTTAAATCTTGTTAATATTTTGTTGGGAGGCCAAAGCTCATTGTTTTACCTCTCAAAATAGTAATCATTGAATAAACCTTTCAAAAAGGGGGTTTGGAATTCATAATGACTCTAAATAGTCATCCTAGTGTTGGGCACACTCACATTTTGACCGCTACTGACAACTCCACAAAGTGGGTAGATGTTATTCTAGTAAGGTCTACCATTTTATAAGTTGTGTGTAACTTCATCAAATAAAATATCTTAACCATATTTGGTGTACCATAGAAAATAGTGATGGATAACAATCCTAATTTCTCCTATAAATAACTAATTATTTTATTTTATGGATATGGCATCTCTGTAGCATATTATTCATATTAATACCCTTAGGGTAATTGTCACATTAATTCTAGCAACAATAATATAACCACCATTATTTTCCAGTTGGTCAATGAAAATCAAAGGATTTGGCATAGAAAGCTATATGACACATTATAGGATGATAGGATTAATCCTAAAAGAATAATTGTAATGTCTCCTTTCAATATGATATACAAGAGGGATACAATAATTCCCATTTCTTTGGAATTACCAGCTTTGAAACTAGATCAAGCTATTTAAGATGAACATTTCAAAAATGCAATAGATAAAAGATTAATGTACCTATCCAAGATTGAAGAGGAACTAACAACCATGGTCAATAGAATCATAATTTATCAAGATAAGGTCAAATAACTATTTAAACAAAAAGCTTGATAACATAATTTATAGGCCGGTGACATGGTCTTACTTTGGGATAAAGGAAGAGAGCCAAGGAGAAGTCACATGAAATTCACCTTTCTCTAGATGAGACCTTTCAAAATTTGAAAATTCTATGGTGAAAATACATACTATCTATCATATATATTAGGTACTCACCTCATACTACCCTATAGCAAGAAATACTTAAAGTTGTATAAAGAATGATGGTAGACTATCCCCTACTATTTCCCTTTTAGTTGTGTGTTTCCCTTCATGTCATGTGTCATGTGTTTCCATTATAGTAACGTGTTTCCTTTCCACTATTTTATTTCATTCATATGAGTCTTTAAGTTCACTCCATAACATAAAATTATAGAGCATTATTTTATGCCTTCTTCAAAAGTCATAGCCCTTTCCTAAGCCAACTATTATTTGTTAAAAATATTAGTATAAAATGTCAAAAAATTGGAAAATTTTATTACTTAAAATTTTTTAGTAAATCACATTCATATTTTTTTGAAGGCCATGATTAGACCGTTAGGCTCTTGTCTATGTGGAGACATGAAACATGGAAAATTTCGTGTCTACATCTATGTGTCTCTGGGGTAATATTGTCTATAAATCTAGACCCTTAGTCATAGGAGATGTAAGATGCAATGAATTCCATGTCTATATTTTCATTTCCTTAAGGGACCATTAACTAGACCTCCAAGTCCTTAATTATGTAGAGACATGAGATGTAAAAAATGCCATGTCCATATTTTCACATCCTTGAGGGAACCTCAGTTGGTCTAACATTCCTCACTCAATGCACATGTGTGTAGGAAACAAGGTGATTGATGAAGGAAAAAGGATTTTATATGCTTCCTTCATGATTCTTTTACTTCATTATTGATTCTCCCCTCTATCACATAGTAGTAAAACTCTACCAAAATGTTTATATAAACATTGTAAAACTTATCTTTCCATCAACTTCCCTCATCTTGATCTTGTTTTAAACATGAATTTTCCTAAAAATCAAAATTACTATATGTCTACCCTACATCTATTTCAACCAATCCATCATATTCTAGATTCTTATTTGCTAGATATCCTTACACTTCTCTACTAGGTAGTTATCAACCAATCTAGAGTTACCAAGATAAAATTCTAATATAGGGATATGAACCTTTGTTCACACTAGATTGTGATATCTCAAATATTTTTTATTCTTATATTAGACATGTGGAACTAATTGAATTCTAAAATTCCAAGGATGTTAATCAAATATCTCACATAAAATATCTTTCCATAGGAAACTATCTTTCCCACTTTAGTGTAATGTTCATATTTAGTATTCACTTGTGTTAAATACTAAAACTCACAAACTAAGGAAATAAAGTCAAAATATGGATAACTCATGGTGAATATAGATGGAATAGTGATAAATATGACATTGAGAATTCCCATCCATGAAAAATTAGTCAGTATTAGGGTAAATCAGGGAGAGGCATGCTAGAACAAAGACCCTACCAAGTGTATGACCACTATAAATAATTCATAGATAAAACACAAAATAGATAAAATCTCTAAGGTTCTTAATACCTTATATAGAGTATATCTCAAAGAGTAACTTTTAGATATAATTATCTGACTGAATCTAATAGTAGGTAATGAAGACACTAGACCTTTTCAGCATTAGATGTTCCTCCAAATGCAAACCATTTGTCATAGAAATCAATTTGTGGATTAGGGTGAATTGATCAATGATTAACTAAATGATCAATTTTTAAATGTGTAAAAATCTAGTTCTTCATGACATCCTATCTAGTATACTTATTAACCTCCCAGATGGTATACCTGGGGCCATATCAACATGGTACTATCACTTAATTAGTACAAGCATTTAATTGTTTTCTTGAGCTCAACCTATAAAAAAGCAACAAACACTACACCAATGCCAATGATGCATTCACAATGAGATTAATGTAGTTTCTATAATATTAGGGGATGAGAATCTCTACTAAAGCAATAAAATTGGTTAACTAATTTGGCAACTACTATATTTGGTTTTAAAAATTTACATACATCAAGGTTTGAGGTTATGAAAGGCATCCCTTATGACTTACAAGGTTAGCTAGTGATAAATCATCTTCAATGATCCCTGTAAGAGATTTTCAATCATTCATAAATGAATTTAGGGAAAAACTTGTGATCAATATTTCTTTCCCCATCATATTGGGCCATTTCATTTCTAAGTCTATTTTAAATGATCATGACATAGAATTAAACATCCCCAATTTCACTCTATGAACCTATTCCAAAATAAAATCTATGGATACTAGAATATATGTGAATCAAAATTTGGGTATAGGGTCTACATATGAACATAAGTCTCATCTCAAATATTATTGGGTTGATTTTGCAAAAAAATTTGAGGTAATATAAAAATATTGGATTTAGGTGATACTAGATCAAATAAAATCATTTACAGATAAGTGGGTTACTAATGGGGTGGTAGATGACAAGTTTTTTCTTATCAATCTATAATATGCCAACACAATTATGAATACACCTTTGCCAACTATTAATTAATCAATTAGAAAACTAGTTGACTTATAATGAAGGACACATAGAGTATAGACTCACATGAAAAAATGGTTACATAAAAAATTGGTTGGAGTAACCATAGGTGGCTCAAAGAGAGGAAAAAATTCAACTCCCTTAAAGCAATAATCCCCATAAATTTTTAAGAGAAGTAGTTCTAAGGTATTTATTCAATCCTCAAAATCCTCTAGTTCAAGTGACTATGGGGGTGAGGATCCTAATCCCAAGTAGTAATTGGGAAAGCAATGAATTTTAGTATTATGGAAAAAGAATCAAGCCAATAAATTATTGAGACCATGGCATTCAACTAAAATGTTGGGTGATCCCAACTTACTCATCCTAAACATCACACAACAATATGTAGCTCCATCTTCTGAAATGAAATAATATAAAATGTTTGAAGAAGAGTATGCATATTCTCCATCTTGGTACATGAAAGTTCTTCCTCCTCCAAATTAATCCACCCCTTATATATTATCTAATTAATTAATTACCTTCAAAGATATTTTATTCCAATGGATGTAACCTATTCTCTAGAAAATAAAAAGGGTGGTTAAAGCTAAATTACTAGATTTTGATGTGTTAGTTGATCTCTTGAAGACTCTTTCACCAAAGAAAGCAAACACCACCTCCAAGTTGGTATCATATTCCTTAAGATCATAATTTTTAGATATTTTTTAACCAAATGTTGAGAATGATATAAGAGAAATGATGATTGGATATTATAATCTAGTAATAATATCATTTGGAGAATAGATAAGAGAAGGTGATATTCATAATCTTTGAGAAAAAACTAAAAGGATCATTAATTGGTCTAAACAAGATGATTTGACTTGAGAAAAACTTAGAGGATAGATTAAGAAAACTATCAAGCTATGTCAATTATCTACTTCATCTAGTATAAACTCTTATAGTACCACCAGTTGATGCTTTGACATAATTACCAAGAATAAGAAAGTATGTTATTGCCACAATCAAAAAATACAATACCTATGGAAAAAGCTCTCAAATCATGGGTAGATGATTTACTCAAAAATATAATGAAATACATAAAGAAGTCATAAAGATATATGATCTTATCAATCAATAATTATAGGATATATATGTACATAACAAATCCCACACCTCCACCTTGAAGGTATGGGAAGACGTAATTGGATACATGAAACAAATGGTCATGACGGAAGCCAAAGTAATGGTAGAAGGTGGATTATTTGAGAAATAATATAATGACACATCATGTAAATGGGTATAATTTATATTTCATAAAATTGAAATCTTGAACAAGGCCATAAAATAATTTAATGAGAGTAGAGATATGGGTAAATAAAAAGTCAATCTAATTTATAGCAATATGGATGAGATCCATTACCATTTATATAAATAATATGAAACTAAATCACATGTTATAGATGAAATGAAAGTTAAATTTAAAAATTTAATAAAATAATATCTTCTAAATCAAGACAAATTCAATAAAGCAAAAATGAAAAATCTTATCAAAATTCATATTTCCCTAGAAGAGTTAAACACCCAGCTAGAAGATTTGTTTAAATCTCAATGTTCGTTGATGTTTGTTCCTCAAAGATGGTTCACATATTTTCATCATATGGTCATTTAAAAAATAAATTAATCTCTTGAATTATTTATGAGATTCAAAAAATTCAAGGAAACACATGATAAAGATCAAGTCAAATAAAATTTAGTAGTAGTCAACCCATCTACTAGTGTTTTTGAATCATAGAAAGCTTCTCAGTGAAATTTGTTCACTATCTCTCTTTCCTAATTTTGTATAAATTATATTTTAGGAAATTAATATTTTATAATTTTCAAAATGAAAATTAAATTATGAAAAAATAGAATATGAAAGGTCATTTTGGAATGTGAAGGCTCAGCCCATTCCCTAGTTATAGATACAAGAAATTGTAATTGAAAAAGGGATTTTTGATTTTTGATGTCAATTAGATTTTCCACCTGCTATGTTTTGTAATAGTTGTAGCATATAGGATTCTAATGACATAATTGGATCACCTCAAATATTTAGAACCTTGGAGAATTGAGGTGAACCTCTGAAGAAGGTTGGCTTCCTTTCACTAAGTTTAGTGCAACTGACACATGACCAATTCACTTTTAACTACACCTTATTTGTGATTTTATGCTTAACTAGGCTTTTATTTGTAAGTAAAAGCATTTTAAAGGAGTTTTAAAACTATAAATTGTGATTCACCAAAGGTTTTAAGTGGAAATTATTACTTATTTTGATTGAACACAATTTGAATAGTAATATACTAAAATCTCTTGAAACATAATATTACATGAGTAAGAAATCAAAGGTAATATAAGACATTTTATAAAATATGAACAAAGTTCTCAAATTTTCCTCAATATTATTTATAAAGTTAAATATAAATAGCTTAAATCATTCAATATGATTGAAATAAGACTTATATCATTTATAAATTTAACAAAATCTATACATACATAATGTTGACACAAAATAAGGAAGGTAAAACTTCAGTATATTGATAATATTTAGGTTGTAGCATGTAGATGAACTTCTCAAAATAAAAAAAAATATATCCCATTAAAAATATCCATGGGATACTTAGGAGATCCATATTTATACCAAAAACTTACTCTCTTGAGAGAGAAGTCAAAAAAAAATTATACTTACTCCTGCAATAAAAAATTAGGGAGTGCTCATATAGATTTCTTCATTTCATCTTGAAGAGGCATCTTTGGTGGAGTAAAAGGAATAAGAGGACTTTGAAAGTAACTAGGAATTTCACCAAGTGTTAAATAAGGAGAAAAATGTTTTTGGATACTTCCATTCAAACCATCTCTCTTTGAGCTTAGTTAAATAAGTCTCTCACCAAGAAATGGGGTGCTAAAATGAAACTTCATGAATTTATCCTAGATAGCCTAAATAGGAATAGGTTCATCTTGGTAATCTAATACCTCACATGAAAATTTAAAAACTTAATCTTTGATATCATATATTGCATTGGTGGCTTTGTCACTTGTGATTTTGGCTTCATCAATACTTTCATTAAGTATTTTAACTTTAAACTTGGCTTACTTCTCTAGCTCATCATGATCCAAAGGATTTTTAATTATCTTCTTAGACATGAGGATGTTTCTCTCTATTTGGTAAATGGCCTACAACTTGGGAGAGTAGAGATTTAGACTTTCAACTTCTTCCTCATATTTTTTTGTTTATACCTTTAGAGTTGCAAGGTCATCTCAAGTGTTTTATAATAATCCATTTCCAACCATATCACTGTATTCCCTTTGGTGACTAGTGCTTTGGCCTAGTCCTTTGTAGCTCCACCCATTTTATCAATCTTTGTCATTATCTAAATTATCTCTTCATCAGGGAACTAAGGGGGAAATTTAGTTTGTTAGTTTGGTTTGAGAGGATGTGTTAGTTCTATGACCTTACTAAATGTAGTTATGAAATACTATACATTGTTCTTAAACTCATCCTTGGTGAACTTGTCACTATCCATTTTATCAAAGAGATAACTTATGGTTATTTGGACATCATGTTTGAACCCCTCTCTTGTTAGGTAACCAAGGTGTACCTTGGATACCTGATAATCCTCCACTACTAAATCTTCCTTATTTTTTTTAGGTGTCTTATTCTACATACTTCACCTTTGTTGCATCATAAGAAACTCTAGAAATAGTCTTGGGACCTCTCTTTTGTCATTTAGATGCTTCTATTAGACCAAAATCTGGGGTGTTAGGAGATATCATTTTCTTCCTCTTCTTAGATATTGATTATTAAATCCATCTAGGAGTGGATATTAATGAATCATGTCCTATACCAATAGCCACTATTACATATGAATCTATGATTAAATAAGCCACATTAGTATTTGATGTAACACGTGTCATATCTTTCATTAATGTTATTGTTGATGATTTGGTTATCCCTACCCATTGGTGGGTTGACTAGTCATAGTTGTGTTAGTGGTTTTATCTATCTCCACCTCTATGGTGGGAGTTTGGGTCAAATTAAGAGTGATATAAGGTGAAGATACTTATATGGGTTTAGTGGATGTGATTTCAAGGGGTGTAGTAGATAAGAGTGACATAGGTGGAGAGGTATGCATATATGGAGGTAATATGTGAATTTGTAGAAGGACGGTTTCCAAGGAAGAAAAATAATCTATTAGTGTGGTTGAAATTAAAAGAGTGGAAGTAGTGGGTAGTGTGATGGAAGATGAATATAGAATTGCTACTGACCTAGTGGTTATGGTGGATAGTGGGACTGCAGTTAGGAGTGAGTCAACTACCATGTATTATTAGATGGTGTATACACATAATATTTTCAAACTTTTATCAATTACTAACACTTTGTATCTTGTAATAACCCATCAAGTCTCAATATCTTTGAGTGCATGAATTAAAAGGTATACTATGAAAGAGATGGGTAGACCATTGGTGCTTTATAGGATTATTATCCCTTTTGCCATTTGTTATTTACACACTTATCTCCTACAAAACTTATCCCTAAGTTTGTTATTATCTATTGTACCCGCTCTATTTATTTCCCACATTTTATCCAAAATTTCCTCACCTTAATCCCCTTTTGTCATTTGACTATACCAGGTTGACTAGGTTGAACCTATATAGTTTTGGGTGATTTTCACTTATGAACTCGTTTGTCTCTTGGCCAACCTAGCTCATGACCTAGTGAATTATTATCCAAAATTATACTAGGTCAACAGGGTCAACCTTGTTGGCTAGGATTTTTTAAAGGATTTAGGGTCAAATATACATATACATATACATACATACATACATATATATATATATACATACATATATATATATATATATATATATATATATATACAAGTTCATTTCACCATTATTTATAGAATGAAATAAGCAAGAACTATTGTGCATCTGCTTATCCACCATTCTACTTGAGGAGCAAGCTTAAGGTTTCATACTTTATTTGGAGATATGGATCTTATCTTGTGAATAATTATTTTGGATCCATTGATAGGTTATGTATCCTAGATATTATTTATCCTTGTCATCTTTACATACCATAACAACCTCTTGTGAAGAACCTTGGCCAAGGCAGAGATTGAGCCTTAGTGGATTTATCTTCAAAGGAAGTATTCCTAACTTTGTTCGTCCTTTGTAAGAGTAGATAAATATGAATTTGTACTTCCATTTAATGCATTAAGATTTTGTATACATTGATGTGAGTATGTTTCTTCTATGTATGTTAAATTTTATTATTTCTAACTACCACTTTATGCCACAAGCTTTAGTGAGCACTAGATTAGATTTACTTGTTATATGTTTAGTGAGATATAAAAACATAGGACCCATTAAGGTTATTTCATGATTTTGCTTGACTAAAGGTTTTGGAACACTCCTTATCATGGTGTATTGTGGTAAGATATCCCCTAATTAGGTCTAGAAGATCCCCATATTGGTCATGTTCATGATTAATAAATGTGTCCCCAATTAGAAGTGTATGGTATGATATATCTTATCTGAGTTAGGATTGATTTATAGACATGATGAATTTACATTTTCATACAGGTGGTGTTGGGAATTAATGGGGTGGTATTATATATAGGGGATGAGGTGGAAGTGATTATGGAAGAGGGAGGTGAGGATGGAGTTGGGATAACCAACTACATTGATTGGATGACTATCAAGGGGATCAATTGTATTAGTGGGCTACATGAGGGATTAATTACTTGCACACTCTAGATGGTAGAAATAGGAGGAAGAGTTATAGTAGTTGAGTCTCTATAGAAACTGGTAGTGCTTGGTCTAGTGGTTGGGTTGCTTGCACTTAGGTGCTAAAATCTATCATTTTGGCCTTATATTTGTGTTTCCATTTGTGTGAGATGACTAGCCCACTAACTGGTGTACTTGAGTGCCATTATTGTAATCCTCTATTGCTTCTACCTCTAACCTTTTATCCTTTACCTTTTTGAGGCATTTTATGATGTTCAAGATCTTTTTTTTAATCTTTACCCCTTACTTCTTAACCATTTTAGGGTCATATTGATGACTAGCGTAGTCTTGACTAGTATATAAAAAGATTCAGGTGTAAACCACCTGACTTAAGGAAGGGGTTGAAGGAAGATTTGGTTATCATAATAAAACCTATCCGCTGACTGTTCCTCATCTTTCAACTCATTTGGAAATGATGCCATATTATAGTTCTTAATTTTTTTTAGGGTCATCCTATAATAATCCCTCAACCTAGCCTCTTCCTCATCCTATATGTCCTCCAAATAATATTCATAAAATGGAATGTGAGTAAATGAATAACCTAATAAACTAGAAACAAAACCTATAACATCATAAAGGGGCCTAGTTTCAAGGTTCTTAAAGTCATTTGAGTCATTTCTACCTTTGCACATTTGGACTTGGATAAGGAAGGGCATGTGTATATCTCTATATTTATAAGGAAGTGTATGCTTATTTTGTGCATGTTTGATAAGAACTTGTGGGTTTCCACTAGTTGTCTTAAAATTTCCATTATGGATCACTTGTTACTAAAATATATGTGAAGGGTGTAAGGATAACCACTAAATCCACCAATTATAATATATTAAAATGTGAAAAATTAGATGAAGTATGATCCCTAATTTATAATGTATGTTGTTGCAACATCATAAAACCTTGTCTTCTCTAGTTCTTATTCAAACATAGTTTTGATGTAGTATATAAAAACATCATTAAAAATATTAAATTGTTTTTTACTTCCATAAAAATTGAAATAAGGATAGTAATGATAAACTTTGTTAACTTGATCTAGCACTGTGTTTAAGCCTAGGAATGCCTTCTATTTTTCCAAATCATAGATGAGGTAGGAGGTCATGTAGATTTTACTATTAATTTGAACCTATACCAATTATTTGTGAATGTGGTCAATGATTATTTGAGCCTAATGAATCTATTAGTTGTTCTGTTGGATTGCCCAAATATATTGGTATATCTAATCTTGGCAGTTATTTGCATTCTATCTTCTTGTAACTCTATATAAGAGTACAATGATGTCCCCTACCTCATGTTTGAATTCTATCCTAGCCAAGGTCATATGTAATCTTGGGATGAAGCTATATGGGTATTCAACCACTATTTATTTATAATTTATGAATAGGTTAAGGTGTTTTCTTGGTATAATTTCTTGGAGTCATCAGTAATATTTATGTAACATTCAAAATATAGGATGAAAAACTTAGTGTCAATGTAATATGGGTCTAGTTTCAATTTTTTCTCCCCCTTATCATTCACTACCTATCTTTTTTATACATCAAATATTTTTCCATAGTGAGCACAATCTCAGGGTTTTACACAAAGAATGAAAATACTACAGCCTGAGGTGAACTAGTATCATATATGCTCTGACTCCAATCATTTTTGAATTTTACATTGATCCTACTTTAAAATTTAGCTAGGTCTATATGGCCTAAGGTGGTGTTAGTTATCTCATTAATGTTAGAATCCAAGATAGAAGGGATACCAATTCCCTTTGATTTTAAATGCATCTCCTTCTTAGACATATACACTAGGAAAATGTGTGAGGGAACCAACTAAAGAGTTGGTCAGGATTTGGGTTTGTAATTATAGGAAATTTTCCCACTTTTAACTCGACAGAGATTATTTATGCTTTTGCTCTGATGGAATATGTTATGAAATAGTAACTATAAAACTTGACATAGATCCAATAATATTTTGACTTACAAAAGTACTTTCAATGTCTGACTAAACCTCTGTTGATGTTTTGGGGTGTAATTCACAGTTGAAAACATTGACTAAAGGTCTATTAGGAATATAATTTGTATTTTTAAGTCATATATTTGATGGGAACTCAGGGTGAGGAAAAAGGTCAGATTTATACCTAGATTTGATTTGGGATTTAGATTTTTCTTTTGAAAAATTCTTGAGTTTTTTAACTAGGCTGAAGGGGGAGGAATCAAAATTGATGAAAAAAGTGGAATCTAGGTAAATTTTAGTAAAATATTTAACATGTGAATGTAAGAAATTGGAAATTTATGATGATTTTATAAAATTTATAGAAAAATCCTAAGTATGGCAATGGAAAACACCTAATCTTTATATAAAAAGGAAAATTGAGTAGACTAAAGGAAAATGTAAGTGACCTAGGAGAATACTAGGTTTGGTTGTATAGGGTTTTACAAGTGATGGCTTTGGTTATGGCATTACTTTGAAAGGGAAGTATATTTAATGGCATCATTCATATTGGAGGTCTAATTCATAGTTATTAAAATGACATAAATACCTAAAATATATAACAAAACCTTTTATTAATGCCAAACATGCCAATAATGGTGGTAGATGGATTAATAGGTGGGAATGTGAGTTTCTAGAGTCGCTTTTCAAGTTTTAAACTTGTAATATGTTTTCAATATTCCATTTCCCACTTTCATTGGTATTTAAAAATCTAGGAAATATCTACATATTTATAAATTTATTATATGCCTTTCATTCTATGCTTTCCATTTGTTACTGAAGGGTTTTGAAGGTAGTGATGTTTAGGAAGTGGGGAGCATAATTCAGATTACACTTTGAAACTTTAAAAAGTTTCAAAGTGTATCTATAATTTTATTTCTCACTTAGATATTAATTTTTGAGTTTTTATTTTTATTATATCTTTGATTGTAGAGTTTATCCAAACAAACTAACTCACTATCCCTTTCATGTAATCTATGCGCTCACCCAAAGTGCATAACTAGAGACTGGTTCCTATAGGTTTTGTTGCATTGTTTTATTAACTTATTCATATTATTATATTATTATGTAATTAAATAGACACTATATAAAATAATAGGTAAACTACCTTGATTCTAGGATTACCAGGCTCAACCACCATGATTACATAGACTACTACCATTTCTAGCTAAAGGTGTTACCTTAGAAATATAAAAAGATAAGTTAGATTTCATAGTAATTTTTTATCATTATGAATGACTATATATAACACAATAATTAATCATGAACATGAAGTTATATAATACCCACAACTCATATATTAAGTATAAACATCCACTAGGTAACATTACCCCCATGATGTTTTACAATAGGGGTATTTATACTTATTTATCCCTGATTAAGTGTTTAGAACATTAATGATATGAGTAATTATCCCATGAAATATCAATATATTGAGAGTCATATCACTCATATGACACCTATATACTCATGTTATATTGGATCCTTTCTACCATGTGTTTCTCTCTTTATGGGTCAGTGTAAAATTTCTAATGATTAAAGTTTAGGTGACCCTTAAGAACCATTCCTTAACCACTCCCACTTCCCATGTGCTCCCCTAGTCTTATGATATCATTATGAGTCATATTCTCTTAGGTTCCTCATGACCAATTCTCCTTTGATTGGGTCCATTCACACTAGTGCCTTCACACCTTTTTCCTCTCATGCCTTGTAAGTTTCATGCCACGATGCTTCTATGCCTTACAAGATTCATGACATAAAATTTCCATGCTAAGGTCCTTCTATATCATGTCAATTTTGTGCCAAAATGTACAAACACTTACCCAAAATTTGGGACCAACATCACCCCACATTATACTCATAGTCTATCCTAGACTAAGTCATGCTAATGTATTCTATCAAAAATTTAGGTCCCATCTACTTGATAGCCTTCTTGACATTATCCCATTAGGACAATACATTGAGAATATTCATAGTTATTTATTTAATGGACTCCTTAGACTTTTTCATTTCCCTAGGTTGGCTATAAATTTCATTGGTCTTATTGACCAGTTCATCTAAGGATGTGGTGGTATCCTTATAAACATATTTAAGTGTTGAGACTTCTTTGACAACCTATCCTCAAAGGGATGTAAAACTTACATTTAATTTTTGATGATGAGTATTGATGGTTTCCTCCATCATTTCCACATCTTCGAATGCCTTAACATGGTTAGTATAATCCCTTATTAAGACCACATCATCAGCCATCTATTACCTCTAGGATTCTTCAGCCTATATCTAATCCTCCAGTATCTTATTAGGGCATGATATCCACTCAAAAACTCCATCAAAAATGGGGATGACTTCCCAAACCCCATTTAGAGTATTCTTATATAATTGTATTTCCTTGATGAATTATTCTACTAGATTTGATCCCTCATCTTTTGACATGGGTTGTTCCTTGTAGTGCTTTAATAGAAGGTTTAATAAAGTCTCTAACTTGCTTATGGAATCCCCATTGAGAGGTATGTCATCCACCAATGTTGAGTCTTATTCCAAAATTATTTTTCATAGGTTCAATATTATAACTTTTGCCTATATGGCCTCTTTGATCTATTACTTTAGAGTAGCCACTTTATCAATAATCACTTATTTGGTGGAAACTTATTTATTATACATACCCACTATTTGGGAATGTTTCTTCTTGGTAGTGCATGCATAAGAATTTGATAAAATGTTATGTCATATGACCTATATGTCAAACTTTAAAAATTCTATAGTTTCTAAAATAGGGGGGATCTTTTGGGGATCCACCCATAGTGTCTTAGGCAGTGTAGGAGCATCAGGTCCCAAGGAGAGGCTATCTTGGGGGAGTTCAAATTTCTACTCCTCATTATACATGTCCAATAAGAAAGACACATATTTCCTTGTCTCCAAGGTTAAATCATAAGGAATGAAGTGTGGATATACATATAACATCCTATTAAGGATACCAAATTGATAAAGTTCATGTAGATTGATAGATGCATCATTGATAGGCTCTTCTGTAGACTCGACTGGTTCCTTCCCTTTAGTAGGGTTACTTATAATTTAACCCCTATGTTGGTATCCATAGAAGTGCTACCAATGACCATTTATTTCCTTTATTCTTCCTCATTATCCCCATATTTGCCATAAAGTTACTCCACATCAAATAGTGAGTCATCAGAGATGGTATCCTCTTCTCATATAGGGGAGGGAGTCTTCTGAGAGTCTAAATCTAATGCTTGTAAATGTACTACAAGGATTTCCTACTAAGGCACTTACTCTATGGTCTATTATTATGCAGATCATGAAGATGATTTTTGAGGAGATGGTTCTGATGTTTTAGGGGGTGAGGGTAAAGTGGGAGGAATGTGTGGAGGAGAAGGTGGAGGTGAAATTACTTGTAGTGGTGGTGACTTGGGTGGAGATGGTTGGGAAGGTGAAGGGTGTGATGGAGATGGGTGTGGTGGATAAGGGATATGTAGAGATGGTCAAGTTGTAGATGGGTGAGGTGAAGGGTGAGGTAAAGATGGGCATGAGGATGAGGGTCCTAATTTTAAATCTTAGGTAGTCATCTACCACTTTGGTGGTTCTGATTGACCACTTGCATTGGAATCATACTCATCCCTCTTTTTCTTATTTAATGGTGGCATTGATAGAAGCTTTTCCTTAGCGTCCACCCTATGGATCTTTTTAGGGGTGAAACATATGTACCAAGTTATGAACTTGTTTTCCCACCATTATTTTCTTGACCTTTATGTTCATCAAGTCCATATCCCTCTTTTCTTGGTAGGCCTTATTACCTAGATAGAAAAACATTTTTTATAGGATATGAATCTCCAAGTTATCTTATCAACCTTCATGGTAATGGGTTATGCATCATGGATCAGGTTCATGGAGTTGATGAAGTACCACATTAAGAAGTTATATAGTAACTTTAGCCATGCATAAATCTCTCCTAAAGGGATCATCCTTATTTACGCGAGGGATAATTGATGCTTCACTATAAACTAAGATTGCTCAATAGTGTAAGGGGGTAAATCCTTTGGGATACACCACTCATTCCCAAATACCTCCATGCCTTTGAACCAATACCTCATCTTGATTTTGTAGGAGGGGATGATGTGGTGAGGGCATGTGAATTCCTTATAGTGCTTAGCAAGGGATGTGTGTATGGGTATGTATGTACACTTTAGTGATTTTGATTTGTAGTCTAGTATGCCAATCTCATTAAAAATGATTAAGAGAATAAATACCCCTAATAGAAATATATGTTTAGGGATCCAATGGGTCTTCTCTACATATTAAACAATATTTTGGATTAAATACATATCCCAATTATATTTCAAGCCTTAGGGGACTTGGTAGGAAATGTAAAGCTTCACCATGTCAACCTCCTTCCATTGATTAGTCCCACCAATCTCGGTCATGATGATCTATGCCACAACCTAGAGGGTAGGATCCTATAGGTTTTTTATGTGCATGGTGTTGCCCTACTTTTGGTACATCAATGTTGTGGTAGTCTTCTAGACTTCCTAAGTGTCTACTAGGTTATAAACTACATCTAACCTAGAACACTACAGTTTTGAGACCTTTCATATCCTTTTGGGCATGATCTTCATATTGGACCTGATAAAGTAGATATAGTCTTCATGGACATGTGAAATAAGGAACTGAAGTGCCTCCATGGGTTTTATAAAGTATGTCAAATTAAAGAGTTGGAATAACCTTATAGAATCTAGTGTATTAAAGATTTTAAGATCAAACACCACTTGGTTCTTGGTGTTTCGGTGCTTGACTCAATAGTCAATTTAAAGTTCAACCTTGATTCTAGGTTGTTGATGGTTTTAGTCAAAGATTATGTGAGTAGAGACTTTGAAAACCTAGTTATTTAAACATAAGACTAATTATAGATATTATATTTCCTCAATCAATATAGGTGGGTGTGAGGATGATTGAGTCTTATTTTCTTATCATGTCATGCTTGATTCCTCTCTCTTTGCATATTTAACTTTATCTTCTAGTCTTTTCCCTAATGAAAACCATGTCACATCCATGTACCTCTTCATCCTCTAGTATCATAGGTAATAGTTCATTTCTTAGGGCATTTTTCTTTGGATACATCACCCTCCAAGGAGCCTAAAGGTTGACATGTTCCCATCCAATGTTTCCAAATGAATACGTGGTTATGGTTGATAACTTTGGCTTTTTGATCTTAAGTACCCTCTAATGGTGGAATTTTATAACCTATAATCTCTCTCTATCATGGATCTATCTCAAAGTTCCCTCTATGTTTTATTTGGTAACAAGTGATGATTTCCTCAATACTTATATTAAATTGTGACTTTTTGTATTCTAGCTCTATATTTGATCATTCTCTTCACTCTCAATTCTAGTATTCACTTAGTTCTTAGCTCTTCAACTCTATTAATCTTAATTAAATATAAATTTAAAGTGTAAAAAGAAGTTAACACTCCTATTTATATGCTTAAGGGGGTTCACCATCATTAATACTTTACCTACACCCATCACTTCAAGTCATTAATGCACATATTTAATGATTGATAATCTTTAATCATTGCTTTTTTAAATTAATGATTTTAATGGTATTGTCACATCATGATGTTGGTACATTCTTTGTCATTATTATCCTTTTTTACATTAATGGAATGTCATATATAATGCCTTCCTTTGAAGTGGATGAAAGTTGTGTTCCACACTTATCTTGGTGTAGAAGATAGTTGTATTTCAAAATTCAAACTAATGGTGAGAATACCCTATCCATATGATATGTAGTTTGCATGCCTTAAATAACTTGCCCACCTAAAAAACCTTGCATTCCCTAGGATCATTGTACACCCTAAGAACCTTGTGTGCCTTTAATAACTTACATGCCTAGGCACCTTACATGCCTATGTAATTCATGTACCTAAGTAACTTGTGCTCTTATCTTTAAACTGATATTTATAATCTCTCACCTCATACTAAAACTGAGTCGTGGTCCTCTACAAAAAGATAAATATGAAAATACAAATATATTAAGTACTTATATGAAATAATTATAGTATTTTTATTAAAAACAAGAAATCATAAACTAATGGAAAAAGACTTATTGTGTTACAATATCAAGATTATTCAAAATTGAAATAGAACTTGAAATAGCTTCCTTCGTAATTCCTAAGAAGGAACTAGCCATCTAAATTTTGTAACCAACATGATTTAGTAGGTCAAATTCTATGAATAAAAAAATGACCATCCTAGTGAATCTAAAGTTTTCCAAGATGGTGCATGAAATTGGAGTCATATAGAAATACTGTCATGCTTAGAGTAAAGGTTTTATGCTTTATGTAGTGTTCATTATATGCCTTCTATTTGTGTTTTTCCACATCTTGAATCTAATGAGTGAGGAACCAAGATTCATAAAGTTATAAAAAAACATCTAAGTGTGATTTTAAGGATGCATTTTCATCCAATTATCATATGCATGCTATACAAAGAGATGGTACTAAACACTCAACTGGAAGGACTAATTGTATGTCATATACAAAATTGAATGGAATGATTTTGTTTAGGCACTTATAAGTTATTCAGTAAGACCACAAGACCATAGATACCCTACCATCCTAGTCCATTTGACCAATATTATAAATATTCACTAGGGTGGTGCATAAGATCTTATTAAAGGCCTCAGTAGTGCCATTGGATTAAGGGTGGTACAATGTCATTTTATGATGTGCAATCATGAATTGTAAGACATGAATTATTTCATTTAGAAAATGGGTACAATGATCACTAGTAAAACATAGTGGGCATCCAAACCAAGTTATGATATTATCCCCAATGAATTATGTATTAGTGGTATCAATACAATTTTTTATAGGTGCAACTTCAGCCCAATATGTTACATAGTTAATTATTGTGAGATGTACCAAGAACTTGTTCTTTACCCAACTAGAGTAATGGGGCAAACAAAATCAATGGCCCATTTCTCAAATGTTTCTTGATAAGGAATTGGTCATAGAGGCATGGCATCTCATCATTTGGATTTTCTCATGCACTTACATATATCACATTATCTAAAATATGCCTTAGTATCTTGAAAAAGAGTAGGCCACTATAATCCAGCCATTAAAACTTTGTGTATTAAATTCTCCAACATAGTGTCCTCCAACAATAACTTCATGAACTTATCCAAGTACCTCAAGACGTTTATGTTTCATAAAATAACACCTAATAATATCATCATGGTCAAGTTCTTAAATATCCCCTCCTATGAGTTGAAAATGTATGGCACATACCTGAGTTATTTCTTGGCCTAAGGAGTGAGACAATCAAGTGCTAAGCTAGTGGTTAGAAAGGCAACAATGTCCTCCAACTCCTTAGGCACATGAATAAAATGAAAGAGTTGAACATTAGGTAATTCATCCTCTATGGCATGTAGTGGTTCCTTAGACTCAATTTGGAATAGGTGGTCAAGTCCAAAATTGACTTTCCTTGGTTTCACCATGATAGAAAATTGGAACTCTTAGAACAATATTATCTAATGGTAAATTTGTTTATGTGGTACTAGTTTATTTATGAGGCACTTCAAGGCCTCTTATGATATATATATATAATAAAAAAGGAATGGCCAATAAGTATTTTTAGAAATTTTATAGAGCATAAACCATTGATAATGCTTCACACTCTATAGTGGTTTAATTCCTTTTAGCTGGAGTGAGTTTCTTACTATAAAAGTAGAGTGGGTGATCTAAGTGACCTTCACCTAGTTGTGCAAGTATTGTACCAACATCCATCCCAGATTCATCAATATGGAAATGGAATGGTTTTGTCTAATCAAGAAATTAGAGGATAGGAATGATGACCAATTTGTCCTTTAGTGTCTCAAAATCTTCTTTACAAGAGAAAATCCATATCAAGTATTCATTATGATTTAGAATTTCATCTAGGGGTATAAAAATCTTTTCATATCCAAGGATGAATTTTTTATAGTAATTGGTATGGCCTAAAAAGGCATAGAACTCATGTTGAGTCTTAGGCACTAGGAGGTGAAGAATAATAGATACCTTCACCAGGTCTAATAGAAGTCCTTACAAATAATATGTCTGAAGAGGACAATAAAGGGTGTATAAAATAGTCACTTATTTTAAGTTCAAAAATATTCGTAAGACCTGATAGAAATCAAGCATAAACCTCAAGTTAAAATAATGGTCCATGACCAAACCATAAACTATGAAATCATCCAATTAAACTTGAAAAAACTTATGGTTGAAATCCTTAAAGGATTTAATATATACCCATGAAAACATAGTTGGGGTATTCTTAAACCTAAAGGGTATGATAGTATACATGAAGGATCCCCATTTGATGGAAAATATTATCTTTGGTTAGTCCTCTTCAGTCATCTATACTTAATGGTATCCTAAGAAGCCATATATGAAGCTATATATCTCACCTCTAACAACACCTTCAAGGATTTCCTCCATTAAAGGAATTAGAGAGGGATCAGTGACACAAGATGCATTAAGTACTTGATAGTCCATGCAAATATAGAGGCATCCGTATTTCTTGATAATAATCACCATGGGACCAACCCATTCATATTGATCAATAGGGGTGATTACTCTATTGTGTAGCATATTGTCACTTTCCTCTTTGATGTGTGCTCATAGATTGGGATTCATTCTATATGGCTGCTTTCTAACTGGTTGATTACTGTCATTCAACTTGATATGCATATTTCCTAAAGATGGATGGAATCCATTTTTATATATTTTATTGGAAATACATCTTGATATTCCTTTAAAAACTCAAATATTTTTTATATTTTAGTGTCATTCTAGTGATTTCCTACCATAGAGATCTTTGTTTCTTGTTCCATGATGATGTTTTACTAAATAATCTAAATGGGCCCATTGTAAGGGTTATCAAGATTGGAACTAGTATCAAAAATAACTCATGTGCCATAGTCCATAGGGACATATAAATGGGTTATCAAAGGTTCAATTGGATTGGATCCTTCACCTTCTTCTATATGAAACACTAGCTTCTATTTACCTAGATGTATTTCTTTGTGTCAATCTGAATGAAATGATTGGTTCTATCATGGAAGTAACCTGCATTAATGATTCATTTAAGAGATGCATAGTTTATTTAGGAACATGATGGATACTACTTAGATGATATTAAATAAGACTCAAGTCACCAACAATTTATTCATGTATGTCTTTGAGGGTGAGGCATAAATCCATTCTTGGAAAAGAACAATATAGGGTTGATTTCATGTTTTCCTTCAAGAGATGCCAAAATTAGGTTCCCATGTGTCATTTTTCATGAACATACCATGCCCTTGCCTAGGTATATAAATTTTAATAGAATTAATACACCCAAAAGTAATTTGGTAAGTATGACTCTTCATTTCTCCACATTTTATTGCAAATTTCTATATGGGTTTCAATTGTTAGTACTCTGCTATAGCTGATTGCTCCCCAGACTTTGTTGTCATGATAGAACCAATGATGCAAGGAAGAACATACTTGGTCCCACTAAATGAGTTTATCATGATGGTTTTTCCACCATATTGTAATTGTAACATCTTCTATATGAGCTAATGACCTCACATAATCACTTTTGGTGTCATAAAATTCTTTAAGGCACTGTATGAAGTCACATACTTCTATTTGTCTATAGAAATATGGAGCCTCATTAAGTCTTTCAATAGGTACCTATATTATTGGTCCCCTCATGACTTGACCAATGAAAAGGTTCATGAATCTATGATCTTTATGAAATTGGCATGGAATGGTCTACCAACTTTGAATTATACTACACACTCTTCTAGTGAGGTCATAGTTGCTATACACCCAATAATTACAAGTATTGCATGTGGTATGAGAGAGGGACTAAGTGTCTAACCATATAAGAACACCATCAGGAGTTATATCCTTTTTCTCATCATCTCTGTTAGTGACATTATATATGTGGTTAATGTATTCTTTGACATTGATGGGCTTTATATAATGGGGCCCATGTGTTTGATCCAATGGAATAAAAATTCATTGGCTAGTGTTCTAAAAACTAATATACCACTTATTGAAGTTTAAATATGCATTAATTTTATAAAAATAGGGCCATTCCAATATATTTTGGAAGTCATATTCCTTAGCTAATTCAAGAACCTTAAAATCCACCTGGAAGGGTACTACAAGTATATCCACCATGGCATTCTTGAGGACACCTATCGGTAAAGCATTAGTTTTTTTAGCCATGAATAACCTGTGAGGTAATGGATATAATTATAAAATATCCATTTTTCACTAGGAATATCTAGTGAGGACATTCACTTCTATGCTAGTGTCAACTAGTATGTCTTGGATTATCCATCCATCAATGGTAGCATTGACTAGTATCTATTTATCTTCTATGGGGAAAAGGGAATAGGAGTGTCCTAACTTTGAGCATGATTTAGATGATGATCCTTATTTTTATAAGTGACTTGGGGTTGAGAATAATTTGGTAATTATTCTTAATTATTAATCCAAATTCTTAGTTGTGGGACAATTTATTCATCTAACATGCACTTATATAGTTCCTAAAAGTCATCTTGTGCCACATTTTGAGGTTTAATTATCCTATGCATAGTATCATGTTGTGTTACTTATTTTTATTTAAGGAATTGAATCTCTCCTTGGATTTATTATCCTAATTCCATAACATCTTGGAGGACATCCTTCTACTGCTAGGCATCAGGTACTTTCTTACTCATGGTTGTTCATGCTAAACTTTCTCAATAGAATTTTAGATAGATTGAGACTATCCTCTATTATGCATGGTAATATTCACTTGTTGAATAATTAGGGTGGCTAAATTCATGTGATAGTTTAGTTTCTAAACTTGTATCATGTTTTAACCCTTTTAATTTTTCTCCTTAGTGATAGTTATGTACAAGTTATGACACTTCCAATTAGTGGTCCTTTTTACAGAAAGCACATGTAGGGTAGTCCAAAAATCTCTTTGGTAGTGGTCTGAGGATCCAAATTTGTAACATGTTTTAGGTAGGAAATAACCATATCCTCATCCTTTACCTTTATATCCATCATTATATTTATTTTTGTCTATAAAATTTTGGAATGTATCACATGCTCGTGCTTCACGAATGTCACTAATCAGTCAATAGTCATTAGTGTCATGAGTATAGGCACTACATATATTACAATAATAAGACACCTTTGAATTTGTTGATCACTAAAAAAGAGGGTAAGAACACACATAATTTCCATGACATATTTCTCATGCATGTTATAGTATAATGTAGATGTTCTTTAATGTGTAGCTACTTTGGTTATGACCTTAAGATTCATAATTAGTGTACCAAAGACCACTACAAGTATCATGTGCATTATTTGTTGTTAATTTTTCAAGATATGGTACCATAAAAAATATTTGATCTTTCATGAATGGATTGATCCTTATATTGATACTTCTAATTGATTTATCACAGAGGGCAAATTTTAAATCTTCTTGTGAGCTAGTGAAAGTCTTCTAAGACAATATTCATCATAAGGGTAGTAACAAACCTCCCATGAACCATTGTGCATGTTACATATCATTGATTTTTAATGATAGATTTGAAAAGAGTGTTTTAAACCTTACGTCACACTCTTTCACACTTTTAGTAAGTTCTTGTTTGATGTCCTTCAGTGAGACTATGCTTTTTTGTTCAAATTTTGGAATGCCAAACTCTTGAATAAATGTTGTTTTAAGTTTATCATAATCGATGACACTTTTTTGATGTTCAAATTTTCTATACCATTTATGTACGCACATCAAAATTGTATTTATGAACTATGTGGATTTACACACAAAAAAGGTGATGCCTCTTGCCCTCTAAATAAGTTCATATTTATGGACATGTTCAAATGTATTATCCAAACATCAATATTATAATAAGTGAAGCATCAATTTGTAATATATTTTTATTGGCTAAGGTGATTTAATTTGTGGTTGTTAAAAACCTTTAACCCCTATCCCTTGAAGGGTAAGTCCACCACCTCCTCCTATGCTACCACCTAGTCTACCTTTAATACTTCCAACAATATTGATCATGATATGGGGAATGGTATCTAGGTGATTAACCAAACTTGGGCTTATACTCTATCAAATTTGAGGGATATGTCCTCCAAGTATCCATATTTACACCATGAAATTTCCTTAAAGAGGGAAGTAAAGTGTTAAGTTTATATGTGTATCAAATGTCTTAGTTTTAATATCCCTTACTAGCTTAATCTCTGATTTGACATTATATGTGTCCTAATTATGTATGTTTACTTTGTCAAATTCAAGAGCATGAATGTGTACTATTATTGGGGAGCCTTATTGGTTTAGACTTGGTTCTTTGATTCCTATTGTCTAGATAATTTCTCCTTCATATGATATCAATGTCATAGGTTATGGCTCAAAAGTGATAAGGTCCTCTTTGTGTGTCTCCACTTCCTTGTAGATCCTAACAACACTTCATAAGTTTTCCTAGTCCTTTCTCATGCATTGACTCTTATAATCCTTTACCAAGATTCATCATACTTCTACTTCCATAATGCCCACTAACTAGCTATCATTCTAAACCCACAATATTTTACAAAATCTTCTCTTCTCCCCTCCCAAATATTTGTCTCATGCACATAAGGATAAATCTCTCCATTGCCATAGTCTCAAATCCCAAATCAACAAATAACATATTGATAATTAAAGCAAAATGTTTAATGTAAAAACCACATTATTCTCAAAGGAACTAAAACATAGCTTCTTTAGGATATGAATAGGAGGTTATAATGTACTCCAAAACATAGATATTCAAAACTCATTTTGACAAAATGTTGATAGCTCTAGTCCATAGAGTTATGAGTCATGTTAAAGTTCTTTGTCTCTCTAGGGTCCAAGATTATCTTCTCCCAAGGTTTCATGACCATCCTTGAGCATATGTAGATAGCCAAGTGTGAAAATAAACTAGGATCTCAATAAATAAAGTTTCATACAACCCACTATAGATAGTATACTCTACCCATTACCATGCAGAAACTCCTAGTTTAAGGTGGGGAACTACAAAATTATCTTCAACTCTAGTAATCCATTATTCTATATTCCCAACAGTGATGTGCTCAAACATTTTTTGTGATTGAGTAGCAAGCACTATAGGTCCCAAAAATGGAACCAAAATTTTGGGGTTTTTATTGTTATTATAGCTTTGTCACTAAATTCTAGTACAAGGAGCTAATGATTGGCCCTTTCATGCAAGACTATAGTCTTGCATGCTCACCTGAAGCGTGTAGCTAGAGATCAATTCTCACAAGTTTTATTTCATAGTTTTATTATCTTAGTCATATTATTCCCTTATTATGTAGCTAAATAGACACTATATAAAATCATAGCTATACTACCTTAATTTTAGGATTACCAAGCTCAACCACCATGATTACATAGACTACTACCATTTATAGTTAAAGTTGTTACCTTAAAAATAGAAAAAGACAAGTCAAATTTCATAGTAAGTTTTTCTTATTATTATCAACTCAATATAAAACATTCATTCATCATGAACACAAATTTATATAATACCTAAAACTCATTTATTAATCATAAACATCCATTAGGTAATAATCCCACTTAAAAATATTTATAATAGGGGTATTTATACTTGTTTATCCTGACCAAGTGTTTACAACAATAATGAAAAGATTAATTATCTAATGAACTCTCAATAAATTGAGAGTCATGACACTCAATAAAATAACATATCCTAAGGACTCAATCCTTTTTCCCCTATATACTTGCACTATGATGGATCCTTACTACCATGTGTTTCTATCTTTATGGGCTGGTGAAAAATTTCGAATGAATAAGGTGTGGGTGACCCATAGGAACCATTCCTTAATTGCTCTCACTTCCCATGCATTCCCATAGTCTTATACTATCATTATAAGTCCTATGATATTAATTTCCTCATGATTAATTCTCTTTTTATTGGGTCCTCTCATGCTAGTATTTCTTTATCTTTATGCTCTCACACCCTATAGGTTCTTTTCCATGGTGCTTTTGCTCTTGACAAGTTCCATGCCATAGAATTTTCATGATATGGTCCTTTCACACCATTCTAGTTTCATGCCAAAATGGATAAACACTTAGCTAAAATTTGGGGCTAACACTTAATTAAAAGGGTGAAGTGGAGTTTGTATCACAATTTTTAATTTTGCAAAGTTGTAAAGTGTAATGTGAATTTTGGTCTTTTTTTGGGACGTAGTAAGTGATTAAATGGAGATATATGTGCATTTTAAAACTTTGCAAAGTTGAAAAGTGAAAATAAATATTCAATTATAGTTGGGTCTTGAAATAGAGTACTTAGGCCATTTTGAAGCTTTTACTAAGAAACTTTTATAGGTCTCCTCTAAGGCACAGGGTGTTTTGAGGTTTTTAACACAAAAATATCAACATTTTTGGCAACATTTATGGGGTGATTACCTACTAATAAATTTTTTTGGCCTTCTAGTTCATTGGGCATGGAGTCGTTTGAATTTTGTCACATCCTACTTATAAAATAAATAGAATGAAGAATTGCCCTAAATAAGGAAAACAAAAATTGAAATAAACTAAGGAATCAAAACTCTTAATGAGTTATAGAGTGTGTGAAAGCACTTATTAATGGGAAATTGAGAAATCCTAATATGTAAAAAGTTTTGAAAATAATTTCAACCTTAGAATCATTCTTTAAGGTATATCTCATTGAATAGGATGGGTAGCTTTGATCCATTAAGCCTAGATAAATGGAATGTATTGGCTCCTTGGAAATGGGTTATGATGTATGGACTACTCCATATTGCATAAAATTTTATATGTTTGCTTGAATTGTCTCTTTCAACATCCCATTTTAGAACCATGTCTCCTTCATTGAATAACATATCATATGATTTCATATCAAAAGTTTGCTTTACTTGATCCTGAATTACTTCCAAAACTTGTATTGAGTGGTTCTTGACCTCTTCTAGCTATATGAGTTATACCAACCACATAGTCATTGCATCATTTTCAATTAATTCCAAATGTTGAGAAACTTCAAAAAATGGTGACTCTATTGATAGTGAAAGTATATCTTACCTTCCATATACAAATATAAATGGAGAATTGCCAATGGCTCTTTTGGAAGTGATTCTATCATCCTAAAGTGTTGATTTCAACTTAGTGTGATGGGTCCTCTAGTTGTCTTCCATTATCCTTTTTATAATCCTTATGAGATTTTTGTTAGCAGATTTTACGAAGCCATTACCTTTTGGGTTATAACTAGATGAGGTATTCAAGTAGACATTATGTTTCACTACCCATTTTCTCACCTAATTACCCTTAAAAGCTTTGGCTTTATCTAAGATAAGCATCTAAGGGACACCAAACCTAGTGATGATATTATCCATAAATTTAAAGATACATGATTATATGGAATCCTTAAGTACAACTACTTTAGTCCATGTAGTAAAATAATTAGTCACTGTAAGGACCCATTTATGATTGGCACTTGATGGTAGATTTATAATTCTAATAAAATCCTACCCCCACTAAGAAAATGGTTGGTCATCTTAAATTGGTTGGAGAGGAAGAGATGCTAATATTTTATTACATTCAAATTAGGCACATTTATTATAATTTCACACCCATCTATGCACATATTTGAATATATCAAGCCAATAGTATCCTTCCCTCATTATTTTGATAGTAATAGTCCTTGTAGAGAAATGGCCACCTAACAAGACATCATGAAACTCTTGGAGTACTTTAGATATTTTATCTTGCTCGATGCACCTCAACATAACTCCATTAATATATTTCCTAAATAAGATCCCATTAACAAGATTATAAGGAATAGATTGGATCTTGAAGTACCTTTTTTTTTACTACTAGAGCTTGTGTGGGTATTCATCAATTTTTAAGAAGGTAGTCATGTCATAGATCCAGTTGTTTAGTAGATGAAGATTCATTGTTGAAACCCCTATAGAATGTATATTAAATTAGTAGCTTTAATGTCAAAACTAAGATACTCACATAATCCTTTTCCTCTTACGAGCTTAGTTATTTTATTGATCACATCATATTCCATGACTTTCATGATCTAACTCACTCTTTTGTCATTTATTTCCCAGCTCAGAAGGAACTCATTTATGCTCTATTGACTAACCATCAGTTGAATCTTGTTATTTGAGAGTATGTGTCTTAAAATTTTAAGGTAATTTATTACTACATACACTTTATTCTTAAAAAAATTGTACCTTTATTCATAATCATTTACGAATTAAATGAAAAAGGCTATGGGTTAATCCAGTTGATCTTTGTTCTATTGGGTTAGAATAGATGATATTCTACCTTCCCCTCTAAAATCATAGAGAGTGAATTGATTCTCATATTTGGGATTTACAAGAGTCAGAGCTTGAGAAATATCCTAATTAATGGCTTCAAATACATTTTATCCTTCCCTTGTCTAGATGAAATTGATCCATTTTTAAATCATAGTGGTAAGGGATTTGGTCATGGTGGAAAAAATTGGAACAAACTTCCTCACAAAGTTGATTTTCCCTAGGAAACTCTATAACCCCTTTTTGTGGCTTAGAAGTGTTAGTCAAGAGATAACACTTACCCTCTTTTGATATATTATAAGGCCTTCATTAGATACTGTGTTCCCTAATAATTTCCCTTCATGAACTAAAAATACAAACTTCTTTGGATTGAGGGAACTCCAAACTCTCTACACCTTTCAAAAACTTTCTTGAGGTAATTTAGGTGGTCACAAGCTTATTTTGATTAAGTTGTGATGTCATCTAGATACACCAAGATCAATTCATTTATAAAACCCTTGAAATCCATATCCATGATCTTTAAAATATATCATCATCATTATTCATAATGAAAGGCATATTATTGTAGGTGTATGTAACTCATTTTGTAGTGAAAGTGGTCTTGAACTAGTCAGATTCCTAAACTAAGATTTGGTTATATCTAGAATAACCATCTAGAAGAGAGAACATCTTATCTCTAATGAATGTTTGGATTATTTTATCCATGGAATTAAGGGGATAGTTTTATTTCAAGCATTGCTTTATTTAGGTCATGAAAATATACACAAACTTGATTTAACCATTTTTTTCCTAAGAGGGAATAACTTAGCAACCTAGGTATCAGTGTTTAATGGGGAAAATAATGTTGGATTTTATCAAATTGGACAAATCACTCCTCATCAAAGGCTTTATTTTTTGGTTTATTGGCCTTTATTTTTGTCTAACAAGTATAGTATTTGGGTCAAGCTCTATTATGTGTTGGGCTAGGCTAGGGTCAAAACCCCTTAGATCTTTGTAACTCCAAGATAAGTTATCATCTAATTATTGACATAATTTAATAAAAGATTGATTTTAAGAGGTGTTACATACCTTTCAAATCTTCAAATCATTACCTTCTGAGATGGATACTAACTCGTAGTCTTCCTCCTTGATTGTGAATTTTTTCTTCTCACCCTTCAATAGATCATTAGAGTTAAAAATAATTTCTAAAGTAGTAAGACCCATGGAAAACTTGTTAGCCTTCACCTAAATTATTTTATCCCCATAATTTTATTATATCCTTGACTTATTTTTATTATATAATCTAACCTCATCTTTTAGAAAGTAAAAAAATTCATCGATGTCAAAAACTTTCTAGTTGGTTACATTGTCAGGGATGGATGGTGTCACTATCATGTTTACATTTTGGCTATTGTTCTTCTTAATATCTTCAAATAGATTATATTAAGAACCCATTAAAGGTATGTCATCAACATCCTTACTTTGTTTTATTAGTATCACTTGAATGTTTAAACAATAAAATATTCAAACAAGTCCCAAATCATATGTTTGTACTATATCAACAAGTTATTCTTTATCATGATTCTTAATCTTACCTTGGGAATAATTAGTTTACTATCATCAAAAAAATTTAGTGACTAAATCCCCATTTATTTTTCAAACTAGAGACCTTAAATCAATGCTTCATATTTAGCCACATTGTTAGCGTAGTTGAACTATAGTCTAATTGAATAAAAATAAATCTCCTTTTGGGGAGACACAAAAATAATACCAACACCTACACCTTTCCTACTCCTTGAGTCATCAAAGTATAGTTAACACATTATATTGTGATATTAGACTAGTTAAAAAATATTTGAGATTATTGCATTATCTTCATATATGCAATATGTATTCAACCCTACTTCCTTGATGTAATCATAAGGGTTGAACTAGAAATTTGATCCCCATTCATCAAGGTGAGTGTCTGGGATTTATTCCAAGGGTGTTGCAACTTCATGTTCAACTTCCTCTTATTGGTCTTTCACTATGCAAGTCATATCCATAGGGATAGGAGTTTATGGTTCAATGTGGTATTTGGAAATTGGTTCAAACCTTATGGTCACTTTCATCACATATCTTGTCCCTGAACAACATATGTAACCAATCAACAGATAGGTACCCCCACATTTTTGTAGTGACGTCTTAGGAAAGGTAGAAGAAAAAATAGGGGGTAGGTCAATAGTCAAGATGTATTTGTATATGGATAATATTGGACATGAATGAATGGTAATGTTAAACATTTAATAACTATAACTATTTGGACATTAGTTCCATCTAATTGAACCATACCTTTTGTGATAGGTGTATATTCAACACCCAACACTTGTGTTATTTTCTTGGGCATAATAGAGTTGTTATCAATAGAGTCTATCATAAAATTATGGAAAATAATTTTAACAAATATTAAGGAAAGTTAGAAATGGGGGCATACCATTTTTACTTACTTTTGTGTCTATTTGAGGTTAACACAAGCTAACCACAATAGTGGGTCCCTTAACTGAGACCTTCTCTATTTTTTGGAAATTTTTAGAGATTATTAAAGCAAGTAATTTTGTGTTGGGATGGATAGTGATTCCCACATGGTCATATTTAATTTAGTATTTTAATTTATTATATAACACTTAAAAGAATGATATTGACCTTTGTTTATGTTTTTACAGGAGCTACATCTTATATTATGAGATTTGGGATCAACAATTTTGAATTTGGCTGATCCATTGACATATTGGATGGCTTTCAAGTTGTGTTGTTTTTAACCTCTTATACAAATTTAGAATTTTTATCCTATTCAAAATTGTGGGATGATCACCTTATATTTCCCTCTTCTTATAGCACATATTTTCTGCCACTAAACTACCACCATTGGTCAGTACTTATTCCTAATTTATTCCAAATAAAACCTCTTATTTTAGTTCAAAAGAGTGGTCTCATTTTTAAAAATCACTTATACCTCTTCATACTCATTATTAATTTCTTCTTGTTGTACTTAGGGGCTTGACATGATTTGTACCATTAATGCTTGACTAATGACACCATGAGGGAAAACATTTTGATTATGAAGTTAGGCACAAGGATATCACCACTCATATTCCTAGGCTAGGTTATTATAGATGGGAATGATGTATTTAAAATTACTTGGGGTAAGTAGAGCATGGATATTTGGGTACTTTGTTTTCATGATTTACCTTTGGAGTTGTGAATTTCCTTCGTATGGTTACCTATTAGGCTAATATTTTTGGTTAGGTGGTTGATAGGGCCTTTAATTTTGGGATTGTTTCCTTTTCAGTTATACCAACCCATTTCTAAAGATTTAAATTAATTTCTCGACTTCATAAAAATAATTATAAGGGATAGGATGTAAAGTTGGATGATTACTTATTATGGGCATTAGGACTACAATAGGTTAAGTGGGAGGCAATTCTAGGAACAATGGCACTAGAGGTCAAGGATTAAATTGCCCATATTGAATGAGGTAATTTTTGGCTCTTATTGTAATGTCATGTAGATTAGGGAGTGTTATTTCACCCATCGATTGGATCATGATAGCTATATCACCATTTAAAGCTCTTAAATAGTATAAAAATCATTTTTGGGGGATGCTTTTACCAACACTATAATCCTATTACATGTATTTTGGAAGTGGGAACTAAAGTCACTCATGAACTCATGGGAAGCCTATTTAATGGTGGTTATTTTCTCAACTAGAGATATGTGGTCACTCTTATCCTTAAATTATATACATAGGGAAGACCCTAGGTCATCCCAAACATGGATGGAATTGGGAAGCAAACTCTTGTACCACTATAGGGATTTTCCCTTAAATGATGAGGTAAAAAGTATAATAGCAACATATTCTTATGAAATGTTATGAACCAAAAAAATTTTAGAAACATGTTGAATGTGTTTGATAGGTGTGGTAATTTCACTAGTAAAATATGGAAGGATTTTTATATTTGAGGTGTGTATATCATCTTATTTGGCCAACATGGGATGCCTTCATTGAATGGTATAAAATTATGATTTCTTTGTGTCATAGTGGGAGGTATGAAAGAACTAAGGGCATTTTTAGGAGATGTAGGAAAATTTTTAGGATTTATTATAGGGTTAAGTAAAATTGATATTGATTTCTTTTCATATGGAAAAGACAACTCTTAAAAGACATCCCTCTTACCTTTAGTAGATGATCATGTTTATATCTTTGGCATACGTAAACATAAATTTCTTGAATTCATAAGTTGATAAAGTCATCAGGTGATCTTGAGATGTGTATGAATTTTGTATAATGATTATAGATAATAACACCAATTTATTAGCTATAGTCTTTAGATCCCACTGAGTGTGCTAAAAACTGTTATCAATTAGATTTTACACTCACTATGTTTTGTGAGATTTGTATCATATAAGAATATAATGACACAATATGATCACCTCCAAGTTGTGTGACCTTGGTGAGTTTAGGTGAAACTCTAGAGAAGGTTGGCTTCCTTTTACGAAGCTTAGTATAATTAACACATGACCAATTTATTTTTAACTATAGTTTCTTTATGATTTTACTCCTAAATGATGTTTATTTGTAAGGAAAAGAGTTTTTAAGGATTTTTTCAACTAAAAATGGTTGTGCACCAATTTTTTTTAATGTAAATTATTGATTTCTTTGATCAAACATAGTTTTAATAGTAATATACTAAATTCTCTTGAAACACAATCTTACATGAGTATGAAATCAAAGGTAATATTGGATGTTTTATCAAATATGGAACAAATTTCTCAATTTTTCCTCAAAAATATTTCAAAAGGGTAAGATAAATACAAAAAATGATCCTATATGATTGAAATAATACTTATATCATTCACAAATGTAACAAAATCCACACATACACAAGGATGACACAAAATAAAGAAGGCAAAACTTTAGTATATTGATATTTTTTAGGTTACATCATGTAGATAAACTTATCAAAAGAAAAAATAATATTTTTTAGAAAATATCCATGGGCTACTTAGGAGACCCATATTTATACCAAAAACTTACTCTTTTGAGAGAGAAATAAAAAAAATTACAATTACTCCTAGAGTAATAAATTAGGGAGTACTCATACAAATGTCCTAATTTTAACTTGAAGAGGCATATTTGGTGGATTCAAAGGAAGAAGAGGACTCTACAAGCATCTGGGCACTTTTCCAAGTGTCTAAAGAGGAGAAAAATGTTGTTGGGGTCTTCCATTCGAACCATCTCTCATTGAGCTTAGTTGAAGAAGTCTCTCACAAAGAAATGAGGTGCTAAAATGAAACTTCATGACTTGGTCAATATTTTAACAAAATTGAATGTTTTTTCAATAGTTGAATAATTTAAAACATAACATGTAATTTGCAGTTGAGACTTTTTCAACTTATAAGTCACTAGATAAAAATGGATGTGGAAATTATAATGTGAGATTTTGCAACTTTTAACTCATCCAACTTTTCAAAAATAAAAGTGCAAAATACAAGTTACACTTTTTCAATTTAAACTTGATGAAATGATAATTGAAATTTACAAGTATCACTTTTTGAACTTAACGCTATGTGTTATCAAAATGGCAATTGTAATTCACAACTTACAACTTTACAATGGATCTTAAAAAAAAATTAATTTATAAAATGAATTCTTCTCAAGTATTTAAATAATTAATCAATGATTATGAAATTAGAGGATTCCTTATCTTTTTCTACTTGTACCTTATCAATGTAAGCATTGAAGATACTATATATTTCCTGTAGGCACTCATCATCAGGACTAGTTTTGTAAAGATTACTGATGTCACATTATGCCATTACCTTGGATAATTCTTTAAAAGAATCTTTGTAGTTTTGGATATCTTTTCCCATATAATAAACTATACTTTGGTAATTGATAAACCAGTGGATGGAATCCAAAATGAAAATTGTATTATATGTTGATTCTCTATTAATCACCTCCTTGAATTTATCCTAGATAACCTAAATAGGAAGAGTATTATCTTGGTAATATAATGCCTCACATGATAATTTAAAATTTTAATATTTGATGTTGTACATTACATTGATGACCTTATCACTTGTGTTTTTAGTTTTATCAATAATTTCATTAAGTATTCTAACTATAAACTTGGTTTCCCTCTCTATCTCATCATGCTCTAAAGGATATTTAACTATCTTTTCAGACATGAGGATGTTTCTCTCTATTTGGTCAATGTCTTACAACTTGGGAGAGTAGATATTTAGCCTTTCAACTTCTTCCTTGTATTTATTTATTTATACATTTAGAATTCTAAGGTTATCCTTTAGTGTTTTGTAATAATCTATTTCTAACCCTATCATCCTATTACCTTTGGTGACTAGTTCTTTGGCCTAGTCCTTTGTAGCTCTGCTCATTATAACAATATATATCATTTATAAAATGTATCTTTATCATTGAGTTGAGGGGAAAATTGAGTTGATTGGATTTTTTCAAGAGGATGTGCTAGGTCTATGACCTTCCTCAAGTTGGCTATCAACTATTCCACCTTGTTTTTCAACTCATCCTTGGTGACCTTGTCACTATCCATTTGATTGAAAGATAACTTATACTTTTTTGAATATCATGTTTTAGTACCTTTATCGTTGGATGAGAAATGTGTACCTTAGATACCTAAAAATCTCCCATCAATAAATCCTCTTTCTATTTTTTAGGTGAGAGAACTAGTATCTCCACATAATTATCCCCTATTACATCATAAGAGACTCTATAAATAGTTTTGGGACCTCTTTTTGGTCATTTAGGTGCTTTCAATAGACCAAAATCTAGGGTGTTAGGAGATATCATTTGCTTTCTCTTCTTAGATACTTATTGTGTAAGCCAATTAGGAGTGGTTACCAATGAATCATGTCCTATCCCAATATCTACTATTACCTATGAATATATGATTAAATATGCCACACTAGTAGTTACTATAACAAGGGTTTTATCTACCAATTACATTACCACTAAGTCTTAAACTAATGATTTGGTTATTAATACCCTATTGGTGGGTTGACTAGCCACAACTGTGTCAGTGGGTTTCTATATCTCCACCTCTTTAGTGGGAGTTTGGGTCAAATTAAGAGTGAGAAAAGGTAATGATACTTGTATGGGTTGAGTGGATGTGATTTAAAGGGGTGTGGAATCTAGGAGTGACATAGGTGGAGAGATAGGAATGTTAAAAGGTAACAAGGGAACTTGTGGAAGGATGGTTTCCAAGGAAGAAAAAGAATCTAGTAGTGTGGTTGGAATGGCCAGAGTAAAAGTAGTAGTTAGCGTGATGGAAGATGAAAATGGAATTATTATCAACCTAGTGGCTATGATGGATAGTGGGATTGTAGTAAGAATGATTGAGTCAACATCCATGTATTTATAGGTGGTTTTGGTGATCAATGTGGTTCTAGTAGATATAAGGGATGAGATGGAAGTAATTATGGAAGATGGAGATGAGGATGGAGTTAGGATAACCAACTATATTCATAGGCTCACTTCTAAGGGGATTTTAGGACATTTTTAGCCCACATACCAAGGCTTAGAAATGGATCCAACATTTTCAAATGGAGAGGATACAAGCAAGGTTTTCAAGGATCCATCAAGGATAAGCCAAGCAAGCTAAAAGCTAAGTGCAACATATTTTATTTAGCTAAGTCTTTACTTGTTCATTATTTTGGACTATGTGGGGGCTAAGTGTTTCTTTTATTTTAGGCCTAAATTTAAGCTAGGTTATAGTTTCCTTTTGGTAAAATTGTCTGCACAATTTTATAAAGGAATATTTTCTTTTTTGGCTAAGTGTTCTTTCTTTAGGATTTTTTACCTCAGCTTTTTTGTTCAAATATCAAGAAATTTTTTTGAACATTTTGTCTAATTTTTTTTTCGAAAGGTACTTTTCAGTTCTCTAAAGGAAATGGAACTTAAATTTTTTTGAAAGTGTTAGGTTGTGGAGCTAAAAGCTTCACAGGTATGCAAACATGGAGGAGGTTGCTGAGTGTCATAGTAACTGACATCGATTAGGCCAACTGATGTCGGTCATGAGTAGACAGGAAGCTACTGACATCAATCATGGATCAACTGATGTTGGTCATCTCCAGATAGATAGTGAATGACGTCAGTCATCCATGCATTCCAAAACTGGTCTAATTTTAGACGGACAGTCAGTTTGCATGTAAAGACTAATTTTAGTCTTGAGTCTACATTTCTAATTATCGTAATTGGAAAGTCTAATTATTGTTTGTATGGGATATATTTAAGAGACCCATGGGGCTGTATTTTAATTTGGAGAATCATAAGGACTTAGAAATTCAAGGACAAGGGTTCTTCCCAAATGTAAGATCTAGGTTTGTAGGTGTGCAAGACCAGGTTGATCTGTAGGTTGTGCAAGATGAGGGAGAAGATCTACATGGTAAGTAAGATTAGTTGATCTACAGTGTGTGTGTGTGTGCAAGGTCAAAGGAGATCTATGGGTTAGCAAGGTCAAAGGAGATCTACAACACAACAAGGAGTAAGATCAGGGAGTTCTACTTGAAGTACTTTGAGTACTTGGTACTGGAAGTAGGAAACAATGGTTGAGTTGATTGTCACTTACTGGTTGGTGTACTGGCATTATTTTTACTGACTGGGTGAAACAACAACTCTGTGTTTGAGTTGATTTTGTTTGTAATTGAGAGAGAGAACTCTTAAGGGAGAATTACTGGTACACCCAAGAGGTATGGGAAGAGTGTGATTTCTTCATTGTATTTCCTGTTAGAAGAGTGTTAATACAAGATTGTATTGTCTCTCATATTCTGTGCTATTTCTAAATTCTAGTTACATATTACTTCTGGTTCAATTTTGTGTTTAGTTGCTTATACAAAGGTAATCAATTGTACTCTTAAGGAGTAGGGATCTTGACAATTGGTATCAAAGCCAGGTTCACCAAGTGATACCACTAATAATTGGTATCAGATCTAGGATCACCAAGTGATACCACTGACAAGTGGTATTAGAGCTTGGTTAGGTACACTAATAGGTGGTTAGAGTGTGTTAAGTGTTTGTTGATTACAGGTCAATCTCAGAGGTTTTTGATTGAGTGGAAGTAAAGCAATGGTAGAAGAAAGTACGCTAAGAATGGATGAATTCAATGGCAAGAATGATCGATTATGGTATTATGGAAAGAAAGAGTAGGTAAAGAAAGATTGTTGGTTGGTAGAAGATCAGCATGAAGGAAATTGAAGAAGCAGATGTTGTAGGTATTGGTGCATAGGATGCTCTTGTATGTTCCTTGGATAAAGTAGAATCTTGGGTTTTAGACTTTGTTGCCTCTTTCCATGCAACCCCAAATAAAGTATTTTTCCCTGATTATGTCTATGGAGACTTTGGAAAGATTTATTTAGTGGTTGGTGAGCCTTTTCAAATTGTTGGCAAAGGGGAAGTGTGGCTAAAATTGTAGACGAGCAACACATGGGTGTTGAAGAATGTCATGCATGTCCTAGTCCTGAAGAGGAGTCTAATTTCTATAGGAAGTTGGGTGATGGGGGTTGCACAGTTACTCTCATAGTGGAATCTTTGAAAGTTTCCAAGGGTGCACTTGAATTAGCATGTGGTAAGAAAGTAGGTACTCTTTATCTATCTACTTGTATTACTGATTCTCCTTTTGGTTTATCTACTTCAGATCTAGATGCAAAGATGTGGCTCTGTAGGCTTGGTCACATGAATAAGAAGGGGATGCATGTTCTTAAGAGGAAGTCAAATGTCTTTGACAATCTTAAGAACTGGAAAGCCTTGGTTTTCATGAAGGAGATGATGGACAAAGATTAGCTCAAGGGGCTGAATAATTCTGAGTAGGGTAGTTTGGACAAGGTTATGATCCAAAGTGAGCTCATAGGTAAAAGTCATCACTCATAGGAAAACACAGTTACCGACGTCGATCAAATGAGAATTGACGTCAAACAGGTAGGTACTAACATCGGTCATGTGCAGACCAAAGTTAGTGGTGTCGAGTAGGTGGAGACCAATGTCAGTCAAAGAACTGACATCAACAACCAGGTGGACACCAATGTTAGTTAGGGAATTGGCATCGGTGATTAGGTGGAATCGACATCGGTTGGGTGCAGATCAGGTTCAACCAGAGAATGGATTTTGGGAAGACAATAAGTTGTTAAGGAGTCTCAAATGCCCATATGGAGGACTGAAAGGGTAAGTAAGCCTCAAATTCATTATTCCCCTTCTTTATACTACTTGAAATTATTTCTCACTGATGGTCAAGAACCAAGAAGTTTTGAAGAGGCAATGTAGGTAGAATCTAGGAAACAGTGGGAGCATGGCATGAATGAGGAAATTGATTCCTTAGGAAAGAACCAAATGGGAAATTTGGTAGAGTTGCCATCTGAGATGAAATCATTGAAAGATGAATGGATTCCTAAGTTAAATAAAGGAGAGAATGGACACGTGAGATAGAAGGCCAGGGTATATGGTCTTAAGCAAGCTCCAAGATAGTGGTATAGGTTTGACAGGGGTATGACAAAGCATGTCTTTAGTCAATGTCAATGTAACCATTGTGTTTATTTTACCAAGTTGGATAATGTTCACAACATTATCTTGTTAGTATATGTGGATGATATGTTTGTTGTAGGTGCATACATATAAGGATTTGCTGAGCTAAAGGTAAAAGTAGCTCTGTGGTGTGCTCAGGAAGGATTTAGGAGGAGAAAAAATCCTTGGTATGAGTATTTTTGGAGACAAGGAAGATCATAGGTTGATGTTGTCTCAGGATGATTATGTGAATAAGGTAGTGGAGAGGTTCAATATGTAAGATGCAGAACTAGTTAGCACACCTATGAATAGACAATTCACAAAATAGTGTCCCAAATCACATGATGAGGTTGAGTACATGAGTACTAGACCTGATATTACCTAAGTAGTGGGAGTTGTCAGCAAGTTTATGGCCAATTCGAGAAAGGAGCACTGGAAAGCAGTTCAATGGATTCTTAGGTATCTAAGAGGGACCAGCATTAGGGATTCATGTTATCCAGGGTTTGGACACTTCTCTACATGGGTATGTAGATTCATATATGGCAGGTTACTTGGATGACAGGGGAAGCACCACAGGATTTGTGGTGGTTGGTCTTGAAGACTAAACTTGAAGAGGGATACAAGCCAAGAAACAAAATTAGATGATGTATAGGTATAGGTATAGGTGCAGCTATTTATCTCCAAGTGGGAGATTGTTAGGTTGTGGAGCTAAAAGCTTCATAGGTATGCAAACATGGAGGAGGTTGTTGAGTGTCATAGTAACCGACGTCGGTCAGGCCAATTGACATCGATCATGAGTAGACAAGAAGTTGCTGACATTAGTCATGGATCGGCCAACGTCAGTGACCAATGTCCGTTGTCTGTGCATTCCAAAATTGGTCTAATTTTAGATGGACAGTTAGTTTGCATGTAAAGACTAATTTTAGTCTTGAGTTTGCATTTCTAATTATTGTAATTGGAAAATCTAATTATTATTTGTATGGGATCTATTTAAGAGACCCATGGGGCTGTATTGTAATTTAGAGAATAATAAGGACTTGGAAAGGTAAGAACAAGGGTTCTTCCCAAATGTAAGATCTAGGTTTGCAGGTGTGTAAGACCAGGTTGATTTGCACGTTATGCAGGATCCTGGAGAAGATCTACATGGTAAGTAAGATTAGTTTTTTCTGCAGGTGTGTGTGTGTGTAAGGTCAAAGGAGATCTATGGGGTAGCAAGGTCAAAGGAGATCTACAACACAATAAGGAGCAAGATCAGGGAGATCTACTTGGAGTACTTTGAGTACTTGGTACTGGAAGTAGGCAACAACAGTTGAGTTGATTGTCACTTACTGGTTGGTGTACTGGTAGTATTGTTACTAACTAGTTGAAATAACAACTCTGTGTTTGAGTTGATTTTGTTTGTAATTGAGAGAGAGAACTCTTGAGTGAGAATTACTTATGCCCAAGAGGTGTGGGAAGAGTGTGATTTCTTCATTGTATTTCCTTTTGGAAGAGTGTTAATACAAGATTGTATTGTCTCTCATATTCTATGTTGTTTCTAAATTTTAGTTACATAATACTTCTAGTTAAATTATGTGTTTAGTTGCTTATACAAAGGTAATCAATTGTGCTCTTAAAGAGTAGGGATCCTGACAGAAAGATATCTTTTCTTAGGGAAAAGATTCTTTTCAAAGCCGAAGGGCATTTTTTATTCTTCTAAAGGGCACTTTTCTGAAGCTGAAGGCCACTTGTTTTTTTTCAAAGGGCATTTCCAAAAGAAAAAAGGTTATTTTAAAAACTTTGAAGGGTATTTTTGTTAGGGGAATGACCTAATTCATTTTTATCAAAGGATTTCTTTCTCAGGGAAATGGTCCATTACAAAGTTTTGACAGTCCAAAACAAAAAAGTCAAAGGATTTTTATTAAGTAGATGACCCATTTCCAAGTTTTGAAAGACATTAAGCATATTTTTGAAAGGAATTTCCAAATGGAAAGGACAAAAAATAAAGTTTTAAATAATTAGGCCAAATTCAAAAAGGCTGAAGGAATTTTCTAAAAGACACATTTCCTTTGAGAAAAATTTTTGAGAATTTTTTGGAAGGTATATTTCTTTCAAAAAATTTGTCCTAAAGTGAAAGATCTTTTCAAAAAAGCTAAAGCATTTATTTCAAAAAATCCAAAGGTTTATTTTCAAAAAATAAAAGGGTTATTTTACAAAGTTATGAAAGGTACATTCCCTTCACAAAAGGGCATTTTTCAAAGTTCTAAAGACCTAATTGTTTTAGGAAAATTATCTAAAAGAAAAGGCTCAAAATAATTAGGTCAAAGGAAATTCGTTAAATAAAAATCCTAAAAGAAAGTGTCTAAAGTAAATGACCCAAAAGGATTAATGACATTTTCACTAGTGTCAAAGTTTAATCTCAACAAATAGCCATTGGGATTCAAATATACCATGATGGGCCCATAAATGTTAAAATTTAAACCCCTACAAGTAGTTGTTTGGATTTGAAAAGCCTAAAATGTTTGCATAGATGTCAAATATGGGTCACATAAAATAGGCCTTTTAGACCTAATAAAGATCAAAATAAGTTATACAATCTATGGACTTACATCGACATAAATGGATACAAGAAAACTAATGTCCTTAGATTGGTTTTCCATCTATAGGAAAGATCTAGTGTAGGTTTCAACAGAGGAGCTGGTCGGTGAAATTAATGGAGAGGCCCTCATCCTTCAACATGGCCATAATCTCTGACAAACAACTACTTAATGTAGAAGTAGCATGGCTCAGTATAAATTTAAAGATATAGGGATTTCATCCTTATACATGCAAGACATGCAAAGTGAAGGAGCATGATAAGTTTTTAATGAAAGGATAAAATCATTTACAATTGATAAAGACATGCAATTAACTGTGACATGGATCTCTTAGCTCCAAAAATGGAAACTTGAATGCAACAGTGGTTCAAGGATATTTACAGTGATCTTGGATAGTTTATCTCATGGTTAAGGTAGTTATTGATTTGGATGAAAAATATCTCAATGAAAATAGTGGTGGTTGTATCCATTTATGACCCGCTCTTTGCTCACACAAGCCCCCTCTTCTTTCATCCCTTTTTACTATATATAGAGGATTTTGAGCCAAAAAATGGATCCCTCGACTGGTGATAGAGTTACTCTATCAAATCACCTTATAACACTCTTAAATTAGTAAGATAAACAAATTTGGTTCTAGTTTGGAGTGAAGTATACATTATTGGGATTTTAACTTGTAGAATGTATGTCTCTTTTCATCATCTATAAATCCTCCATGCACCTTTATTCAATTCTTTTGGTCTCTTTCAAGTTATCTAAAGTATTAGACATTGGTGCCTTCTTGAAGTGTCACAAGTTTATAATGTCTCATATAGACCTATTTCTTTATGTCCTTAAAATTATAGGGTTTCCCTTTGACCTCTAAGCAAATACTTATGTTGGTGGTCTTGAGATAGGATCAAATTGGTCTATGTCTAGATTAAATTCATTATTAGTCATTAAGGCTTCCAAGCTAAAAGAGGATCTTTCCATATTTGGTTCATCACCATCCTTATCTTAGATTTCCATTTCATGTTATCTTTCTCTCCCTATTCCTTAATCAGTAGTAGATTCTACTATGGGAAACAAGCTAAAGTGAAGCATCTGAGGAGCTAGCCTCATTAAAAATCCTAGATGTTCAACCTCACTATAAGATACCCATAGCCTGAGGTTGTTCCAATATTGTAATTGGGAGTGAAAGAGCCTAAAAAAATCTCCCACAAGGGTGCAATTCTAGCCTACAATAACGATCGTTTGTACTAGTGGGCTAGATGAGGGAGTAATTACGTACATAAGTTGAATGGTAGAAACATGAAGAATAATTATAGTAGTTGAATCTCCTATAAAAATTGGTATTTACTAGTCCACTGGTTGGGTTACTGATACTTCAGTGCTAAAATTAGCCCTTCTAGCCTTCTTTTTATGTTTCCCTTTGTGTGATATAACTAGTCCCACAATTGGATCTACTTGGGTGGCACTATTATAACCCTCTATTGATTTTTCCTCTACCCCTTTATCCTTTGCCTTTTTAAACCTATCCATGATGTTTAATCTCTCTTTTTTTATCTTAACCCCTTACTTCTTAACTAGTTTAAAGTCTTATTGATGAATGGGGTAGTCTTATCTAGTAAAGAAAAGGATTTGGATGTTTTACCACTTGAATTGAGGAAAGGGTTGAAGGTAGATTTGATTATCATAATAAACCCTATCCATTAGTTTCTCCTTGTATTTAAACTCATATAGAACTAGTACCATATCATATATCTTAATTTTTTTAGGGTTATCCTATAATAATACCTCAACCTAAACTCTTCCTTATCTTGCACATCCTTCCAATAATCTTCATAAAAAGAAATGCAAGTAAATGAAGAATCCAATAAACTAGTAACAAAACCTAAAACATAATAAATGGGATTATCCTTTAGGGTTCTCAAATTCATCTTAGTGATTTATACCTATACGCATTTGGCTTTGGATAAGGGAATGTGTATCTCTCTATATTGATAGGGAAGTGTATGCCTATTTCATGCTTGCTTGATAGGAACTTATGGGTTTCCACTAGTTGTCTTACAAGTTTTGTTAGGGCCCACTTATCACTATCATATTTGGGAAGGGTGTAAGTAAACACATAAAAACCACCAACTTTGATATATTAAATGTGGGTAATTACATGAAGTATGATCCCCACTTTTCAATCTTTGTTGTTGTAGCATAAAAAAACCTTATCTTCACTAGTTCTTGTTTGACCATAGTTATGATGCAGTAGATAAATGAATCATTGAATCTCCTAAATTATTGTTTACTTCCATCAAAATGTATATTAATATAGTAATTATAAACTTTGTTAACCTGATATGACACTACTTTTAACCCTGCTAATGCCCCCCTTTTTCTAAAGTATAGATGAGGTAGGAGGTCATGCATAATCTGCTAGTATTTTGAAACTCTACTAAATATGCCTTTAATTTTATAATTTATACTTTTTTAGGGGTTTTAGAGGTGGAGATTTTTAGGAAATAGGGATCAGAATTTAGATTACACTTTACAACTTTGAAAAGCTGTAAAGTGTAGTGAGAATTTTGGTTCTTGCTTAGGTATTAATGAAAAGTAAGAAGCAGAGTTTGTATCACACTTTGCAAATTTTCAAAGTGTAATGAAAATTTTGGTCTTTAATTGGAAATTGGTAAGTATTAAAGTGGAAATATAAGTGCATTTTGTAACTTTGTAAAGTTGCAAAGTGCATAGAAATCTCCAATTTCTGTTTAGGTCTTGAAAAAGAATACTTAGGCTATTTTGAAGCTTTTACTAAGAATATTTTATAGGTATCCTCTAAGGCACATGGTTTTTTAAGGTTTTTGACACAAAAATATCAATATTTTCCATGATTTGTGAAACTTGAAGAGGAAGAAGGAACTATATGTTCAATATTTATCCAAGAGCAAGGAGTTACTTAAACTTTGTGTCTAGTTATTTCCTTAATGAGCATACATTTTTATTATGTCAATGTATTTCTCATTGTTATAAGCATGATGTATAATTTATTAAAGTAAATTTATCTTTTTAATTTACTATTTTATTTAAGTGGGTGAAATCCATGTTTATTCACTCTCCTATGACTCTTTATTTTCTCTTTTATGTTTCCTTTGTTTTTGGTTAGATTGAGTTTCTACCAACCCCTTTTCATTTAATTTATAAATGTTATACATATTTTATTTGTTGTTATTACTTTTAATAAATATAATATCCCCTCATAATAGATGAGAGACTTTGGTCTCATGAACTCTAGTGAAATACCGAGTTGACATCATTTACCAAATATTTCACCAATAAATAGGATTGGAGATCAGTCAAGAGTCCTTCATTCTAGAACTAGTGTTGAAAACTATTTGTTGACCATTTTTTGTCACCATGGAAGAGTAACATCTGAATTTAGCTCAAGGTTTTGGGCACATTATGGAAGGTTCCTTCATATTTAGTCGAGGTTTGGTAGAAATGGATGTTAGACTTATCTTATTTTCAAATGATAGTCTTTGTACTTTTTGGAAAGAGAATGGTCTTCACATTTTCATCAAAGAGAAAGTCATAGATTTTACACAAAAAAGAGTCTACATAAAAGTTTTGGACACTTCATAGAGTTTATCTAATTGTTTTCCTCTTAATATAAAGTGTGTTGTGGCTAGTTGAAACTTGTGCAATTGAAACTTTCATGAATTCTTTACGTCTTTAGAACACTTATTCTGACAATATCCAAGAAAGGTCCAAAATAAATATTTATGAGAATCGATTAATTATTTTTATCTTTAGGAAAATTATGTGATGAAAAGTCATAAATTTTGTTGTAAATAAAAGTTCTGAATACTAAAAATTGTGTTGTGATTTTTACATGAAAGATTAACAAACACAAGTCTTAGAGGTATCTATCATTACCCAATGCCATGTGTCAAATTCACAATGCTCCCAAACACTTTCAAAAGGATTTTTAGGACTTATTAAAAAATTTAAAAGTTGCCTAGTGGGTCTCCAAGTCATCATGGATTTATGAAATTATGTTAGTAGGATTCTTCCATGTGTCACAATCCCAAAGACCTAGTGTCCTAAAACCATCTGTACAAGTTCAAAAACTCAAAGATAGCGAGTGAAAGGGATGAATCCACATAGAAAAATATCGATTCACCATAGAAAGAATATTTATCATTATACTTAAATATTTAACTAAATATCATAAATGTGAGGAAAATATATGTGCTAAGGACCTAGTTTTTAATCTCAAGGTCTATGGCTAGAGTAAAATTGATTAGATCGATTAAGTGTCAAAACGAGGCCCAAAGGGAAGTTTGACATTTAGAATATTTTTGGCATTCCTAGCATTTTCTAAATGGTGACATACAATAACTTCTTAGAGATTCTCCATGCATATAAAAAGGTTTATACTTATCTTTTTGAAAGTCCCTGATGTCAGTCTCTTAAGGTATCAGAATCATTCAAATTTTCTAGAGGTTGGGAACTAATAAATGAGTGATATGTGGACTTATTAGTCTAAGATTAAAACTCTTGATCTGACATAGTGATAAAAAGTGTCAAAATAGGAACTAATTAGTGTGAACTACTTGAATGCATCATTACCATTATCATTCTCTCAAAGAATCAAAATTATCAGACTTAAGAAATCTTAGGTATTTATACTATTAAAGGAGGCCACATGGGCACCTATAAAACTAGGATCATCCTAGATTAATAGTTATAGAATGACATAGTAGGTATTCAACCAATGAGGATCCCTAAGTATATAACCTCTTGTCATACCTTAGAGAACCTAATTTCTAATGATATAATATCATGTATAAGTGAAAGGCCTTGAGTACACAATGGCAAGAGTGTCTAATGAGTAAGAGTTTGATAATAAACACTTGAAAAAACCTATCTAGGATAATGAATGGGATGACATATCTAATGATGTTGATACCCATAGTGAATGGGTGAATGCCACATGGTATCTAAAAAATAGACTTAACACAAGTCATTAAATGAGGTGACCAATGGGTCGGTAGGCACCATTAAAGAGGAATTGAATTAAATATCACCACACCATTAGTATGCTAACCTAAATTAATGGATCATATAGCTATCAAAATTATCAATTGTTGAAAGTCAACTACACAAATAACCCAACAAATGGAATCAATTGTAAAATGGCCCTAACTAGTGAAGTGATTGATATTTTCATCATAATTGAAAACCCTAATTCAAATTTATTACCTTTGTAAAAACATAATCATTATAATGTCTTAAAAATTCCATTGATAAAAGGTTATTCAAAACCATAACCTTTCAATACAAAGTTTTCAATTTAACACCATCACCTACCTTTGAGGGGGGTGGGGGTGGGGAGGGGGTGGGGAGTTAATGTGGATTTGAGAGACATTATTAATTTAAGTATGGTGAATGTATTGGGTTCAATCATGAATCAAAAAATACAAATATATACCTTAAAGAGGCATGGCAAATAGATACATAGGCAAAACCAAGGGCAATCCTAATGAGATCATAGTGGTTAAGCCACCCCATTTATTTATATCATGATTTAGCATGGGATCCCATCCATTTCAATAAAATTCTTAGTTTCTTCCCTAAATCATCTTCAATTATTATAACTACCCCAATAGTGGGTGAGACTGAATCAATGACCCATGGGTTTCCCATTGCCTATAAAATCCTGGGTATTACATTGTAAAAGGTTGACATTTATATATATAGTAATGCTACAAATTTTTTCCATCCATGAACCCTTTTTCCACTTGAGTCTTGTAATTAATGAAAATTGAGTTTGCCTTTCTTCATGATTATTGAAATATGTGTGTATTTTTGGTTTGTTGATCTTTGCCTATGGGTAATTCTCATCCCTCTCATTGTTGTCCATTCCTTAACACTTATATGTAAAAATTGGCTCTCCCTTGAATTTTATATGCCATACACATTTATGTCTATATAGGTATTATCTATGGATCATTTTTCATCCCTCTTAGTGTTGTATTGTGTCCTACACCTTCAAATAAATCACTTATGCAAGTGAAATGTCCACTTTTGAGATTGTGTCATTTTTTATTAATTTTTGTATTTATAGTGTGCTCTTAAAATCTTTTAGAGGTGATATTTATAATATTGGTACATCACCTTTTATATTTAACAAACCCCCCTCTCCCTTTTCCCCTTAATAAATTTTAGATTTAGGAGTAGTAATAGATTTTATTTCATCTCTTTTAGGCCTATATGTTGATCCTAAATCAAATACATTTAGATTATAATTAATCAATCCTTATATGGAGGTTTATACCAAGGATTGAAATATTCTAACACCTTAGGGGATGATACCATTACCTGATGAACCAATTCATCCAATTTAATAGCTGCATTATTTGAGTGACAACACTACCTTTAGATAGTAGTGTAATTAGAAGGATAATAGTGCATTATGTTAGTTCCTAAGGTACCATGCTAGTGTCATTTTGTGGAATAACTAGTTAATAATTCTAAGGATGATCTAGGAAATAATTCAGGCAATAATTCAGGTGATGGGTCCACCCTAATTGATGATGAAACTTTTGAGAGCCATAACTTTTGCACCGTAGCTCCAAGTGACTCACCGTTTAAACTGTTGGAAAGATAAGAATGAAGATAATATGGTGAGATTGGATATAGATATTCTTAATGGATTTTTACCCCATAAAACCCAATGTAAGTGCCCTAAATTTTAATTTTAGTAGTGCAGTAAAAAAATAATAAGTTTCTAAAAATAGTGATTCCTCAAATTTTGTATTATTGTAAATCATGGAAGTCAAACCACTTAATCTCCCTTGATATTGGTGACATTCTACATCCTCCTCCCACCTTAAAAACATGCATAAATGAATATGTATTCTAAAATGGAAATTAGACATCTCTTCTCAGAGATAGGCATACGTTTGGGTCTGCAAATTTAGTGAATAAAACATATCTTCTCCGAGATAACATTATTGTTATTATGTTGTTCATATTTATTGAATTATCTTTCAACCAAATATTTTTCAATTTTAGATTAGTGGTATCAGAGTGGTTTATCTTTAGAGTGTATGATCCTGAGGATGAGGTTAGATTATAAGAACCTTGGGTGGAAAATAAAACCAACAGACTATCCACTTATTCGCTCCAAATGACTTTAAATGGTAGACAACACCAAGACATCTGATCCTTTTAAGGAAATGATGAATGAATCCATCCAATAGTAGAAATCATAGATTCTACAATAATTCACTCAAATTCTCCAACAAATCTTAATGGGAAATTTTAGCTCCTCATCTATAGCCCCACATCCTTTCAGTGCCCTAACACCCTTCAAGGTTTAGGTGAATTTTGATATCCTTACATTTGAAGGAAAAATCAATGCTGATGTAGTAGAAAATTGGTTGGATCAATTATCTTCTTATTGTTCCTATAAATAAATTCACCAATAAAGAGAAGATCACTTTTACTCTTTTGAAAGCATCATTACTTGTCAAAAATTGGTAGGAAGTGTACAAAAAGAGATTCAGTGCACATGATATTGGCCTTGAGGCAAAACATACCTAGGATGATTTCGTAGAAGCTATAAAAGAAGAATAATACCCCATTGGACCATATGATGATCTATATATAGAGTGGCAACAACTTAACCAAGGTAAAGAACAATCTATTCAAGATTACACTGATATTTTTCATTCTCTATCTGTGAGATTGGGCATCAAAGAAAGTGAGAAACACAAGGTTTTAAAATATCATGGTGGAATATAATGGTGCTTATGGGGAGAAATGGAAATCTTCAATTTGGAAACCCTTGGTGAGGCATATAATTTCATAGTGAAGATTGAGCAAAATCATGGAAGAATGAATACGAAGAGTCAGCCTTAAAAATGGAAAAGTGATAAAGAAGGTCAAACACGAGGCTAAAATTGGAAGAAAAAGGAAGGAAAGACTAATAATTGGTGTGATTATCACAAATCTATAACTCACTCCAAAGAAGAATGTCAAGCCATCAAGTCTCTAATTTTTGAGTCACAATCATCAACATCTACTGCTCTACCTCATATAGACCATCTAGTTGAAGAGGTTGAAGAAGATATTGTAGATGCTAAGCTCAAATCCATTATTGCTTCATCATAGATCCACGAGGAGAGGCTATATGACAAGGAAAGGTTATTTCACTTTAAGTTATGGGTGAAAGGTAAGCCTCTACATTTCATTCTTTAGTAGTGGAAGTCAAAAGAATTTAATCTCTACTAATGTTGTGAAAAGCCTAAATCTATCCATGAAGCCTCACCCAAATCCATATAGTATTATATGGTTGAGTCCAGGGAGAAACCTCCATGTCACCCACAAATGTCTTCTCTCATATGGAATAAAAGATTTATAAGATGAGGTCTTATGTGATGTAATCAATCTAGATGTTTGTGATGTACTCTTTAGTTAGCCATTTATGTATGATCAACATGGCATCTATGAATCAATAACTCAAAGGATAACTCTCACTCTTAGAATATGGTACTACAGGGTACCAGAGGTACCACCTTTTACATCTGTCTCTCTGATTAGTGCCAAGAAATTTGTTCTCATGGTGGTCAAGCCACAGGAATCCAAAAGGGATAATGTTGCAGCCCTGAGTACATAAACAACACAACAATAGAAGAAAATAGATACTAAGCTAAAGAAGTTAATGGCCTTTCATCCATAGACCAATGGTCAAATAGAAATGGTGAAGAATCAAGCCTTGCACAGTTCCATAAATCATAGTCCATTCCATGTATGCATCAGGAATCAAATCAAAATACAACTACCATACTTGATGACAAATATTTATGCAATGGGGACCATTGATTCTCAAGGAGGGATGAATGACCTGGGCAATAATTCATGTGATGGGTCCACTCCAATTGATGATGGAACTTCCAAGAGCCATAACATTTGCACCATAGCTCCAATTGACTCATCATTTGAACCATTGGAAAGATAAGAATGAGTAGAATGTGGTGAGATGGCATAGATCTTAGATAAATGGATTTTGACCCATGAAAACCCAATAAAAGTGCCCAAAATTTAAATTTTAATAGTGTCATCTAAAAATAGTAAGTTTCTAAAAATATTAATTCCTCAAATTCTGTATTGTTGTAAATAATGGAAGTTGAACCACTTAATCTCCCTCAAGATTGGTGACCTTCCACATCCTCCTCCCACCTTCAAAACATGTATAAATGAAGATGTATCCTGAAATGGAAATTAAACATCTCTTCTTAGAGATAGGCATATGTTTGGGTCTAAAAATTTAGTGAATAAAACATCTCTTCTCAGAGATAACATTATTGTTATTATGTTGTTCATATTTCTTAAATTATCTTTCAACCAAATCTTTTTGAGTTTTGGATCAAATGATGCTATAGGAGGGTTTCAAGGACATATAAGTGAGTTTTGAGATTTTGATCATTTATCTATGTCACCTTTTTTGTTAAATATTTTCCAAAACTTAATGAACACCTCTACACATGAAATAATAACAAGATCAAATGCAAAAGGAAGAAAAAATTAGGTTGTGGGATGTTATAATCACATGATATAGAATCCATATTATTGTGATCACTACCTACACTAACCCAATGATTGGGGTCTCAAATCTCATGTATTTATGCCTTAGGGAATGTGCATAATCAATGTACATGATATGTTCTAATAACTTTCACTTAGGCCTTTATTTGATCAAACATGCAAGTTTGTGTGTTGTTGAGTAATATTCAATGTGTTGAGTTATATTATTGACTAGTTTTATATAATTATGTGCCAAAAAAGTAATTTATAGATGTAAAATGCCTTATAAGGATATTTATATAGAGATAAATTTCATTTGAATGTAAGACCCTTATTTTTTGGGTGAAAATATATAAAATAAAAATAAAATCATAATAGAAGGGTTAAGGAAGGGTGAGGACCCAAAACACATTAAAAATTGACCATTGGATACTATCATTGAACTAGACACTAACACATTACACTAGTGTCCAGGACCATACTAGTGACGTGGGAACCCAAAACGAGGTGGAGAATATGTTAAAAACCTAGGGGGCTTGTGACTAGTATGGGATGATATAAGACCACTAGGTTTGCAAAAAGTAGGGAAAATAAATCATAGAAAAGATTAAAAGACCTAAAATGACCACACAGACAAGACTTACATCCATCACTAAGACATTCCCATGAAAGAGCATAAGAATACATAGTACATGTGTTACTTGAACAAACTAGGGTGTTTATATTTCCCCCCATTTTACTCTAGTAATGCAAATAAATAGAAGTGATAGAGTAAAAGGAAAAAATAAAATGTATATCTATAATTACCTATGTGATCAGTCCATGTAGAGGATGGATGACCTTCTTAAGGTGATTAATTCACCATTATAAATAAATGAGAAATATTTAATTACTCATATTTGTTTATAATTAGTAATTAGTAATTAGTATACATTTATTTACCATAGTTAGGTTATTGGGTTATTTAGGTTAGTAAATCTAAATTATCTTTCAATCTTAGTATTTTTTTACTCCCATGTACTATTTGTGAGATATTTAGTTTACTTTGGATTTATATCTCTTATTTTATAGGGTATATTACAATATCATATTATTATATAAATATGAAACTCTGTTATGTATTTCATAGTTAAAATGAATATAATTTGATTATTCCTCCATATTTGGTATTAGAACTATTATATCTCTACACCTATGTAGATGATAATCCATTACTCTCATTAATAAGAATATTTAATTTACAGAGCTTTGTTGTGTGAGGATAATCTTGTGCACTCACACACCAAAGTCACCAACTATAAGCAAGTAACAAAGGAAAGCATAGAGGCATATATTTTTAAAAACATATATATCTAGCTATGTTTAAACCCAATGTACATAGTCTTGAATTAGAAGCATTAATATCTAATAAATATTTATTTGGCATCCATTATGATCTATTCGGAGGTATGGTGCAAATATTCTTTCCATATTATATTTGCATTCAAATACCCAACATGGATGATGTGAGGATTGACTAGATGTATAACTAGAACTTTAAGATAAATATATATGTAGCAAAAGAATTAAATCCATGATCAATAAAAGGCATTAAATCCATGATCAAATCTGGGTGTGGCCCTGAAGCCATGTTAATATTTGGTGAACTCAACAAAGGCTTCATTAGAGAGAAGCTTGGCATCATCCTTGGCATTATAAGGAGCTTGACATTAAAAAAAAAGGTTGGTCTCTTTTTTTAGTTTATAAATTATAATATAAAATTTATAAGCTATTAAATTCAATCTAAAGTGCTAAACCAATCCTTTAGAATCCAAAACCACCTATTTATTACTCAAAATTGCCATTTAAAAAATACATTTTTTGTAATTTTTATTAAAATCCACTTATTTGAGAAACCCATGGTATTGGAAAAGGAGTAGTTTTGCTTTCAAAAGAGCCATTAATATCCTTTAAATATCTATTTGTCCTTTTCAATTCTTGAAATGATGCATAGGCAAGTTGGTGGGAAGGTTTTTTGTTTAAACATAGGTTGGAGGTTTAAATCCCCCAAAAGAATTTCTTGGTGAAAATTTTAGCAAGCCCTCCAAATATAGCCAACTGCTAAATTTAGTTATAGATAACTAAATTAGAGGAAAATTCATATAATTAAAAAACAAAGAGAGAAAAGACAAAATTAAAAAAAATTGATGTTTTTGCCAAAGAGCCAAAACACAAAAAAAAAAGGAAAAGTACATTTTTTATTTCTACAAGCATTGTAAATTTCAATTTCATACTGTATTGAAAGAAATTGTATATTGTATTACATAAAATCACGAGTTTTTAAAATTTATGGAATTTTTGATCATAGTTATGCCTCTAATTGATTTTTATGGGTAATTCCATCACTCTTGAGTTATTGTATACAACACCTAACATAGATGCAATAATGATGTTTAGGCATCATCCCTTTAAGTCATCAAAGAAAAATAAGGCACATACACTCATAACCATCCCTTCATTTACCCATTCATTAGAATCAAAAGGCATAAATCCTAATAGGTATAATTTATAAGTATATAGTGAGGTTATGTACACAAATGTGGAAATACATCTAATCAAGTGCTAATGATTGGATGAACCCTTTTTAGTATTGTCTAGGTACCAAGTATTAGACTCTTTGTCATATGTTTATGCCTCTTCTCTATACTATCAAGTATACAAAAAGGGTGAGCTTCTTATTTGTACCAATAGATGTAAAAGAAGGGCACATATAAATAAAGGTCTGGTATATTAGTATAATGGTATATAGAAAGAGATACTTGTATACCTTGAGTGATAAGGAATCAATCCATCACCTACAATATTGATGATGGTTACACAGGCTCCAAAATTATTTCTACCATATTTAAAATTACTCAAAGGTGACAACTACTCTGCTTATAAGATAAAGCTTAGAACTAAATTAGAGTTTTAAGAAATTTGGTCTGTAGTAGATGTCTCATATAACTGACATGCAATAGACATTGATCAATAATGTAAATTTGACAAACCCAACCAAAATGCTAAGTTTATAATTATGTTCAAAGCATCAGATGAAGTTCAACCACACACCCATTAAGCCAAAATAGATAAGCAAGATTGGGATAAGATCCAAACTATATATGAAGCCAAAAATGAGTGCATTATTCTACATTTTCAAAGTCTACTCCACTATCTCAAATTGAGATTAGGAGAAATAGTGGAGGCCTTTTTAATATGTGTTGTAATGTTGAGTGCATCACTTCAATCCTTAGGTGAGATAGTTTTAGATGAATCTCTTGTACTTATAGTCATGAAAGCACTACCACTCTCATACATGATTTTTGTGACCGCTTTGACTATCACATAATGGAAACCAATTTCTAAAAAACTTGTAAATATGTTGCAATAGCAAGAATTTTTCAATACTCATGATAACCAAAAAGAACATGTACTAGATTCCAATCAATAGAAAGGAAAGAAACTAGTAAAATCTTCTTCAAAACATAATTCAAGGTAGAATTCATGAGGAAAATCACAAAAACAATGTATCATTTTTGCTTATTAGGGACATGAACTAAAATATTGTTGGTTTAATATCTTCAAAAAAGGATATTCTAGTGGTTATAAGTCTAGTAACCAACAATCATCCCCTAGATCATTCAATAAGCTATGAGGATAGAAAAAGGGGTCCTAGAAGAAGAAATAAAAATAGTAAGGGAATATTATTAAACAAGAAGAATATGATGAGGAAGATGACTACCTATACTCTAAATATATCCATGATGAATCCACATCACAAAGTGGCATATGGTATGTTGATTTGGATGCAACCCAACACATGACAAGTAGAAAATATTGGTTTTTCACTTTGAAAGACACCCAAAAATAATCATGTTTCATTGGGTGATGATACCTCATACAATGTGTGAGGAATTTTCAACATTACCTTACCCCTAGGCATGCAAACATGTAAAATCATAAGAATTCTCTATGTACTTGGATTAACAAAAACTCTTTATCAATGATTCAATTCTTAGACCACAATTTGAAGATTAACTTTGATTGTAAAGGTGGAAAGAAATTGTGTTTGATTAGAGACAAATCAAGAAATTCCAAAAATTATTTCATAAGAATCCAATATGAACCATATGTTTTATCTTGATTTCATTCATAAAAATAATCAATCACTCATAGAAAAGGACACAGAATCAACACAATTATGGCATAGAAGATTTGGCTAGACCAATTTTTGATATCTTGACACACTCCACCAAAAAAACATGGTAATAGGCTTACCCCCTCTTAAAAAAATACAAAGAAATTTAATGACTGCTTAATATGAAAGCAACAATTATATCCATTTTATAAAAGTACCTATAGATCCAATGATAAACTTGATCTGGTTCACACAAATCTATGTGGACTAATGACACCTAGCCATGCTAGATTTAATTAATTTATATTCTTTGTTGATGATTATTCTAGAAAAATGTGGGTCTACTATTTCAAAATAAGGAGTTAAGATTTTTAAACTTTTAATAAGTTCAAAGTGATTGTTGAAATAGAATTTGGTCAAAAATTCAAGACCCTCTGCATAGACCATAGGGCGAATTCACCAGTAATGAGTTTAAACATTTTTTGTAAGAAAATGACATTCATATTCAAATGTCACCTCTACATACACCACAACAAAATGTAGTTGTTAAATATAGTAATCATATTATTGTAGAAATGTTGTGATGTATGATACATGATTTAGGATTGAGAAAGGCATTTTGGTCAAAAGCTGCCAAAACTATTGTATATCTACTCAATATAGTGCCCACTATAGCTCTTGATGGAATAACTCCACATGAAGCTTGGTCAGGGAAAAAGCCATCTATATCACATTTTCAGGTTTTTGTATGTCAAGTGAGTATTCACATTCCCAAAATAGAAATGGACCAAAATTGATATGAAGTATAAAAAATATGTGTTATTAAGGTATAGTGAAGAAGGACTTACCTATAAACTCATAGATCCAAAAACTAGACAAATCTACACCAGCAGGGATGTTGAATTATTTGAAAAGAAAGAAGTAGAAGATCATTATACAAGTATACTTGATAAATAAATTAGTCCCATAGAAAATATAGATGATGGTAATCTCTTAGATGATTACAATAATGATGATGGGAATAATGGTGCATCTCCACCACCCATAAGAACTAATCAATGTATGCCTAAATGATATACAAATACACTAAGAGATACAAAATTGGATGGTGTTCTAAACACATCCACCACTAGACCAAAGACTCATAGTATGACTCATGGTGAGTTCAATTTGGCCTTAATGACTATAGTTGTTGAATCTATCAAGTCTTTTATAGTTCATAAATCCTTATATTTGAAACCTTAGAAAGATGTTATGGATGTAGAATATAATACACTGATGAAAAATAAAACTTGGTAGCTTACATATCTTCCACCAAGGAATAATCCAATCAAATGAAAATATATCTCCAAGACAAAGTAAAAAATGTATGGCAGTCTTGATAAGAACAAGGCAAGACTGGTTGTGAAAGGGTATACTCAAAAAGAAGTCATTGATTATGAGGAAATATTTGCTCCCATAGTAAATATTAAAACTATCAAGATGATTTTTTCTCTAGATTCATAGTTTGGTTAGAAATTCGATCAAATAGGCATGAAAATTGCCTTACTTAATGGGGACTTATAGGAATAATTCTACATGACTTAACCAAAAAAAATTTATATCAAGAAAAGAAGATAGAATTTGTAGACTTGTCAAATCACTATATGATCTTAAATAAGATCCCAGGGCATTATTTATCAAGATTAGTGATCTTCTCTTAAAACATGGATTCAAAAGGAGTCCATATGATCTGAATTTCTACCTCAAATAGTAAGGTGGGAGATAGTAATTATAGTTTTATATGTCATTGATCTAGTAATCATTGGTAGTTTAGTGAAGATGATTGAATCAACAAAGAAAGATATAAATCAATCATTTGACATGATAGATCTTAGGATTCTACATTATTATCTTACTTTAGAAGTTTGGCAAAGAGAAAATCACATTTTTGTATCTTAGCTCAAATATGCTAGGACAACACTCAAGAAATTTCAAATTATGGATAGCAAACTAATTACCACACCTATGGAAATAAAACTTCAGTTGTCTTGAGTATGTCCATCACCATAGGTAAATATAAATCTATATCATTTATTGATGGGAAGTCTCATTTACCTAACCTACATTAGCATAGACATTAGCTATGTTATTAGTTACCTATCAAGGTTCATGCAAGAGCCTAAGATCAATCATTAGAAAGTATAAAAATGAGTATTGAGATACATTAGAGGAACTATGTATTTGGCCTATAATACAATAATAATGATAACTTCTTCTTGATAGGATCTTCAAATTTAGATCATGCAAAGAACATTGATGATAATAAATCCACTTCAAGACTTGTATTATTTTTAGGATATGGACTGATATCATGGGGGAAAAAGAAGAAAAATTATGTTTCAATATCCTCCACAAAATCAAAATATTGCATCATAGGAAGAGTTGTATATTAAGTGATTTGACTTATATGTATACTTGAAGGATTTAGATTACCATAATATCAACCAACAATTCTTCATGTAGATAATGAAGGAGTAATTAATCTTGTTTGAAATCTAGTATTTCATAAATTCACTAAACACATTGAGGTGCAAGTTCATTTAATCTACAAACATGTTCAAAACAACATTCACCTCTAGTATTATCTGATAGGTCAACAACGTGCAAATGTTCTTATTAAATCACTTGCATGGGAAAATTTTGAAGCATTCATAGAATTTATCTCCTATTCATTTGATATAATTATGAATTAAGGGGGGAATGTTAGGGTTATTAATTCACCATTATAAATAAACAAGTAATATTTAATTACTCATAATTATTTGTAATTAGTAATTAGTATACAATTATTTAATATAGTTAGGTTCTTGGGTTATTTAGGTTAGTAAATCTAATATATATTTTAATCTTAGTATTTTGTTACTCCCATGTAATATTTAGGAATATTTAGTTTACATTGCTTTTATCTCTCTTATTTTATTATAGGAGCTATTACAAGCTCATATTCCTATATAAATATGAAACTCTGCTATGTATCTCATAGTTGGAATGAATATAATTTGATTATTCCTCCATAGAAATATATGACTAACCCATTTCTTGGCAAGAGAAGTGGGCAGGATTTGGAATGTTATTTATGGAGAGGAAATCCACAATGTGGATGCTCATTGTACTAAATTTTAATGATGAATTGAATTGTGAAGAATAAAACCTTATTTTGTCCCCACCCTAATATGTGAACTCATTCATGAGAGGTATCTGAAAGTGTGGAGAAATAAGTGCTAATTTCCCCCACTATGGTAAGTGAGCTAAATTTGATAAGTGATTTGTAAATGTGGAGAAACAATCCCTAATTTTCCCCCTATGGTATGTGAACTGACTCTAAGAAGTATCTGTAAATATGGATAAAACCACCTACTTTCCCCCACTCTATTATTTGAACTAAGTTTGAGAAGTAATTTGTTTGGAGGTCAAGAATATAGCTCAACCTTCTTAATCTAAGTCTAGTGATAATCTATTGATCAACCATTAAAATCATCTATATGACCCAACATGGTGAAATATTGAGGACATCCTAGTGATAATGTGAGTGTAATCTAATAATTTGAATGTAGATAAAATGGTATAATGTGCCATTTCATCTCTATAATTGGTGGAATATTATGAAATTGAGGACATGTGCTCTATATCATTCCCCCAAACATGATATATAAGTAATGTAATTATGTGTCCAATGTATAAAATTATATCCATAAAGGGATGGCATACCATATACGTGCCCCCATAGTCATAATTTGAGTCTAGAACAATGTTGAAACCTAGTGTAAAATCTGAGAATGTGAACCAATATATTGAAAGACCATGAAACCATGTGAATTTAAGTCAACCTGTGTGTCTAAAAATTTGATCCAACTTGTGTATCTAAACATATGGATCAATCTAAACCAATCCGATTCAATCTATTTGTTTGAGCCAACCTATGTATTTGAATCCTTCTATATCTAGGTATCTAAATTGATGTGAATAGTGTATGTATGCCCCCTTTCGGTGAGAGAGTTAAGACTATGGTAAGGGTTTCAAGCCAAAATTGATGTTCGTAAGCATGTTAGTGATAGTTAGCATGGTTAATATGAACATATCATTTATTATTTAGACATTTTTAACATAATTGATTTTAGAAATTGGGGCCAATATAGTCTTGTGGTCTATAGTGAGTTTGTTAAGGAAACATATGTTTTGTCACTTTATAGAGCCAAATTGATTAGAATAGTAGTGTAATTAGAAATGTGTGGGGATGATCAAGTCTCATTCATAAGAAACATATTAAAAATTAGAGATATGATTCCCAAGATATCATGTTTAGAATAATATAGTATTAGTTGGTGAAATTTGTGTACAAGGTTAACCTTAGGTAGGTGGAATTTTTAAAACATGGATTAGATAGATTAGTTTATTGGTTTGAGAATCATTTTAATCCATTAACTTGAGATAAATTTTTAATCTAAGCTTAGAAACATGTTGAGGAGACAAGGAGTGAATGTGACCCACTACAAGGAGGTGAGAGCACTCATCTAGGCTAGGGAGGAGGTTACCCTAGTAAGGAACCTATCATTTTCCCTATTTTTAAAATACTTATTACTTTTTTCATAATTTTTAGTGAAAATTTGGTAGTTTAAGGCCCTATTTAGGAGGATCATGTTAGTGTCCCTAAGACTTCATTAGTGTCTTGGGATGTCATGCTACCATCCTGGGTATAGTGCCACTATCCAATGCTACTATCCTAGGTGCAATGTTAGTTTCCACTAGAGCTAATTTTTCTAGTTTTTATTCTATTTTATATTTAATTACTATTAATACATGTTTATTTTTCATTTAAAGATGTAAATACAAAAAAATTCTATGTTTTTTAGGTAGATGCACGTATGAGGGAGTTTTAAAGTGGCTAGAGGATGAATTTAGATCAATATCAATTGAATGAAATTTAGGTGGTAGATAAAACATGAGAGTGAAATGATTGATATAACTAGTTTAGGCCATGTGTCATCACTTGATTTAATTCATTAAGACTACCATATCATAGTGAGGGGAGATCACTATGATATTGGATGATGTCTATAGGATACTGATATTACACAATATTAGTCAATGGGTAGTGTTACATCAGGTTACTAGAGATATAACTATATAAAGGGTCATGATTTACTTTATAACTATTCCAATAAGGACCCATTGGCTAGTGAATTATAGTTATGTGTTTTTTCTTTGATTATTATGTAATGTTCCATGGTTTTAAATGTTTTTGGTGTTGTTACTTGATTCATTTATTGATATGGATAAGAGTGGGATATCTATTTCATATATGATGCATGGTATAGTATAAGATTTAGAGGATTATACAGCCTTATACTCATGGGGTCACACTATCCTAGTCCATTTATACTAATATTTTTACCATTTTACTTAGGCATTGTGTGTGGGTGGCATTGGGTATATGAAATTATTACATTATTTAGATTATGATCATATCTTAGTGGCTAGAGTAGAGGGGTTTTCATGTATGGATTAGGCCCACCCAAATATGTTTGTATAGAGATGGATTAGTATGACTCATGTGAAATTCAGGATCATAATGAATTATTGATAGGCATTGGATCGATTGATAGTTGGAGACATTATTTGGAGACCCTACAAGGGCTTTCAGGGGTGTCCTAAGGATGGTGTTTAACTAAGACAAGCTTGAATGAGTTGTTGGTTGCATGAACTTTGGGTCAATGTGTTTAATATATTTCATTATGATTAGGTAACATGATAGTTTGGTGTTATTTAGGATGTGACACCTACACCATGGGTATGGTTGATAAGTTATTGGGTACCATTAAGGGTAGGTACTAGGTTGAGACCCACAACTACTAATTTTTTTCTAATTATAGTGATGGATTGAGACATAGTGCTCAATATACTTGATGTTGATGATGGAAGAGTGACTGATGCCTATATATTATGGTGGAGGAAACACATATGGCCAGAACTATTTTTAGGAGATGGGCTTATCATGTAGGATGTATTAGATCTAGATCATATCATTATGGATTTTTATGTTTTGTTTAGTTTAGTGTTTGACTTATCTATGAAATATCTAATGCATTACATTGGTATGTGTAGGTCTAGGAGATGATGAGTACTAGGAGACCACTATTGAGGATATGATACAAGAGCTGACATGGTATATCCTTAATGACTTTTTGGGTGATGGGCTAGTGGAAAAGACCATAGGAGTTGTATGCATTCATTCCCACCTTTTTTATTGAGTGGTCATTTGTACTATTGCATATAGGTGAGAAACTAATGATGGAGATGAGGCACATGCTAATTAAAAAAATAAACTATTCCCCCACTTGGCATTCTAGGTGAGGTAGGTGGTAGTATCAAGGATGACTACATTTATTTATAGTTAGAGCAAGTAGAACTGATGGCCAAGGTGGTAATACTATAGGATAGAGAGTAAAATCAAGTCTCGATTAATATCTAGAGGGGATGTGGGGGCATATATTTTTAGTGTTGATGTATCTAAGAGTGAGAATGAGGAGGGTGGTATTGGTGATAAAACATTGATTATTGAGTGATTGTGTATTATTGTATAAAAATTATTTTGAATTATATATATGGACTGTTTGTTACATGGGTATTGTCTTATATTACATTTTAATTTGTGGCATTATTTACTTGAGTAATTATTTTGGTTGTATTTATTGCTTATGTTTTGATATAGATATGTATTTGTTTAGATAGGGAATTGTAATTTATTTCTCATATGTATATGGATTTTGGATTTGATATGTATATCAAATTAGTAATATTAGTTGTTAGTTGTTATTTGTTATAGAAGCATCATAGTATAGCTGAGTGTGGATCATTTGATTATGTTCTGAACTATATGAATCTTGTTGACATGTTAAACAAGTGACCATACTATTGATTTTATGTAAGCATATAATTAAACTTAGAACTAATATTTTTCATGGCGCATTGTTGGTAGTTAGATGTGTAAACTCTGTAGCAAATAACTTAATTAGTTATCATACTAACATTTTGCTTTGATTTTTGTGATTATTTACTAATATCTTTATTGGTGGTTGAACTAAAACTATATTCTAATCTCCATGATTTTTGCCAAATATCTTAATCGGTGGTCAAAATGAAATTATGTTATGATCTCTATGATTTTTTTCCAAATATTTTAATCAATAGTCAAATTAAAATTATGCTCTAATCTTTGTGATTGTTACCAAATATCTTAATTAGTAGTTGAACTAAAATTATGCTTTAATCTCTATGACTATTTCCAAATACATTAATTGGTGGTCAAACTAAAAAGGTGCTCTAATTTTTGTGATATTTTATAAATATATTAATTAGTGGTCAAATTAAAATTAGTGGTGGGGTTGATTTATATTTTTAACCATGTTTTTATAATTATGTTAATCTCTATGAAATGGTTATCATCTCTAATGAATATGTGGTGCATAAGATCTCACATAAGTAGGTGTCCTAGAAACCACATGGCTCATATGATGAGTAACCAATGGTTCCTTAAAATGAACATCCTTGGATAACTTAATCATATAAGAGTGTGATATAGGAGAGTGTGGAGAAAGATATATTGATGCCCCTTGTATGAATGGTATAATGCCTCTATCAACACATTGGTCATTACAATCTTTGAGTGCATAATAATTTTTGTCTGAATGTCCATTGATTAAGTGATAGTTACAATTCTTCATTGTAAATGATGTGATGATGGCAATTATTAGGAGGAAGTGTGATCATTTCCCTATCTAATAATTTAGGTAAAATACTATAATTCCTATCTTTATCTAAAAACTATATAGCCCCTTTGTTGGTGTCTTGTACTCTATTTACTATGATAGATGGTCTGTGAAGTGGATCTTTTCCTTTATTGAGTATCTTGATTAGTTATTTTTTATCCACATTTTACTTACTCATATGTGTATTAGGTTCTTGTACCATAATGGATGACCATGGCCATGAAAGAGCTAAATATAAATCTACCTCTAAATCTATCTCTACTAGTCCCAACTTCTTCTCTAATGCCATAATTGTGTTACATAGATGCCAAAATGATTTAGATGTATAATATAGTAATTTATCCTTAGGAGGGAGTATGAAACCTCTAGAAAATATGTATTTTACCTATAAATATATTCAATAATATATCAACCATTTCATGCATTGGATCATATAATGTAATCACTCATTGTTTCTAACTTACCCTAGTGTAGTGAATGTAACCTCTCATATGTGACTCAAGGTTCCTTATTATATATGTAGTGCATGAGAAAGACTTATTTAAACTCATCATATGTATGTAGTGAACCACTGGTGAGTGAATGATGAAACCAAATTAATGCCTCAACCTTTAGAGTCTTGAAATAATTATAGGAGAATCAAATTTCTAGTGACATGGGCCATAACTTTCCTAAAAGATTTAAGGTGCAAGTATGGGTGTCAATGTCTATTTAAATTTTATAATATTGGTATCTAAAACTACTTTGGTAACTTTGTATTGAATATTCTACATGGGATAGTATTTTCATGAATAGCATTATCATCAACCCAATAGCAGTATGTTTTAATTTATAGGGTGAGTCAGTTTACTTGTTATTGTAAAGCACCCACAAGGTGCATCAAAGAGATTGACACTTATGAAGGTATATTAACATCATCAATAGGTTCATTTAACTATTGAATCTTATTATTAATATTATCCATTTGTACACTACATGGGGATTGATTTAACTTATTTGGGAATAATGGAGTTTTATTCTTATTTTAGTTAAGGGTCTAGATTAATAAATTAGTACATAATATAGCAATAAATACAGTCTTGAGTAACTATTTGTTTTTTTCTCATATTTAAAAATATAAATAAAAAAGAAGAGATATAGCTTATCTATAAAATAGATTGAGATATCCAATACAGAGGTTGAAAATAATTGTGCAGGACTAGGAAGGTGTCATAAACCTAAATCTATATTTTTTTGGGTGAAAAGATAAGAGTACCAAAAAGTGGAAACATTGGTGTTCATCATTATTTTCTATTCCTACTATTGTTATCCAAAATAATCATAGAGACTTAAATTTTTTTAGGTAATTGCATTATGCATATGAAATATCAAGTTCTAGTTGTCAATAAAACTCACTATGGAGTTGATTTTATCTTCAAACTCTAACCCTCCATCATGCTTGATAAGAAAATATTTGAGTCATTTGAGAAAGAGGGGGATTAGTGTGAAAGATGTACTAAATGTGAAATCCACACCCCTTGTGTGGGAATGATACCTACATACAAATACTTTGAAGAGGAATCAAGCCATATGTAGTTCTCCCACCTAGTGTGCTTTGTGCAATCGTGTGATGTGGATGCAAATTACAAAGTTATAGTATTTGAGATGGTTAGGGATTGGTATGTGGATTTGAGTATGTTTGGAATTTTGTTGGCTGACTATGTATAAAGAATAGGGAAGTTTAACTTAGTGATTTATTTGTATTATTTCTTGCTTTTTAAGTTTGGTCACCTCCCTTATAAATGATATTTGAGTGGGCTTTTATATAGAACAATTGGTCATGGGTTAGATGTATTCATGCTAGGAAAGCCTAATTAATGATAAGGATTAGATGAAAATAACCATTGGGGATCAAAGTGAAAATAGATAGGACTACCAAAAATGGGACACTTCTTTATGGGGCACTATATTCCAAATAGTAGGCTCCTATCATAAAGTCTCGAGACCTAGGAGATTAAGATTGGTATGGGGAATAATATCTGGCTAAGGTGAAATGGCCATTCAAAAGGTTATGGATGACTGGTAATGAGAAAAAAGGTGTCTATAAGGGTTGTAAAAGCATGAAAAAAAGACCTATGAATGGGTCATCTCAAGCCACACTCAAACTACCAATTTGGAAATTTTATATGACTATATTTTCCCTTTTATTCTAGTTATGTAATAAAGCAAAACATTAGGATAAAGGAAAAATAGAAAGTGTACCTAAAAATATCTACAAGGGTGAAGCCCATGAAGATGTTTGATGATGAGTGTGTGTAGAGGGATCATAATTTGAAGCATAACTATGAAAGATAAAATGAGTATATCAATTCTTAATAGACATGTTATGTTTAAAATAAGAATGTATAAAGGCTAGGTAAAAGAGAAAGAAAGAAAAAGGAATGAATACACCTCATCAGGTGTGTGAACTAATACAAAACCTATTGTGATGTTGAGTGATGCTAAGTGATGTTGGGTATGTGTTGTACCATGATTAATATCATGAACAAAGTTGAGTGCTCAATTCCTTGAGGGTGGCTCTAGAATGCAAAGGCTAACTCTTTGGATCCATCATCACCCAATATGTAGTGAATCTATGTGATCCTACATGTGTTAATTGATGTTTGTACTATGTGTCCAATCCATTTGAGTAGGTGGCTCAAGAATATAAAGGCTAGCTAGTCCTTTGTCTCCATTATTGCCCACTAAATGTGAACTATGAACTGATATTAGTATGAATGTGTGTCATATGAGATGGATTATGAATCCCATGAATGTTTTGTAATTTGATAATGTGGTATGGATAGTTGAATGTGTACTAAGAACTAGGCCAATCTTGGCCACTTTGAAAGGTGGATATTAGGCTTGTATGAAATCCACTCTAAAATTGAGAACTAAGCTTATATGAAAGCCACTTTAAAATGATACCAACCACCTATAGATGGAATAAGGCATGTAACTACTAAGAATACTTGGGTAATACAATGAACTAGAAAGAAAATAAGAAAAATATGTCGTGCACATTACCCCCAATCACTAATGTGTGTAACATGGATTCTAATCTAGAATTTATACTAATTACCCAATCTAAAATTGGAAGTGAGAGCCATCATGTTGCACATGATGCCCCTATATCTAGATAATCTAAGTAAATTTTTATTGAAACTACACAATCTAAACTAGATTCTAGTTAACAAAATATTAATTAACCTTACCTTTCTTTCTATTTCTAAAAAAATTACATTTTTGGTTGTTTGGATAGGAACACTAAAAAGTGGACACTTTACTATAGGGCACTATAGTCCAAATGGGGTGCTCCTATCCTTTACTATTTTTTATGATTGCTATGTCTTTGTCCTTATTTTTATGGTCTATTCTACATGTTTTGAATTTTGATTATTTATTTAAGTGTTCTAAAAATTCATTTTGACTGGTAGAGGTCTCTGATCTCTATGAAAAAACACCTATTTATTTCCCCATCTTTTGAGGGTAGGAATGAAGACACTAGAATTACTACCCTTAAAATAAAGATCCCTACAAGTGTGTTATGCTATGAAATACATGATATAACAATGATAATCCAAAATATCTCTCAATATATATCATAGTTTATATTGGAGATTATTAGATTAATAAGGATATGCCTAGATAGATGTAACAATGTAATAACATGTGCAGCTTACTAAACTAAAACTAGAAATCTAGTTAGTTGTTAAGGAGGGATGGAGCATGACATCCATCATGGCATCTAAGAAGTCAAGATAATGTATGATGTGTATTATGGCATTAAAAACAATTGAGAAGCAAACAAGAAAACAAGCAACTAAGTTAAGAATCAAGAATCATACAAAATAGGCCAAGGGGCCAAGCAAATAAGGGACATGGGTACATGTCACTCAAACTATGAAATCAAGCATACAAGGCATGTTCAAATTCCCACATACACATACAATTAAAAACAAGTAAGATTGGCATGAGGGCCACAAGAACATAAAAGAGTATAAGAAAAGGACATTTATAAATTTCTTAAGGCACACACAAGTAAAAAAATAGGAACTAAGAAATACAATAACATCTAGATACTCAAAGTAAGAAAGGAAGTCATGTAAATAATGGAAATACTATTGCATCTAAATAATCAAAGCAAGAAGTGAAAGTATAAAAAACATGTAGTAAATGACTAGGTAGATGCTAAGAAATACACAAGTGTGATATACTAGTGAGTGTTTATAGAATAATCTATGTAAGCTAGTAATTAATGTACATCAACATGATAACTATAGTGTGTGGTGTATGAATGACATAACCTAGATGGTTTAGTCATGTAGAAGATGCCCTTGGTGGGTAGATATGTTGATGTATGTCTTGAATGTAAAAGTAGGATGCCCCTTCAATGGGTAGAGTGAAACAATCAAGGTTATAGGTGTCACTACACACACTAAAATAAGATCAATATAAACATGGTAATGTACATAAATCGACAAAAAATAACATATAACAATAAAATGTAAGTCTAGCATGGTAGTAGAAATGTAAAGTATGGATAATGCATATAATTGAAAAGTTTTTGGTGTTTTGAGTTTTTTGAATGTTTTTGTATTTTGACATGTTATATTATTTTTGGTATTTTGAAATATTTTATTATTTTTGGTGTTTTTAAATAATATATGTACAAGTAATCATAAGTAAAATGTGTACAAGAAATCAAAAAGAAACTATGTACAAGTAAGCTGAAAAATTATGTACAAGTATAAAGAAACTATGTACAAGTAAGCTTAGAATTTTTGTACAAGTAGAAAGAAACTATGTACAATAATGTGAGTAAATTAATATGTAACAATGATGTAAAATACTAATCTAGATGGGGTAAAGGGTTTAATGATAGAGCCCATTGGGGATGGACATGGAGGAAGGGACTGCATGCATATCATGAATTTAAGGACATCCAAGTAATAAATTGTAATTGAGGTCATTTGACATAACTTGGCAAGTAGTTGGTAATGTCTTGGGTCCCAAATTAATATTGAGTGTTATTTAACCCATGAATTTTCATGGAATATTATCAAAACCTCTGATTTTCATGTCAAAATAGTCTAGATCTGTAGGTTGTATATTAAGACATTTGAGAAACAAATGTTGAATCCTGAAAATAATCGGCTAACACTCTTTTTACCCCTATATAATTAATTCTTAATTTAATATAAATGGGTATATGTTTTTAAATTATGTGACATAGGGGTAAATACTCTTTCTCAAAGGAAATATGCTCTTTAGTCCATTCCATTGTGTTCATGATAGAGGCGATATAAGCTAGTTGAATAGAAATAGGAACTTTAGTAGTATAAAGGGATATACACAACACATATTTGTAAGCATCCAATCATTGAAGGATCTCAAGAACTAAAACTATATCAAAAGGTGTACTAACCTGATTAATAAAGATATATCCATGGGTATAATCAACCTACCTATATTTATAAACTTGGGTGATAGCATGTACCACATGATTTACTATAAGTATAGAGTTGGTAGTAGGTGCGAGATAAGATCCAGGTGAACCAAGTTTAAAAGGAAGAATAATATATATAACCTCTAGTGATTTCTTATGTCTAGTAGTGATAAGGAGATACTCAAAAGTAGTTAAAGAGTTAGATACATCTAGGTAGAAACTATGTATGTGGGATACAATTAATGTAATTAGAGTTATAAGTTGTATATAAATATGATTATAAAGAACATTATACATGAGAGATATCAAATAAGGGATAGAGAGCATGTAACTTTGCATTAATGCATAAAAATCTTTAACTTTTAACATGACATTTGTAACATGTTTATCAAGATAGATTTGAAAATTATCATGCATGAGAGAGAGAGAGAGAGAGAGAGAGAGAGAGAGAGAGAGAGAGAGAGAGAGAGAGAGAGTTTATAAATAAATTTCTTAATATCATCCCATATTAGAGAGAGAGAGAGAGAGTATGTAAAAGAAATAATCAAACCATGTATTAAAGAAAAGTAAACATTTCTTTAAAGGAAAGGGATAGAAATTAGTAAGGAATATTTCCTAGGGTTTCTATGATTTTTGTGCACAAGCAAAGTAAGTCGGGTTCACCAAATGATTTAACTTATTTGGAAATAATGGAGTTTTATTCCTGTTTTAGTTAAGGGCATGGATTAATAAATTAGTATATAATATATCAATAAATATAGTCCTTATTTGTGTAACTATTTGTCTTTTTCTCTTTTCTAAAAATAAAAATAAATAGGAATAAATATAACTTAGCTAGAGAACAAACTAAGATAGCTAATACAGAGGTTGAAAATGGATATGTAGGAATAGGAAGGTGTCATAAACTTGAATTTGGATTTTTTTAGGTATAAGGATAGGATCACCTAAAAGTGGATGCTTTAGTGTCTAATGGTGTTTTTCATTCCTATTACTATTGTCTAAACTAAGCACAGAGACCTAAATTTTTTTTAGTAGTTTCACTATGCTTGTGTGAGAATGCTTGTGAAAGATCAAATGTTGGTTGTTAATGGAACTCACTATGGAGTTTATTTTGTCTTCAAACCCTAAAAATCTATCATGATTGATAAAATGACATTTTAGTCACTTGAGAAAGAGGGGACTTAGTGTGAAATATGTATTGAATGTGTAATCCACACAGCTTGTGTCAGCACACTACTTACATACCAATACTTTGAAGAGGGATTAAGCTATATGTAGTTCTCCCACCTAGTGTGCTTTGTGCAATAGTGTGATGGAGATGTGGATTCCAAATTGATAATATTTGATGTGGCTAAGGATTGGTATGAGGATTTGAGTATGTTTGTAGCTTTTTTGGGTGATTGTGTAAAAATAATAGGGAAGTTTTCCTTAGTGCTTTGTTTATATTATTGTTTTCTTTATAAGTTTTTGTCACCTCTCTTGTAAATGAGCTTTGAGTGGGATTTTATAGGGAATAATTAGTCATGGGTTAGATGTATTCATGTTAGGCCAACCTAATTAAGGATAAGGACTAGATGAAAATGATAATTGGGGATCAAAGTACAAATACATAAGACCACAAAAAATGGGACACTTTTCTATGGGGAGATATAGTCTAAATGGGGTGCTCCTATCCTATAGGATCATGACCTAGGGAAATAGGATTGGCATAGGGAATACTATCTAGCTAAGGTGGAATGACCATTTAAAAGGTTCTAGATGGCTGGTTATGATAAAAAAAGGTGTCTATAAGGGTCTTAAGAGGATGTAAAAAGGACCTATGGATTGGGTTTCATAATCCACACTTAGACTACTAATTTGAACATTTTATATGACTACAGGGACCTTTGGTTTTACTCATAGTAACCTTTGAAATGGTGATAGCTTAGACCTGGTGAAAGGGAATTGGACTATCACCCTTTAGAAGGTTTGGATGAGAAATTATTTATATTATAATAATGGGGGTTGAGGGAGTTTCATTAGTATCTCTTATTTTGTTAATTTGTAAATAAGTATCACCTACTAGTGGAATAAAAGATACATTATTATCATGCAAATGTAAAATGTGTAAATTATGAACATAAGTATAATTTTAATTGCATTTATTTGAAGGCATATATAATTTGAACTAGCATTTTATAAGAAATCACTTTTAACATGAGATATGGGTGAAATTTAGAGAGAACTAGAATGAATAGACTCAATGTCTTCTTCCCCAATATCATAGTAATCATAATTATTCCAAGGTTCATCAAAATTAGAGTTTAATTCAATTGTAGAGGTAAGAGTAGAAGAATTATCATTCACATGATCAATAAGAGAGAGTATAAGAAGATTTTAAATTTTGTATACTATGAAATATATCATGTGTAGGTGAAATGTGATGCATGTCTTCACTAGCTATGAGTGGAATGCATGTACGATCATTATTTTCAATCTTGGACTAAAGGGTAGGATAAGTAACAATTATATTTTAATTGGTCACATTATGACATGTAGGATAAGAGTTAAAGATATTTGAATTATCTACTTTTTTCATAGAATCATCGTGTTGAGTTTGAAATGTAAAATAAGGTGATAAAATAATATCATCCACTCTAGTTTGTGTATCAGTAAAAGGTGCAATATCATTTATACATGATTTTTAAAATTGAATTGAGAAGGGTAAAGAATATTAATTTATCTTTTATATATTGATTAAATCATGCAAAAGTGGATTTCATTTATTACACTTACATTGTTTTAATTTGAAAAAGGAGGTATAAAAAGTGGTTGAAAAGCTAGTATCACATTGGAATAAAAAGCTACCAATAAGAGGATACTTTGGCACTATATTTTTAGTTGGATTTTGGCAAGTAGGAGAAGAGAGAGAGGAAAGGGAAGAAGATGCATATAATTTATCTTGCTCAATAATTTTTTTATCATGTTCATAGTGATCATCATAGCCACTACTATAAAAATAATCATCATCATCATTATAGATGAAATCATTATCATGTGCTAATGTGAAATCTTGAAAATTTATTCATTAATTCTTATAATTATGAGAAAAGGTTATAAATTCATCAACTGGGTGAGGGTCAAGAGGCTTCTTGGATGTCATTTTAAATATCTCTAAAAAGGAGAATGTAAATAATGAAAAACAATCATATAATAGGTAGAATGTAATCTAACATAGGTATATTTGAAAATATGTTAAATATTCATCCCAATGAATGGGAAAAATGATTATTTTATTACAAACCATAAGGACTAATATTTGGATGTATAGGGACCTATTATGTGGATCTAGGTTTTTTGAGGGTATTTAAGACAAAATTTTAAATTATATTAAATTAATGAAACCTTGTTAGATGACTTATTTGGATTGGTTAGGTTGTGAAAAAATTAGGAGAAAATTAAAATTTTATAAATGCTAATTTATTACACAAAAATGGAGAAGGAAAACCCTAGGATGGAAGTAGGGTTTTAAGAAATATTATAATTAAGTTGGGTATAAAAAATGCATTAACTATTTAGGACTTAGACATGTAAATCCTAGGTTGTTAAAGGGGTTGGGTATAGAGGGTAAATTCAAACAAATATTGAAAATAGAGATATCAAACCAATTTACTTGAGATGTATGCACAATGAGAAAATCAACTTATCTAGAGTGAAACAAGTGTCATTATTTGTTAGGAAGGATAAAAAAGGCTTAGATATTAGTTAGTAATTATTCATTCTAAAACTATAGTGCATTGTGCTAGTGTCCAAGGTAACATGCTAGTGTTTGATGGAGAAACTAATTAAGACTTCCATAGATTAAAAATAATAAAACTTTGGGTTGTGGGATGATACAATTATGTGATAAAAAACCCTTGTTATCCTAACCATTATGTATATTAACCCCAATGATAGGGGTCCTAGATCACATTTAATTCTCCCTTAGGGAACATGCATAATCAACATGCATGGTATGGTAGAATGACTTTCACTTGTTCCGTTATTTGATCAAGAATGTAAGTTTATGTGTGTTTTTGAGTAATATGCAACATGATAAGCTATAATATTGACTAATTTTACGTAATTATGTGCCAAAATAGTAAGTACTAGATGTAAAATTCCTTGTGAGGCTCTTTATATAGAAGGAAATTTGATTTGAATATAAGACCCTTGTTATTTGGCCCAAAAGACACAAAATAAAGATAAAATCATAAGAGAAGGCTCAAGGAAATGTGAAGACCCAAAACATGATGAAAAAGTGACCATTGAACACTAGTTATAAAATATATACTACTACATTTCAATAGTGTCTAAGACTATGCTAGTGTCCTCAAAACATAAAACTAGGTGAAGATTGTGGAAAATAGGCTAGGGGGCCTGTGACTAGGATGGGATGACATAAGACCACTAGGGGTGTATAAAAAATGTAAAATAAGTCATATTAAATATCAAAAGACCTAAATTGACCATGCAAATAAGATTAACATACATCACTAAGACCTTCATATGAAAGAACAATAAAAGATATATACTTGTGTTTGCTTGACCAAATTAGGGTGTGTACATCCCCTGAATCATTAAATCCCACCTAAATATTACCTATGAAATAAGAAATATCCATCCAATTTAGTCATGACTAGAGCCAGTATTCATTTGGATCTCTTATTATTGGCACCCCTTTCCATGGAGTCACAAATGTTTTGACTTTAGTTGCTCGAATAATTCCAAATTCCCCAAATGTTACAAAGGTAATATTAGTAATTAGTGTTATAGTCTCTAGTGTACTAACTCCTAGCCCAGTAATTATTGTGGCCTTTATAGTGCCCATTCCCCCTAGTGTTCTAGCTACATATGTAACCACTATGCCCCCAAGTGTAATAATCCCTACTCTAAGTGACCAAACTCCCCCTGCACCTATGTTATATAGTTTCCCTTTAATATCAATGCATGTCCATTCCTATAAGCATCCCACTAACCTGGGCATAAATAAAAGATAATTATGAATCTTAATAGATAAATGTCATAAGGATTCACACTCTTTATAGTTCATTATACCTTCATCCCTATTTGATTTAGCATGAACATACTTGAAGCTAATTATACATATGTAAATTACAAGTGACTTTATAGATGTTTACTAGCATCAACATATCAACTTGGCTTAATAACCTCTCTTTGTAACTTACCCTCTCTTGCCTATATTTCCTTTTAATGTATAATTTATTTTGATTTACCTCTTATGATTCGATACTTGTTTTATAACCATCCATATTGAATTATCATAATTATGCTATAATCCCAAGCCTATTGTAGTGTTTTATTAACATATTTAAGATTTGTGTGGAGATAGTGCATGCATTGAGATAAATTTATGTAGGCTAAACTAATATCATAATACATGAAAATCATGCCTTGTAATACACTATCTATAATCCTAAAATGAGAGGGTAAAATTCCCCTTAGTACGTTGGCCTTTGGGGCACCCAATCTCATGGATACATTTAGAGATACCAACATAAAATGTTATTATAAGGATTGGAAACACTGTAACATGTGTAATAGTCACCATCCTTTAGTATACATTAGTCATAACTCAAATTTAATCCTTCATAATTTATCATTAGATGTAATTTTTATTTTTTTATGTTGTTATTACTACCATTAGGAACATCCAGATGACTTAAGACCATAACATGTGGACCAAGAACTCATTTAGTCAACTAGTTTACATAAATTCATAGCCTATCCCACCTCAATATCCTAATCATTTATCTATTTCACCCATGGCTTGGTTAGTCATATCTATCATCAAAAATACTAAAGTTATACATGACTTTTTAATCAACCCTAAAATTTATTGATTGTGCTCCATACCTAATGGGACCCACACAACTGAATAAAACATCATTTCTTATAATACAACCCTCATAATCTTGAATTTTGAACACAAGGATGTATCATGTATTCTTTTCCCATTTAACTTACAAGATATTATTTATTTCTATTATTTGAACCTCCCTAAATACTCCATAACCAATGTGGACTAGTTAAGTACTACCTTCTTAGCACAATTTGGAAAAGTCATATAACCTAGTGTGATCTATTATAAATTTGATAGCATGAGAAGATAATACAATAGTCCCATTATAAAATTTAATTCTAGGTTCTACAAGATTATTATTGGATCATAATCCTATAAAAACCAAATAGTCATCAAGATTTTGAAATGTATAAGAATGATTTGGATCCTTGGACAATTATGTTTGTGTGAAAACACCCCACCATGGTAGAGTTACCACTAGATTATGTTGAATCCATTAAAGTAGAAAATAATATAAACACCAAATTCAAGATGATTCCATTTTTTACTAGTGTCATTCCTATTGTCTCTACCTTAAAATTATCCCCATTGTGAATTAGAACATGCCAATGCCCAACCCAATACCTATGATTAATTAGCTACCCTTAAGGCAGGTTGAACCTAGCTAAGATATATGTTTCCTTTGACTAACTAATGATGAAGCTATGTCCCAATTTACTAGCCAAGCCTTAGTTCAAGTTATTAAAAACATCAAAAGTGTACCCCAAGAATATGATAAAAATGAGTTGGAATCCATAAAAAACATGGTTTAGAAACATAAAAATGACTTATTAGGGTTTTAGAGGTATGTTAGAAACACTAATAGGTAAAAATATGATATAAACTTCACATGCTAGAGATATAACCATCACTTGAGCCATTATAATAACCCCCTTAAGCCTTAATCTAATAAGTTTATAGAGATCCAAATTTATGAATTAGCCTTGTGAAACTAGTGCAAAGTACATAACACTACCCAATATGGGGATATATATTGCATTGAGTTTTGCACCACCATTCATATGTCTTAGAGGGAAATTTGAAAAATATGGGGTGGTCCCAAACCTCCAAAGCTCCAAAAATTCACTTGATAACCCTATAACATTGAGATATTCATATGTTTATATTGTATTAGAGACTCTCAAATGCCCTATCCATGAAGATAATGAACCTGAAGAAGCCACCAATGAGGTTCATGTTTTTAAGTATTATTATAGAAATACTTGTGTTAAAGATATATAAAAAAACATCAACCCCTCACAAAATCCACTCCTCTAAATAATGGTGCTACCCCTTTAGACCCTATAGATAATAATGACCCCCCACCTCCAAATGGTAAGATATATCATGTATAATCATAGTCCATACCCAAAAAAATAGATATAACATAATATAGAACATGAAAAATATCAAGGTAAATAACACATGTATGAATTGGCTTAGATCTCTACACAACATATTATTCTCTCAAAATAATTTACTAGTAGACCAGTCCAACCCAAATAGAAGGAAATGCACACCAACATGATGATACATAAGAATAATTTGAGGTTCCTTTACTCTTACTCATAGTCCACATATTTGGAAAGAACTTACATAACTACCTAGTTGATCAAGGAGCCTCAAAATAATTCATGGCTACTAGAATCTGTAAAAGGTATGGATTGGCCCTAATCAAGTCTTAAAAAATAGTGGTCTAGTTAGATAAATCTGAGGTCAAAGTCATAGGTGAACTCTTGAATGTTTATATGTAATTAGATTATAAACTTAGAGTTCAACAGTTCATAGACATCTATGTGGTTGAAATATCATAGGCATATAGAATGATATTAAGAATAAATTAGTTTAAAACCTTAAATGTGTACATGGCTACATATTTTTCACATATGTGGCTACATTGGAGAGGTGTTATTGATCAAATCCAAATTGATAAATAATCTCAAATGAAATATATGATCATTGAGTACAATTCCATACATTAAATAGAAAAAATATTATCAATTGACATAAGCATCTATACTCTATCTACAGACCCATTCAAGGGCCAAACTAAATAATTATCTTAGCCATTAGGCGTATGGTCCTTTTTCTTTGATGGCACCTCCTTCAAAAAAGGTTATGGGATAGGAGTTATTTTTATCATTATACAAGGAAAGTGACATTAGGCCACTTATAGAGTGTAATTCCCCTATAATGACAATCTTACATAATATGAAACCTTGATTCTAGGCTTGAAATGCACCATAAAACACAAGGTTAAGGAATTATAATCATTTAGAGACTCTAATATGTATTCAAATAGGCTAACAGTAAGTTCCAACGTAAGTTATCTTATATAAATAAATATAAAAATTGAGCATAGGATTTAATCAAAACATTCATCACTTTTAATGTGATTTCCATAAAACAAGGTCACATAATCTTTATCCACCTCTTCTAAAAATATTTCTCCACTTGATAGCTCTAAGCTAAAAAAATTATCCATAGAGCTAGTACTTTGTCCTTTAGTCTCAAAGAAAATTTATAACTTCGACATTTTTTATTATGATCACCATATCCTAGATTTCTTAAACAACATAAGGGTATTTATTGTCTAGATCATAGAATAAAAAATAAAAAAACAACATCCTAAATAATGACCATGTTTAATATGTGATCATGAATTTAAAATAAACTTGCATCCCAAAAGGCATTATCTTCATTGAAAGAATATTTGATTTAGGTAAATTGGCTGGGATGATTGATAGAATAACCTATGATGACCAATGACCTAAAAACATCAAGATCAGGTTAGTAAATGATCCTAATAATGTCAACATTATAATGGATTATACTAGGATTGAGATAGAATATCTTTAAAAAAATTACTTCTGTGATATAGATATGTAATTGCCTAGAATTTTGATGACCTTAAAGTTTTAATCCCAACATGATAACACACACCATCCCACATAGGAAAGATCAAAAACCTTTTTGTAAAAGACAAAAATATTTGACTATAATTTTAGAGAATCTCATTTATAAATAGGTCCATAATTTAATCTATATTGAAATCATATTCCTAATTCATCATTATACATGGGTGGCCAATCTAGTGCCTATTTATAATAAAAATGGGGAAATCAAAATCTACATCTAATTTCAAAATATAAATTGAGCCTCTAAGATAAATAATTAACCCTACCATCCCTAGATGAAGTTATTTATATGTTGAGTGGTTCCTAGATGATGTCTTTCTTGGATAAATTCTTGAGCTAAAACCAAGTCTTAGTTAACCATGAAGATAGGATCTAGAATACCTTCACGAGTAATTTTAGCACATTTTATAATAAAATAATTCCATTCATCTTAATTAATTTTGGGGCCACATTACAGAGAGTTATGGAATTCACTTTCCAAGGTATAATAATAAAATGCTTCATAATATGCATGGATGACTTGACAATTTTTTAAAATGCACATTCGATCACATTCACAACCTAAAAAGTTTTTTAAAAAGGTGAAAAAGGTATGATATTTCCCTCAACCCAAAGAAAAACATCTTTTTGGTCACTAAATGTAAGATTATTAGACACATGATCATGAATTAAGGTACCCCCATTGATCTTGAATGATCTAGTGTTATTTCCAAGGTACCACTTCTTAATAGAAAAATATAATTGAAATCCTTATTTGGAAAAATTAACTTTGTGCATAAATTTATACGTGTTTTTGATGAGATAGATAAACCTTTGAATTCTATGTTGAAAAAATGTGTGAAATTTTAGTGGATTCTTGAATCCAAAAAAAGATTTTTAGGATATTAAAAATACTATTGTGTAGGCACCTATTCTAATCAACCTAGATGTTATGAAGGATTTTCATCTATATGATTTTGCTTCTGAGCATACTATAGTCAATGTAACCACAAAATTTTGATGAATTATAACACCCTATACCCTTCATGGGTACCAATATAAAATACATAAAATTTAAGTAATCCACTTTAGATAATAATGATTATGTTATAGTGAAAGTTTTTAAGAATTTTTAGCACTATATCCTTCAAAAAAAGTTATATGTTGTTATTATTGATCCTATGATTTAACTCATGCTATGATAAAATAATCGTAGTGAACATAGAGGATGATTAATTTTCATGTTTCAATAGTATGAACTATAAATTAAATTATCTCGGATGGTGAGATGACAAGGCATCACAAAACTAATTACTAAAGTCAATCCTAGGGTCACCATAGTTCAACTAGAGTAAGAATAAATGATGAGCCTAGTTTGTTACAATTTGATTATTTATTATTTAATATATGGTATAGATACTCCAAAATTAAGTATACAACAATGGATAACACTCATATTAAAGGAATACTAGTACATGTTAAATAAAGGAGTGACCTACCATAAAAAATACAAAGGTGTGTGTGTGTGTGTGTGTGTGTGTGTGTGTGTAAACAAGAAGCTAGATAAGTTATGACCATATTTCATGAGAAATTGGGCAATGGCCACCCATTAGGGAAAAAAACTCATAAAATTATATGAGCTAGGTATTACCATCCAACTATATTTAAGGATACATATAACCACTTTGAACTTTCCATGATTTCTAGACTTTCTCCAAGAAAGAGATTCATGTTTTGATACCAATCTAACCTAAGATTGATAATGCCCCTTTATTCAATTAAGACTCAATTTTGTTGGATTAATCAACCCCAATTCTTTAACTAGTTATAATTTCATGTTGACTACTATGAACTATTTCACAATATGTATGAAGACCATTCCTACATGTAATATCACAACTATAGAAGTGAAAAAATTTCTTGAGGAAAACATAGTCCCTTGGTACACCAGTCTCTTTGGTTTTCAATAATGGGCCAACCTTCCAATTAACATAGCTTATATAATGGACCTATAAAATTGGTATCATGCTAAAATTATCTTCCAACAATTAGACATAATGAAATGGAATAGAGGAATCTACCATCAATAATTCAATGGATGCAATCAAGAAATCAGCCTAGAAGTGACCTAGGGATTCACACTTTCTATTAAAATATGTATTGTGGGATGATGACACTAGATATAAATAATCTTTAAATATTTCATTATTTCTATTAGTATATGGTGGATTACTACTATTCTTGGTAACACTTAGACTACCTAATTAAAATTTTATGAAAAAATACATGGAATAAGATGAAAGAGTGCACTCAAGGCTATCATACATCATTTAGATGGAGGACACACATGAATAATACCTTGAAAAAAAAAAACACCAATAGGTAGTTAAAATATGTTTGATAAAAAATTCAAAGTGAAGGATTTCAAAATATATTACTTGGTCATATTATGGGACAAGTATCATGAAAATAAAGGCCAAAACTAAAAATTTCATCCCCTATAGATTGGTCCTTATAATATTATTGAGATATTGGGAAAAAATAACTTTAGTTTGAAGGATTTACAAGGAAATTATCTTTCTCTACCTATTAATAGATAATTATTGAAGCACTACTTCTTGATTGTACCATTCAAAAGTATCTTAGAATGACTGTAATTTTTAATTTATGAGTAGTGTAGGTTTAACATAGGGTTAGAGTTCTTTTCTTTTCAATTTTTTTATTTTTATTTCCACATGTTATTTTCTTGGTCTTTAATTTGATTCATTTTGTATTTTAGTTCTTTTATTTCCTTTGTTTCCCCTATGTGACCCATTACAATCCCTTTATTAATAATTAGTCCACATACTCCAAGTTTGGTCCCTCTAAATGTATGAATAAGTTTTGAATACATAGTCTAAGAATTGAAAACTAGGAGAATTATTTTTCATTTTAAACATCCAAATAGTGTGGACAATAATTTCATGACACCAACTAAGAATGAGGTCAATGTTTCTAGACTTAGCATGAAATTTAATAATTTTTTTTTTACTAATGAAGGATTCAACCATGTAATCTATAACATTAATAACCCACATTTATGTTTGTTCAAAAAGGTAGGAGTGCCTTATTTGGTGATAATACTATGATAAACTAACCATTTACCTTGGCTAAATTAGATCCCAAATGTCATGGAACATATAAAAGGAAATATTAAATTTAAAAAGAAGTCAAATGACTCAAGAAAAGCATAAATTGTTTCCTAATAAAGGTTGATTCAAGAAACCTCCATTGTAGGATTTCCTACCTAGATGGTAATGCAGTAAGGCCTATATTAGATATAAAGGTATGTATATCATGGTTATGGACATATGGATGGTATCAAAGAAATTTAAAATCCTTTTAATCCTAACAAATATCTATAAAATGTAGTACCTTTCATAGGTTTGAATCACCAAAGTTACTCTTCAACTTTACCAAAAACTCAAAGGGTAGAAAATATATGGAAATTTATTTATCACATAAGTTGACTACTCAAAATACTAAAACTCGATATGTTTCTCACTAGAGTAGATTCAAATGATTTATTATTATTTGGTGTTAAAAAGATGTTTTCCATGATCTATCTAATTTTTCTAAGGTAAAACCATAAATTTTGAGTTATAAACACTTGGGTAGTGTTTTTCGCACATAGTCACTATTTGTCATGGCCAACATGCCCATTTTCATATAATTAAAATGGACCCCACTTTAAGCTCAATGTATTTAAAAAAAGCTATCATCAAGTCCCTTTTTACTATATTTAAATCCTAAATGAATTATTACCATTCGCAATGGGTTTGATTTAATGGGGTCTTCATCTATTATTTACACTAAACCTTATGGAGTCTCCATTGATTAATGAAAAATTATACCTTTTTTGGGTATCTTGAAATGTTTAAAGTTAGCCCATTTTTTTATTTTAAAAATGTATATTAAATTTTTTTGGATGCTTACATTTTTTTTGAAAAATAATTGATGATTCAGTAGGTCCCAAAATCAAACTCCCAAAGTATATATGGAAACATCCCATAATGCATTTGTGACAAGCAGTAAAGTTTTTAACTATAAAATTAATTCACAACTCGGTATTTTTATGTGTTTCATAAGTCTCATAGGTTTCAAAAAACTTTATGATTCAAAAAACATCATCCAATCATAGTTTGACCCCTATCATACAGTACACTTGGAAACTTATATCCATGCTTCTAGATCCCTATTATGTATTAGAATATTATGAATATGTGGGAATCAACGATCCAATAAAATAATTTAATGTGTAATTGACAAATTTTATAATATGTCAAAATGTATGACACAAGAAATGTCATCCAAAAAAGCTTTGCCACATGTCATATTATCTTCCTAGAGCTCAACTACATGTCATAATATTGTCCCTCCCTAAGAACCTTCAACCAACCAAGAAGTTACATGTAGCACTTATAGCCTCTTGTTATTACTAATAAAGGTACAATGTGGTAGGCCATATCCTACTCATATCTTTACACTGTATCATTCATACACAAAGATCTGTACACTTATAATATTTTGAAAATATAGAATTTACCCTTATGGTATACCTTGACATGTGATTGACACTTGTTTAATCCAAGGCACCTAAATAGTTTCCATGAAATATAATTTAGGAGTGTTACTAACACACTCTAAAAATTTAATGGGCAATGTTTGAGGCATTAAAGTAGGTCATATATACACCTCTATAGGTTACATCACCTTAAAATCTCACTTAAAAATTAAATCTATAAAATAAAATTAAATGTAGAAAACAACTAATCTAAAATGGTTCCATCAACTCATATTCTAATTTATGTGTTATGATATCTCATTTCCATTACTACAAGCCTAATCCAAAAACTATAAGGTCCTATCCTAGTTTATCCCATATGTATTGTGTCAAAAAATTCAAAATATCAAGAGCTCATAATGTCAAGTAATCACAAAATTCCAAGCCTTCACCTACATAACCCACATATCTCATAAAAAATTAAAGATTATTTTATGAGTTAGAATTTACCATTAAAATTTCTTGATCAAACTATAAACTATTTAAATAATTCAAGGATAGTAATTTCATATAAGGGATCATCAGGTATAAGAACTACACTGAGGCATTCAAAAATGTAGAAGATTTAAAAGATAAGTATTGATAGTGATCCCATTAAATATTGATTTGAGTTATTATATGAACTCTCAAATATATGTAATTTAAGTCTCCATGAGGTTACCACCAAACTTGATGTATTCCCTTGTGGTAATCTCTTATACAATCTTATCATGTTCTCTAAGTGCCACAATGATATTGTCTAGCCCTAATGCTATAAATACCAAATAATATGTATTTTTGTGTCCTTTAACAATAAGTATTATCACCTCCCTAATCCAAATATCTCTTATTATAAGGATGCTATACAGAAGTGGTTGAATTCCCATGATTTTTTAGATATCCTAAAAGATTAGGCCAAGGACCTAGACCATCAAGTCAACAAAGATGACATAGATTCTTACATGATTAGAAATTTTATATAAGATGCTAGGGTTATATAATACTATTGAATAAAATATTTGTATCCATTGAAATCATCCATTTTATAAAATTATAGGCCTCCCTCCTCAATATAATCCTTAAATGGAAACAAATCCTAGCTCTGAGAGACATCATCATGTTCAACATGTCCCAACAAATAACTAGAGTAAGAGCTAGGGAAAACTAATATGATGTCATACTTAGTTAAAGTATGTTGTGCCATAATTTACTTAAATATAACTACCTTCCCTCTATGTATGCCTTCAATCTCCATAATTACTGTGGTCTTCTCTAAATTATATGTTCACCACTTCATGGCTCATGTTGAATACATTTGAAACCACTTCTACCTCCCATTTTATCTTGAAATAAATAAGAATCCCATGCCCAATTTTTTTGGAATAAATGATATCCTCCATCATAACAATTTTTTCCTATTTGTACTAAAAAAAATTTCATAGTGATTAGGATTGAATGAATCATGGGTCCTTCATTCAAGTTGGCTTATTATGTCCCTACTAAATTGGTAGAGAAATTAATAACATATCAACTTACTAATAGAGTGGCAATATTTTTTTATTATAAGAGGTAAAAAACATACCCACATCTAACCATTATAATCAAACACCATGAGCACAATAACATGACAAAAATATCAACAATGGGACATATATGCCATCCTTCAACTTGCTAGTATAAGAGGATAGACAATGAGACCCTTATAGAAATATCCATAGACATGTGGAGGTATTAAGATCTAGGATCAACATGAATCATAATCTTGAGGTCTATGAATATGATCAGTGCCATTTAAACCAAGCTAATGATAATGAAGTGATTCATAAGATGAACACTACAAAGGCACTCAAGGAGGAATAAATTAGAAAGAAGACAATTGTGGAGAGACCTGGTTATTCTCAACTAGATGATGAACCTCCATGGAAATTAAATAGGATCAAAGATATTATTCTTCAAGGCATTGATTTTGTAAATTACACATAATCATCAACTACTATTAGATTAGTTAGACCAAACACTCAATTAATGCCACCTTCTTATAGGCCAACAATATATTTATCTAGTAGTTTTAAGTCCCAACATAGTTCATTAGAGGCCCAACCTTTCAAGTAACCTAAGATTTTAAATCACACATTGATAGCACCTACACAAAAATAATTTTCCACCTTGGTTGGGTTTTCCAAGATCCAATATTAATTTAGATCTCATATTATTGGTTCCCTTATTCATTGAATCATAACTTTGCCAAATTTAGCAGCCTCATGTTAGAGTTAGTAAGATTGAATGAATTTTGTTATTTAGATATTTTTAACAATGACTAAACATGTGTAACATTTAAAGAATGAAATTAATGAAGTACACAAATATAATGAATACATTAAAATTTTAACATGTGAAAACCTCTTAAGTGGTGAAAATCCCACAAAGAAAATAATAATCCATTATATTGATAAATACTACATAATAAGGTATTTCATCTTTATTTTCAATTATTATCTCTCATAAATATTCACAATAACTATTAAGGAATTAAAACCTCACACATATGTTTGTAAATAATTTCTAGACATATATTCTCATGAATTGATTACATTGAATTATATTACCTTATGATATATTCCACAACATGGAAACTCTATTTATAAAGTGAAGTGAATGGTTATACCTATATATGGTTATAAATTTAAACATGTAACTAATTATACCCTAAATGGTTATATTGGTTTTACTTTAACATGGTTATTAAATACATTTTCACTTTATAATTTAAATAATCTTAAGTTATTTAATATGGATAAATATGTGTACACATGTATGTGACTATAGACACTATTTATAAATTAAAAATAACCTCAATATTTTATACTTGTAAGATACATATCATGGATGTACCTTAAACTTATAGACCTTTCCCAATACTAAAAGGCTCACATACACTATCTCCTTGTGAATAATTACTTATCTATTACTCCAAACAATATTATTATGATGACTCTAACAAATATTATTACTCTAATGACTCTAACCTTCTATCATACCCATAATGTTATAAACCTAATTATCTTCTATCTCTACATGTTCTAGACCTCCACATATTTTATAACTACCCGAACATTTGTGTCCCAATCAGATTCCTACATTAATGCAAGTGTCCTATTCTCATGGAAGTTTTTAGTTCCCTAAAGTCATCTAATTTTTAAAATAAATGTATCCTAAGGGTTGGCCTAAGTGTTTTAATGTGATAAATTTTCCAAAGGGATTATTATAAATATAAAATCAACTGTTATTCATTCCTCATCTAGCACATACCTAGAAAAAACATAGAGAGACCAAGGCAACATAATAAAAGTAGCATATCAAGCATTCAAATGAAAAAAACTTATATATTTTATATTATTTCCATATCAATCATAGGTAAAACACATATACATGTCTAAATTACTAAAGGAGAATTACATGCCACATTTTCAAAGTTAAAAGATAGGTCATTATTATACTTGATTATCGCACATTATATGATTCACACACAAGCCAACAATATGGGATAACTACATAAGTTTGAGCCCCTCTTCAATGTACTGGTTATGTAGGAAACCCTCATAATAGAGGGGGTATTTAGGGTAGCTTGACATTGTGTTCCCACTATTTTTTTCCATAACCATTATGAAGATGAAAAGCTATCATTTTACTATTTGATAAGGAGCAATAGTGTATGACCTAGATCTAAATGCATTAGAGCGAAGGCGATATATAACCTAAAATCATCTAGGTGGTCTCATCTAATTTCAACATGTATTATGTACTATAAACCTACGTATAATTTGGATAATAGTGTCTAAGCAATCATCCCAGGTTGATGCAAGTGTTTAAGGCTACATAACTCAAATTTCCAAAATCAGGTGATTGTCCCAGAATCTAGTTCCAATCCACTTTCCACATATTCTATATTTAGCTATGTATAAGCATAAAAGCCATCTATTTATCTTGTTTTCATCATTATTAAAATATTTATCATAGTTTTACTTTTATCTTTACATCTCATCATAATAAATTTAGTATATGTTCTATCTATGTTTCATAAATAATTAGCTTGCTCTAGAGATAGTCTACCATCCTTATGACCTAGGCTATCCCTTACCCCTTTAACCCTATATTCACCATATCTACATTTTAGGGTTAAAAATTTGGTGAACCTAATTTTTTAACATAATTCATGCCTAAGTGTAACATATAAGATGTTTCTTACCTGCTTTATTTTAATCTTTGTGTTTTTTATCTCTCTTATCATGGATGATATTAATTTCTTTGATGACTATGATTATGAAACTCCACAACTTTATATAAATAAAGCATTAAATTTATTACTCTTATATTATTTCAAATGATAAAGCATCTAATATCAAATATTTGAATGGTGGTATCTACCATCCCTCTAATCAAATTCATGTTACTACCATTTATAGAGATGATTTGACCCATCTTAAGGAAGATAAAGAGCCTTGAATATTACTCCCTACACCAACATCATATGATTTTAGCCTTTGATATTTTTTTAAAATATTTATATAAAGGACAAGGGTTGAGAAAACATGGGCAAGGTATAACCCACTTTATATCTCTTAAATATAACACAAATTGACAAGGTATGGGATTTTTAATAAAATACATGATTCACTAACAAGACAAGTCATCTAATGATGGGATTCATGCACATTCTACCATAAAAATGGTTACATATGACCAATATGATCCTTTATATGATCATCAAAAGTTCTAAAAATATATATAAAGAAATGATGACTGATTAAAAAATAGCTTATAAGGAGGATATTCCTTCAAATGAATTAATTCAAACCCCCACAATTCCCATAAATCTAAATAATATCCCCCTTATCAAGGGTGATGTTTATGGTTTCCCTTAATTTCACATTGAAAATTAATAAAATTTTAACCAAGACATCATAGAATATTTACCAAACCTCCCTCCAATACCAATTGCTACATCCCTACAAAAAGTGAATGAACCAAGCTCTTAAAATGATATACTAAAGGTATCACAATTTATACATCCAATTCCATTACAAAAGTAGCCTAGATTCTATGGTATATAATTTTCACTTATTATCCATTAGGATGAAGACACTCATATTCATATATTCAATAGATGTGGTGGATTAGAATCAATTTTAACACGTATACAAAACACCACCATTCCCATGGAGTATATTATTTATATGATGAGCACTATTAGGGATCTTCAAAAATGGGTTTATACTTCAAATGAAAATGGATTTCCATAATAATAATTAAAATGTTACCTCATTTAATAATCAGCATCTCACATAAAGTATACTTGAATATCCTCATCCACAAGATTTTGAACTGTCATATTTATCTATCTTTTTGAGTCAAAAGGACCCATTCAACTACATGATCAACTATGTAAATTCTTTTGGTCAATGGGTAGAATATGAAAAATTAATACTAAAATTATTCCATATGAGAATTTTTGATGAGGCTCATAATTGGTTTTATAGCCTACCAAAAGGTTCCTTAACCACTTTTTCATAGTTAGAAGATACGTTATTCATGGCTTTCAATATCTATAAAGTGCCAAAACTTAAATTACAACATTTTAATATTTCAAATAATGTGATGATGAATCCCTTCAAGATTATATTATTTGATTCAAAAATACATCATATGAGATAGCATATAGACCTAGAAATTTGGAGTTACAATTAATTTTTAGTAGATATCTTCTTTCTCCATTAAAAGAAAGAGAATTACATAAATAATATGAATCATTTACACATTTATATGTGGATATTCATAGATATGATTCATTCATCCTTACTCATCCAAAAGAGCTTAACATATCCCCTTATAATTACCAAAGTTTTACTCCATGCATAAAGGATGGAGATGAATAACCAAATGAACATTATGAAAAAAAATTATGGATTTCCTAATTTTTATATGGGAGTTCTACAAGGTTTACTAAATATGGGACCAATCTAAGATCTACATCTTATGAAAAACCTGAAGGTGCACAACACAAAAAAATCCATGCTAAAAATATTTAGAAATCAAATTATTCATGGGTAGTGATTATTTTTGGCATAACCATATTGATCATACACAAACAAAAATTACTTTTAATATAAGGCATTTACAACAAATTGGGTTTCATCTAAAAGACTTACAAAAAAAAGGAGTTTGGAAAAAATCCTTGGGAAACATAACACTACCAATTTATTGTGGTCTTAAAATGATTCAAACATGGGATTGTGTTATGCCAAAAATATTTACTTATTTATTTACATTGAAAACTCTTTGGTTATATCAAATGGAATAAAAAATTATATGAAATCAACAAGGTATATATTTTTTGCATGAATTAAAATTGTTCCATATTCTAAATGATATCATTGGTTCTTCTAATGCACATGTAAAATGTGAGGAATAACATTGCATGAACCATTTACACTTATCCAACCATCATAAAAATAATTTAAAATATCCAACTTAAGGTTTTGAGGTCTCACAAATCCCAAAAATAACAAAAAAAAAACTTTAAAATTCAAAAATATGCTCAAATTTACAAATCCTATTATCTCCTTGGAATATATGTTGTTGGTTCTATGATTTTAGATGAAATATCAATATTTTTTATATACATATTTGTTTCACACATCTTTTGAGTATGATTCAGACATACACATATACATGATATATGCACTTTTGGATGTTAGGATTTCCCTCTACCCATGTCACCAGGATGATGGGGGAATCCACCTATATGATCATGATACATCTAAGTTATATTATTATATAGTAATTTTAAATTATCATGTTTGAGATTATATAATACACATGCCTTTATCCATGCTTATATATTTCACAATATACTTGATATGCTATGTAATTAATGTTTTTTATTAACACATATCTAGGGACTAGTATACTATGTTTATGATGGTTTATTATTCTTTCATGTATGCACTTACTTGAGTTTATTACCTTACTATTGTATTTATTTTTTGAGCATTTGAATATGATTTATTGTTTGCATCCCCCTACCTTTGTTTGCCTCTAAGACATTTGAATATGTCATTGGTTATTGTATGTTAACATTTGAATATGTCATTTCTTAATTTTTGTACATTTGAATAATTCATATCCCTTATATTATGTGGTATTTGAAAATTCCCCTTGTTTATGGTCTCTTTCAAAATTTTCCGCTTGATTTTATTTTTGAGTGCTCTTGTGTGTATGTGTTTGATTGTTTATTGAGATTATATTGTTACTGTCTATATGTTTCCATGATCTACATCATGTATCTTAGGACTTATTTTGATTACATTCTTAGTGATTCAATGACATATATACCTAGATGTATTGCCTTTATATGCTACATGATACATTCATAATTTACATAGTTATATTATCCTCTTTTGGTAAGGTAACTACCACTTTATACTTATCCTCATCTCAAAATGGGGGCATATTAATGAGGGCATACCATAGAATCATGACTTACACATTACTTCATATATTATTAATGTTTAGAAATGTTTTGTAAACATGTTCTCCACACTCATTCAGTACTCATCATACCCAGATTATAGTGGGGGCATGTTTTGCAAACATGTCCACATTGTCACTTACACTAGTTTTAAGATTCAAATTGTAGTGGGTGAATTTTAAAAACAATTATCACATTTACCATAATTTAAATTTTATATTATAGTGGTGGCATGTTTTAGAAACATGTTCTCCACACTTACATAGTTTTGAATTGGACAAATTGCACATTTATATGATTCAGATACACATGTGGTATAATTTTGTGTATTAGTTTCAATGTTATACACATTTTTAGCATGAGGCATATCTAAGGTGAATATGATATACAATGCGCACTTAATATTTTAAAATAATATGTTTCAAATTTTAAACACTTTTAGGGACTATTATCATCAACTAGGTTGGACTTTTATGGATTATATTGAGCCAATCTACTCTAGTAGTTGGTTCACATTTTTGTTATGATCAAGGTGATTAAATCACTCAATCTTTCCAAGTTTATAGTTTAGAGTTTATTAAATCATCTAGACTCATAATTTTTATAGTGCGAGTTGACTTGGTTCACTCACACTCACCAGGTTATAAATTTGATTGAGTTCCATGGTTAAACTAATATCAATTGTCAAGTGGTAAGTCATCTTTTCTCTAAGTTTGGGGGCATGTGCCCTTAAATATATCTATCTATAGCTTTATATATATGCACCTTAAAAATTTATAATTGTCTTAATATCAATTTAAGTGATTCATAATGATATATATTTCAATTAAAATTTGCAAAATTTAAGATGGTTGAAATAATACATAGGTGTACTTCTAAACATTTGTCTCTTTTAATTTCAATAATTTCAATACTTGCAATTTTAGATTATATGAACTAATTGTGTATTTGAACATGCTATTGGATTCAGGTTAGTCACCATCAAAGCACTCAATTTAGACTCAATTAAATTCAAGGGGTATTATACACATCTAGGTACACATTATTTTCCTTTAAACTAGCAATATCATTACTATATTAAAGGGAGGCAAATTTAGACAATATTTTTAAATTTTATAAAACTTTAGTCTTGTACACTTGAAAAATACATATCATGGATGTAAATTCATATTATAGACCTTTCCCACTACCAAATGGATCATATAAACTCTCTTTATTCCTAATTACGTATCTTTTGGTCTAACCAATGTTTTTCTAATGACTCAAACCTTCTATCTTGACCATCATGTTATAAACCTAATTATCTTCTATCTCTACAAGTTTTAGACCTACATCAAAGCAAGTGTCTAATACACTAAATTCATCTAATTTTAAAATTAAACATATCCAAAAGGTTAGCCTGAGTTCCTTGATGTAATATATTATCCAAATGGATTAGTATAAATATGAGATCAACCCTCATTTATTCATCACCTAACACATAACTATAAAATACCTAGATAGACTAAGGAAACTTACCAAAATCATTCTATGAAACATTCATATAATTAAAGTTTCCCTATTTTCTCCTATTTCCATATCAATCATAGGGATAACACATCTATAGATCTCAGGTACTAAAAGAGCATTCCATGAGCGACATTTTCCAAGTTACAAGATAGGTCATTGTTATATTTGTTTATCACACATTGCATGATTCATTAAAAAACCAACGTGTATGGGAGAAATACATAAGTCTAAGGAAATATTTAAAGTATTAACAATGTATGTACCACTCATTTAAAGAGGGATATGTAGAAAACTCAACACTGTGTGCCCATTAACCCATTTTTTCATAGCCACTATAAATATGAATAACTAGGGTTTGATTATTTTGAAATAAGTGATATCCCATTACCTAATTTGAATATACTAGACTAAAGGTGACACATAACCCAAATCATCCAAGCAATCACATCTAATTTTAGTAGGTATTTCATATTTGACACATAATTTTAAGTTAGATAGTAGCATTAACATATTTATCCCATTTTAGTATAAGTGTCTAAGGCTAAGAGATCAAATTTCTAGAATCAAGTGATTATTTTAGAATCTAGATCTATTCCACTTTCTACTTATTCTAGATCTAGATCTGTATTAACATCAAAACTAGTTAAGTATCTTATTTTCATTGTTATCATAATATCCAACATAGTTTTACTTTATATATTTAGCATCTCAACATAATAAATTCAATATATTCTCTATCTAAGTTTTGTACATAATTGATCTACTCTAGATATAGTCTACATATTAGTTACCTAGGATATCTCTTACCCCTTTAACCCTATATTCCCCATATCTAGATTTTAAGGTTAAATAATGACCTATAAATATTAATTCTCTAATACTTCCCCGTTAATTTTTTTAGTGGGGAAACATGCCAATAATACCTTTTTATACAAAAGGTGTTACAATCCATAAATTAGAGTGATAATTTAGGAGATCATGGTGTTAGGACTACATTCCATAATTTTTAATTGATGTATGCTTACAATCATTTATAGCCTCTTATAAAATAATGAAATTTATTATAAAATGCTCTACTAGATTCATAGAAAACTCACGTAAGCTGAAGTTTACACACAAAAATAATAGAATGAATTTTTAAAATGTAATTATAATAGGGAATAAGTATATAGAAGAAGATAAACAATAAAACTATTATGAGGTAACATTATCATGTGCACTTCCCATCAATTGAATCTCTAAAAGGCCTAAAATTATTCATAAATTGTAAAATTTTGTAGTAAATATAGGTTGAGTGAATATAAACACCATTTTATCTTATATTGGACAAAATATAAGATAATTATCTCCATTGAGGACTTTTTATATGATAAAGTACACATGAACTTCAATATGCTTTGTTTTTTGGTGTTGAACTAGAATTTTCATTAGGGATATACATCTTTGAGTATCAAATATAAGAGTTGTACTTTGAGAGACACTAATTTTGACTTATTTAAATAATATTCATAGTGACATAGCTTCTTTATTATATTCTATGGCACTTCTAGACTATGCTTTTGTAGAAGAGATAAAACTAATGGTTATTTTTTATTTCTCTAAGTGATATCACTTGTACCAAATTTAAAAACATATCCAGAAGTAGATTTTTTGTAAATAACATCATGAACATGATCAACATCATAATAATGGTATAAAAAATCATTATCAATATAATAATAAAATAAACCATAATTAATTATTCTTTTGATATACCTTAGTATTATTTTGTCAAGTTTCCAATGATCTGGATAATGATATTGCATGAATCTAAAAATAACTCCTATAAAATATGAAATATGTAATATATAAATAGTTAGAGAGATTAAAATACCAACTAATTATATATGCAAAGTAGGATTAGCTTTGTCACATGTAGGTTTTGGGTCAATTTTTACACAAACTTCAATAGGTGTGGAGATAGGTTTACATTCAATCATGTTAAATTTAACAATTAGGTTATGTGAGTACTAAAGTTGTGATAAAATAATTGATTTTTAATCCTAAAATATAGACATTTATATAATATGTTACAACAATCCAAGATCAATCTTCTTAAAGTATTGATTAAGTTTATATGTATGTATAAATTAAACTAGTTTTGTTGCTAGTGATAAGAAGATCATCCACACATAATAAAATTTACATAATGTGACCATGTTAAAAAATTAAAAATAAATTATTATTATTATTAGAATAAAAATTATAAAAACCTAAAATTTTAAATTAACTAGTTATTCTGGAACACCAAGCTCTAGGAGCTTGTTTTAAACCATACAAATATTTATTTAACTTACATAATGTTCTTTGTTGGGTTATTCAAAACCATTAGGTTGAGTCATATATATTACTTGTTTTATTTCACCATTTAAGAAAGTATTTTTAACATCAATATGATGTATTTTTAACCATTTTGTGATACAATAGCAATCAATAAACGTAAAGTGCTCTTTTTGGCAATAGGCAAAACAATTTCAACATAGCCAATGCCATATTTTTAGTAAAGCCTCAATAAACTAACCTATATTTAAATTTGTCAATTTTACCAATTTATTTATATTTAATATTATAAATCCACTAAGATCCAACAATACTTAATTAAGAGTTTGAGGGACTAGATCTTAAGTTTGGTTTTTAATTAAAATCATCAAATTAGAATTGCATGGCCTCCCTCCATCTTTCATCTCGATTAGCCTCCTCAAAATATTGAGGATCATATTCATAAAAGTTCATATAATAATAAGTATGCTAATTTTTAGTTATTTTATTAATATTTTTAATATTATAACTTTTTAATATAGATTGATCCCATTTTGATATTTATATTAAACAAAAATTTATGATGACTCCCCCTTAAACTTAGTATCCATATTATCTATAGTTGGATCACATTATTATAGTGTTTCAATTTATTCATTAAGATAAATATTTAAAGGTTTAGAATAAAATACAAAAAAAAAGGTTTTTCAAGAATGCAAACATTACCTTTTCTAATTATCTCACATTTATAAGGATCATATATTATTATACAATTAATAAAAATGGAAGCAAGGTTTCCAATTATTCTAAGGTGATAAACATTGGGTCTCATTTTAGTCCATTCTTATAAATGATTTGATTTTTGAATTGATTTTTTAGGAACCTTATTAATAATATTATTTTTTGTGTTTGTGGGTTCTATCTAAATAAATTTAGAGACATTGGCAAAGTGTAACATTATTATAGACATTTCTAGGATAGTCCTATTTTTCCTTTCAACAACTCCATTTTTCTTAGGTGAATCTTAAGTGGTTAGTTTTATTTTAATTTCACATGAAATTATAAATTATAAAATTCATTAATAAAATATTTTCCACCATTATTTGTTATTAACATATTAATCTTTATGTTATAAATATTCTATTTTAACACATTAATTTCCTTAAATTTTGATAAAAACAATTTTATTTATTTATTTAGTAATTCAAAATCACTCTAAAATAGTTAGTAAAAGTTAAAGATTAAAAATATCAATAAATATATGCAATCTCAAGTGGTTTTATAGCATCACTATGAATAAGTTATAAAGGTGATGAAAAATAAGCATCATGATGTTGTTAAATGGTCTAGAGTGTTGTTTTCCATGTAAGAAACCTATACACGTTTCATGACAAGTTTTAATTTTAGGAAATACTATTGAAATATCATATCTTGAAATATCACAAAGACTCATAAAATTAACATGTCAATGTATTCCATGCCAAATTTAAGTTTGATTACAAACCTGAGAAGAAAAAAGGTTTCATTAGAAAAATCATTAAATATATACAAATCATTTCATTGAATACCTTCAACAATGATAGAAATATATTTACATTTAATGAACCACTTATATTTATAAAACATAATAGTGAATTATATGTAATTAATATATATCAAGATATAAGATTATTTTTGAGTTTAGGAACATATAAAACATTACTAATAAAACCATATGAAATTTTTGATTTTCCTCAGCATTTTGCTTCTATGACTAAGTTGTCTCCTAGATAGATTCCTTCACAACATTATTTGACATATATTATAATATCATACATGTTATTAATGTGTATTAGATCATCACTATCCAATATTCATTTGTTATTATTTGAAGTAAAGAGTACAGTGTAAAGAGTAATAGTTTTGTTAGATTCATGATTTTTATCTTGACTTTGATTGAAAAATTTCTTCCCTTTATGATATTAAATTTTTTTATTTGACATTTTAATATTTTGATAATGATATTCCTCTTTGTGGAAAAACTTACCACACTTGTTACAATATCCATTAAGTTTGACATTATAAAAAAATTAGGTTCTTATTTTCCTATTCTTGTTATTGTCATTGGATGATTTGAAATTTGATTTAAAATTATGATCTATATTATTTTTTGGAATTATTTTTTCCCAATTTTGAGAGAGAATAACTTCAGTGGCAATCTAATTGGATTGAAATTTTATCATGACCTACTATATTTGATGAGGAGAATGGATAGGGTGGTGAGGTATGGTATATATTTCTCAATTTTATATTTATAATTAAGGATAGAGATAAAGTTCTTGAACCTCTCATGAATGTTCATTTGGATGATAAAGTAGATAAGTTGATCTTGAATAAAGTTACAGTTCCAACCATATAGTTGAGATTCAATCTTTTTAATCTTTGAAAGATAGTTTATTACTTTCTCATATCCTTTGATATGATTGGTCATTAGTTCAACTATGATTTTGATGATTTTAGAAAACCTAGTTCCTTAATTCACAAACTCAAGGTTTTTCCAAGCTTTATTAGGGGATTCCTTATTTCCTATATAGATCAAGAATTTATCCTTAATTATTATTAGGATTACAGACATTGCTATGTTTTTAGAAGTTTTTTTCCTACATGAATGATTTTTTAGTTCCATTTATAATTGACCATAGTTTTCTATCCATAAACTCAAATTTTAGTCTAATTTTCTAGTTGTTGTAATTTGAGACATTAAACACATGGGATTTATTAATAAATAAGTTTTAAGAAGCTACTTTTTCTTAATACTTTGAAATAAACTTTAAAATATTTTTTATATAATATATATGTATATATATAGACACACACATAGACCAATGTATTTATTGGATCTCTTTATGTTGTAGAAAGATTAATTTCAAAGCATATTATTATGAATATAAAAATATAATATAATTTAATTACATGATAGATAAAGATTTAAAAAATATATATTCTTATTTATAAATAAGATTCTTTTATTAATTGTGCAAGCATGAATACTCCAAATTATATCAACCATCTATTAGTATATGCAAATGATAAATTGATTTCAATAAATTAGAATGTTAAAGTGAATGGTGTTTTTATCACCAAGTTTAGATATGCCCAAAACATTCTAAATAACATGAATCCTTTTATCTCCAAGATCAATTCATCCCTCAATAAGTAAGTCTAAATAAGCATTTTTTCTCCATTTCCCATACACCACTATACACAAATACTTGGTTCCTTTAAGTTTATTCAAAATTATATAAACACTTAAATCATATATTTACATAGATATATTCATGTAGTTGTATACCACATTCATTTGTGCCACCTCTAGAATATATTATGTTGCTCAACAATTAATGTAATCCAAATAACTTTATCATGTCATTAATAGATACAAGTTTTTTCACATAGAACCACATTTAGGAACAATAATTTGTATTATATCACTCATGCATATATTTACTAGTAATATTTGAAATTATTTAGTTTTTTTTACTTGTGCTGACGAAAATTCACTTATATTTTTATCTTATTGTAATACATTCATTTATAGTATCTTCTTCAAATTTAATGTCTTGTGAAAACACAAGTGGTTATAATATGGTTTGTTAACAACATTTTAATGTCCATGATTATTATTTATTTTAGTATTGAAAAAATGCATAAGAAATCAAACTCATTAACCAATGATTCATTGGAAGCTAGTAAACCATCCCAAGCCAAAAATAGGTTGTGTTATAACCCAAAAATTCCTAGATGGAAAAATAGATAGAGTAGAGAACTGATAAAATTTATGGTAAAAAAATGATAGAAGCCTATGCATAAATATTAAAACAATATAATCAAGGTAAAACCATAGTGAAAAGTAACCTAAAGTCTATGGAAATTTACAATCAAATGAAAAAAAATAGAATCCATAATAAATCAATAAATCTCTAGGCCTAAGACCTATCCAAGAAGTTGAAAACAAGAATGGAGAGTGAAGGATAATTAGCCTTAGTTTAAGAGTGAGAGTTAGAGGTATACATATGTGAGTTTTATGGATTAAATGATGATGGAGGAAATTCAAATCAAATATAAGATCAACTAATAAATTATAATCATAGCTATTATTGTTACTTTCAAAGTGTCATCTAAACCATACAAACTAATTGCAAAAATGTAATATTGGTTTGTCAAATAATATTTCCAACAAATATACTAATGAGATGTAGGTGAGTTGGTAAAGTGACTTGATTTATTCAATCACCACCATGGTTTAAATCTTAGTTTGGTATGGGAGCTTGGTTGTGGCCAATCATTGGTATTCTTGGGCTAGTTATGGCTATTAATGGTATTCTTGGGCATGTTATGGATATTCATTGGTGTTCTTGGGTTGGTTGTGGATTTTGTTTGTAATTATGGTACTTGTGATAGATGTTCACTTGGAAATCTGGGCCCTTGATTGTATCCCAGACTAATTCAAGCTCTGATCAAAAGTGAATAGGGTAAAGATCCCACCAAAACTAGTACTTATCATACAAATATTTCCAATCATATAAAAAATGCCATTCACGAGTGTAAAAAAATATATGTCGCCATTTCAAACCCTACTGGACTTACTTATATTGTAATTAGACTTAAGGCCAAAAAGTTTAAATGCCTTTGTATGGTTTTAAATATTAATTTCATTTAGATAATTTATCAAGTAGTTGGTGGGCCTTCCTCTAAGTATGAAACGTCAGATAAAAATAGCCTAAAAAATGTCTCATTTACCTTAACCGATAAAATTATTTTTACAATAGATCCCTTACTCTTGTACCATGTTAGAGTTGGTAGGATTGAATGATTTATTTTATTTAGATCATTTGAACAAGTATTGAACATGTGCAACATTGAAATAATGAGATTAATTAGTACAATAAAATAATGAACACATTAAATGTTTAGTGTGGGAAAATATCTTGAGAGGTGAAAATCCCACAAATAAAATCATAATACATTATATTGAGAAATATTAGGAAATCCAATATCTTTTCTTTATTCTCAATTCTTATCTCAAAAATCTTCACAATAACTATAAAGGAGGTGTATCCTCACACATATGTTGGTAAATATTTTTCATACATATTCCCTTAAATTTATTGTCAAAAAATTTGTTAAATTATATTATATTACCTTTCAATATATTCCATAATGTGTAAAATGTCTTTATAAAGTGAAGTGAATGTTTATACCCCTATATGGTTATACCTTTTCACATTTAAATAATTATATCTAATATGTTTATATTAGTTTTAATTTAACATGATTATTAAATATGATTTTCACTTAATAATTTAAATAACCTTAAGTTATTTAATATTGACAAATATGTGTACACAAGTATGTGACCCATAAATATTATTTATCAAACACTCCAACAATTTTGAGTCCCCCAATTACTAATCAAGAAATGCTATTAATCATTCTTATGGTATCTAGTGTGATAACTCCTAAATAATACATTTATATGTCATTTACAATCCCAAATACCCTTAATGTTCTAGTTATTTTTCAGCTCTTGTGACCCTAAGTGTAAACATTCTAACTCTAATTTATTAAGCTCCATTTGCTCTTTTGGTATCTAGTTCCCATTATAATTTAATTCCTATCATTACCATAAGTATCTCACTAACACCAAGCATTAATAGAGTGTATACAAGTCATGGTTCAATTTTTTATGATCCACCAATCTCCCCTCTTCAAAGTTCCACTACCCAGATATCTATTTTTCATTCTATATATGTTCAACACCTTAGGCTAATTTATCTAAAGACCCAACTTCAAGGTTCCAAATTGTCTTTTGGTTCTTCTTGGTAATTTATACACACACTTATAAAAACTATCTCTTGGGATCCCCTTTCACATGCTCATGGTCTTATGGGATTCACCTTCAACATACTTATCTCATTTCTAAGGATTGAAACTAATATTCCATATGTCATTAATCCATATGTATACATGTCACTATATAAAATCTAGTGTCATATGTCTCTTTGGGTAACTCCCTTCACCATTCATACTTTTTATGCCAATCTTCCTTCTCCATATTCCACCCCAACTCAATCCTCTCTTCCATTTATTCAGCCTCCCACCATGCTTCCACCATCCACTTCTATATATATCCATTCATCTACTTTGTTATCCTTAGGACCAATGCAAGAAGTAGGATAGATTGATCCCCTATAGACTAAAAGGTTGAAAAGGCCATATATTTTATATCATGGGGACCTTGACATAAAGTTTAAATGTGATAAATAGATGGGTCACATGAAAAGGGTGATGACTAAAAAATTAACCTAAGATGGTAACATGTTGGTTTGGAGAATTGAAGATCACTTCTCTTTGACCCAAATGAAACATAAAATAGGGGAGGAGTGAATAGTTAAATATATTATCTCATAAATAATAGCCTGTCATGAAATTATTGATAATATCATAAAGTAACTAAAGAAGTAGGTGAAAACCTTGGAGTCATGGGTGAGGAGCACTTTCCTTATTGAATTGATGGGCATGGTAGAGGGAGATTTATCTAAAATGTTAATTACTTTTGGTGAGGTGATTAAGGCCTTTGAAAGTGGAATTTATTATATCAAAAGGAAGAGGAATACCTAAAAATGATAATTAAATGGATAACAAGTGTAAAAATTTGGAAGTTGTGATCAATAAGGGCATGTTTCCTTGGTTAAATATCATGCCATTAATGTACCTCAATTTATATCAAACCTTTTCAAGAAACATGAGGACCTCACTAAAATAGTGGCTAAGAGAATGAAAGCAAAAAATACACATTTGGAGAATAAAAATAAAATATGTTGTCCTACTTTAAGTAGGTCAGCATTATAATACTTTACCACTCAAATGGAATAATCATTAGGAAGGAAGATTTTTTGGTTCACCTTTAGGGGTTTAGGTTTGCCATGAAGATAAAAGTCACAAAGGCCAGCAAGGATGGAACCTAAGCCATCATGGAACTTGACACATAAGCCATAAGTATCATAATCAATGTCAATGTAATAAAAATATCATTAGATCACCCTCAATATGCCTACATATAATTGTTGACTTGAGGATATATCTTATTATAGGAGCCACATATCAACCTTACTAAGCTAGATCGAGATGCCAACCTTATTGCTCAAGCACTTGTAGCTCTTAAAGAGGCCCAAATTCAACTAAGTGGTGGTCCCCATGTAAGTTATAACTAGAATTCAATTATTATGTGTATATGTGTGGTCTAGAAGTTGGAATGCAGTGTCCATAATTTTTACCCCCACTTTATCTTGTCTCTTTTAAGTATGTTTTCTGTAATTGATTTAACCTTAATATATATAATTGGGATTTAGTTATCTTAGGTAGTGGGTCTCATATCTTATATACACTGATTTCTATCTTTTTAAAGGGATTATTTCTATTAATAGAAAACACATGAATTTTAGAAATTTGCAATAAAGTGTTCATGGGCAATGTGTGTTCTATGTGGAAACATTCCCATTATCTCATTATGAAATGGTGAATGTAAAAATAATGGACAATGATATGAGTCTGTTTTTCTTTGTATGTGTGTAGTTAGGAGGATTTGTATGATATTATAATTAATTTTTGTTATTTATCATGTTTATGTAAATAATTATATACTAAAGTTTGATAAGAACATAATAATTGTGCATCTTAAGAGATAAATGTCACATGGATTCACATTTATTATAGTTCCCTAAACCTTTAGGCCATGTCTAGTTTAGCATGAGCCTACTTGAATCTAGCTATATAGAGGTAAATTATAAGTGAGTTCATAGATTTTTCATAGTATCAACATCTCCACTTGGCATGATAACCTCTTTTTCTACCTTACCCTCTTTTACCTTTCTTTCCTTGTGATGTATATTTTATTCTATTCTACCTCTTATGCATGGATAAATTTTTTATATCCATCCATATTGGATAACTAGAGTGATGTTAGACTTGAAAGCATGTTGTAGAATTTTATTAATAGGTTTGATCTCTCCATAGAGATAGTGCATTCCTTGGGATCTACTCTAAATGGGTTAAAAAATAGATCCAAATACCTATAAATTTTTCCCTAGGATACACCAATAACATTCCTAAAATAAGAAGGTGAAATCCCCCTTAGTACATTAGAATTTTTGGTTCCCAATCTCACAAATACATTAAAAGACACCAACACTTAGGTTACACCTAAATGGATTTGTGCTAGGATAGGTTGTAATGTAATGATAATGAACAATATATGGTGTAATCCAAAATTATATTCATTATTCAAGTTGAAAATAAGAAATATTAAAATATATAAAGCCAATTAATGGTTTTTCATTTCACCTTCTAAGGTGATTCTTCCTATTCCTATGGATGACTATTCATTTATCACTAAAGATAAAATTCTCCTATAATTACTCATAATTTATAAAATATTATATGGAAATAATAGTACATTCCCACTTAAACTATAGTGTTCTTGTGAGACCAAGCATGCATTTAAACTTTAATAAAAAAAAATCTCTTCTAATAACATGTATCAAGATGTCTACTAGTTTCTCTATTATAGGGAAATGATGCAAATTTACACTACCATCTTTCACATAGTTTTGAATCAAATAAAATTTGGTATTGATATGCTTGGTTTGGTCATAAAATATTGGATTCTTTACCATTTTAATTTTAAAAGTGTTGTCAACCATGAGAGGTGTTTATAAAACCTATTATTCCTCTAAATATGAAAGAACCCTTTTAAGCCATAAAATCTCTTTAGTAACCTCTAAATATGCCATGTATTCTAATTATACTAAATAAATCACTAACATTGATTACTTATTTAACTTTTAGATGATAATTGTTGTTCTTAGATTCATTTGAAAGCCTAAAATAAAATTTCCATGCTCAATATCACCAACATAGGTATAATTTGAATATCCCACTAGTTTGAAGTCCCATACCCTAAAGTATTTAAGCCCAAATTTCTATGTTATTTTGAGATATTGAATGAAACTTTTAGTTGTTACCTAGTGAATTTATCTAGGTTATTTTATGATTAATAAAGAACACCAACAACAAAACAAATATTTGGTCTAGTTTTGGTCAACTAGATTACAATTCCAATGAATTGTCTTTATTTAGTATCATCTACTAAATACATGGTATCTTCTAATATCAATTTTAGATTTTTTTTCTATGGGCTTATTGAGAGGATTGTAATATGTCATTTTGAAATTGATAAAAGACTCACCAATGTACTTTTATTGAGTGATGAAGATAGAATTTGGATTTTTAATTATTTCAATACACCAATAGTAATGAAGATAACACACACACACACACACACACACACACACACACACACACACACACACACACACACACAATTTTAAATCCTTTCATCAACTCTAATTTGAATTATGTGGTGCATCCTTCATTATTTCTAGTGATGAGTAGATCATCAATGTACACCACTGAACATATAACCATTTTGTCAATTATTTTGAAAAAAGAGTTATATCTTCAAACTCAAAATGCATTAAGTTCATTTTAAATAGTTTCTCAATGCATTTTTCAAACCATACTCATGGGTTCTATTTCAAACCATAGAATTAGTTTTACAATTTTCACATTTTATGTTCTTGGTCATTTACCATAAAACGTTCAGGTAATGTCAGGTAAATTATCTTCTTAATACCAACATTTATAAATTTATTTTTGACATGAATTTGGTGAAATTTAAATTTTTTATAATTATATAAGAGGAGTGTCATTTTATATAAGAGGAGTGTCATTTTATATAAGAGGAGTGTCATTTTTATATAAGAGGAGTGTCATTTTTAGAAATTGGAGTCAATATGAATTCAAGTTTTAACCAATTGCATGTCACCCCTTCATTGTTTAGAACCTCCATATTAACCTCCTTGAAATTATCAAATTTTACCTATTTTTTAGTCAATTCAATTGTTAATTAATGCTTGAGTTGTCCTTTGTAATTTAAAAAAATATGACATCCCTTACGATAAATTTTTTTTTAGTATTCTCATTATATAAATTTTATGATTTTGAATACTCAAAGAATCCCAAAATCATGCATTTACATCTCATGTGTTCTATTTTGTTTATTTCATCCTTTGGTACCAATGTGTATAATGTGAATCTAAAAATCCAAAGATGTCATAGTGAAGGGACATGACCAAACAAAAATTCACATAAATTATTCATTTGTATAGCTACTCATGGTGATATATTATGGAGGTATACTATTGTTTGAGCTAATTTTACCAAGTGCAAATTTACCCCTTTGAAGAATAACATTTCCTGAACCATATTCATGAAATTTTGGTTCATCTACTCAACTAACCTATTTTTTTATGGAGTGTAAGGGAATATGAGATTATTCTTGATTGTGTTATATTTGAGATAGGTTCCAATTATTTTGACATGAACTGACGACCATTATCAGCCTTGAGAGTGCCAATTTTGGATTGGTCTTCATTTTCATCCATGGTTCTAACATTTTGAAATGTTTGTAAGGCTGCTAGTTTATTATTAAATAAATATATACATGTCATTTTGATATAGTGATAAATGAATAACATGAATTATTTATTACCACCATTGGAGAGTATTAAGAGACAAATCATAACAAATAAAACTAGTTACAACTTCCTGTCTTATTTTCAATCTTAGTTTTCAAAGGGTTATCTTCTTTGTTTTGCTAAATGCAAGATTCAAACATTTCAATGATTTTGGGAGAAGTTAGAAAGCATAAAACACCATTTTTATCCATAGTGTATATTTTTACATAGTATATATGTCCAAATTTGGCATGTCAGAGAAGACTAGTTAGCATTCCTTCCGAGCGATGAGAAAATTTCCTTGGCACTAAGTGCTCAACCATAAGTTTCAACAATTTTACTTATATCTAGACAATTTTTTTTGTGAAATAACATTTTTTTATGAGTTTTATCTCTCCATCATCAATAAATATGGAGTGGCCTTATTTTAATATTGAAACAAGAGACAAAAAGTTTATTTTTAACTAAGGAAGGCATAATATATTATGCAAAATGAAATCTAGATGTCTTAGTGACTTGAGTTAAAATTTACCCTATATTTGAGGCAACAAACATGTTTCATCTACCAAATATGTGGAATCCAAAATTTATTCATGAAAATACTCAAATAAGTCACTTAAACAATTCATTTGATGTGTGGCACCATTGTTTCAAACCCAAACATTATCCTAGGTTGAATTCTCTAAGGCATTATTTACTTCATCAGAGATAGAAAACACATAATCATGAGAATTGAGCTAAATTAGATTCTATGTTTTTATTCTTCTTATTTTATTATTTATTTTTTAGGATATAATTTTATCTCATGATTATTTGCCTTCATGGAACTCATGACTCCTTTTCATCACATCATTTTCAAAGTGGTGTTTGTCATTTGACTTTTCTTTATTACGTTTGCTTGATATACTACATTTCCTTTATTCTTCTCTTTACCCTTTATATTTACTATATCCTTGTAAGAATTTATATTTTTATTTTCATAACAAATGATTTATCTAGTGGACTCTAGCTTTATTTTGAATACCTTTTCTCTTTCAACCATTTTCTCAACCAACTAATTAAATGTGAGAATCTTCAACAAAATTATTGCTTGAAATGACTCAAAATAGGTTGAGTAGGTGGGAATAAAATCCTTTATGAATATAGTCATATAGACATAAAATTTTATGCTATCAACATCAAAATCATTTTATTACATATATTTTAGAAGTTAAACTCATGGCATCCCCATTTTTCAATAATAAATTGAATAGTTTCAACTGTAGCTTTATGAACTCTAATTTTGAGTTTGTATCATACAATTACTTCAATTTTTGAAAATATTCCCATGGAGTATTAAACCTTAAATGTTACAAAACACCTTTACATTAATTTATAAACTCATAAAAGCTAATGTTTTATATTTATTATTATTCTATGATGGAATATCCTTTGTATACTTTAGTTTAGTTGATCATCACTATCACAAATTGTGAACCAAAAGTCATTGAATATTATTGTGTTCTCCACTAGTTTAGACCATTCTAACCAGGTTTATTTTTTGTTGATGTTGTATGAATAATTATTTATATATAAGGCATGTTTGTTATATTAGGATATGGAAAGGTTCCTTATCATTCTAAAAATTCCCTCTATTCTATATGCCTTCCAAATGACTTACCAAACCTATATATATGGTTTTCATTCTAATATACCCACCAATACATGGAATAATGTTGTCCTTTATATATACCTAGAGGTACATGAAATATATATTAAATCGCATGATATAAAAATGATATGTGGTAACCTAGGTAGTATGCATAAAGTATTTACTCTATCTAAAACACTTACATAAACATAAGTCTTTATGCATGGGTATGAATTGACTTTTTATACATATCAATTAGAGATTCTTGTATCCACCAAATATTGACCACTTTATGTCCTTAGGCCTAGAAAGGTGTTGTTGATGCTTTGAATTGTACTATAGGTGATCTTAGTATTGATAAACACTTCTCATTTAGGATTCTGAGAATCCATGTCATGAGTTGTAGTTTGTGACTATTTAGTGATTGTTTGTGGTGGAATAGAAGAAAAGTATGAAAACTATCCACAATATTTAGTTTATTAGTGGTTGGGAGCCACCAGGGTCTATACTATTAGAATACTTAGTAATTCTAAAGATTTGGTATTCAAACTAAATGACTATTAAAATGATCTTTAAGCTAGAGTGAATCTTGATAAAAATAAGAAAAAATGAAGGTTAAATAAAAAGGAAACATGATTCCAAGTTTTTATCTCAAATATTATGACAAAATTCCAATTACTTTGCACACATTTGAACCAATTTATGTTATAAAATAGTATAAGCTCAAATTATATCACAAATCAGGGCAAAATTCAAAGGAAAAATATGAATCATAAGTAAGAACAAAATTTACTTTAAAGGTTTGATGCTATGATCTAGACCACATAAGTACATCCAAATACAAAGCAAATAAAATGAAGTATATTTGAGATCTTTACAGTCAATTTAGCATTTAGCACAAATTAACAACCCTATGACAAAGAATGTAACTCAAATAATAAGAATCATTCAAATTCAAGATAACTCCTTGTAATTGAGAGGTAACATAGACATTTAACAAATATGATCAAACAATATTTTTAGAATTCCTTAGTTGTATCAAATGCTCTTGGTATCAATTGCTCCAAAAATATCTCTTTAAAAATGGTAACCATCTACCTATTTATAGGAAACATAGGTGGTTAACTAGTTAACATTCAAAAATATTTAGATGGTGATAAGGACAGTTGTCCTTGATATAAAGCCATAGTGTGGAAAAAAACATTCCAACTTGACAAGAAAGAGTATACACTAACATACTAGCATATATTTTACAATAAGAATATTCCAATTAACCCTATCTAAAAAATTCCTTCACCTTGGTGTATTTTTCCTTGATAAACTCAAAATCCACTACACTCATCATTAGATAATCTCCTTCTTTATCCACTAACTTGTCAAATTCACTATCTATCCAAGATACAAGTTCCTTGACATGTTATACTTCTATAATTTGATTCCCTACAAGAGTAATGGTATCTAGGGTTTTTTTTTATCCTTAGATAAATTATCTTAGCTCTCTATGATGCCTTAGATGTTGGTATCAACCCTCTTCTTGAAGTCTTCATCATCAATCAAGCTTAAATTATTGGTTTGAGAAGGGGTTTCTAACAAATTCCCTAAAAGTTTCTCAATTTGGTTTACCAAATCTATGCCTCTCTTGTTGAAGTCCTTAACATCACTACTCTAGTTGATCAAATCATCTTTTTTATCTATAAAAACTACCATGAGGATGTCCAAATGTCTGAGTTTGATAATCTTAAATTTTAAGGCCTACTTTGTCTTATACACCTTGATGAGCTCCTCTATCTGATCTTGAGAATTCTGCCACTAGATGATTAAGGTTTGTGCCATTTCAATTTGAGGATCCAAAGCACTCAATGTAGACTTAATGGTTTTCAAATTCTCAAATACATCCATCAAGTATTTATTCAATGTTTGAAATATATTTTCAAGAATTGTCAAGAAGACCTGAGCTTCTAAATCTTGCTTTTCTTTTTCCAAGATGAGGATCCTATGTTTCAATCCTTGAACTCTAGCCAAGGCCATTATTGATTGAGCCAGTACCATACTAGCTACATCATCTTGAAAAATAGGATGCTCCCTTACTACTTGTCCTAAAATAGAATTTAAGCCTATAAATAGCTCCACCTTCTGCAAGGTGAGCTCTTTAGTATCAACAGTTACTTTATTTATCATTACTCATTCAAGAGTTGATGTCTCAAGATTAAATTAGACCTATAGATCAAGTTCTTTCACCTGTGGTTGTTCAAGAATCTCTACATTTGAACTTCTAGAGGCTCTTGGGGTACTAACACATTGGCTTTCCTTATTATGAAGAATATGGATGATTCTCTCTACTTGTTTGTTTAACATATCCTAAATCCATGGTTTGAAATTATCCTAAACACCTATGTCCACTTGAGTCAAGGCCAGTGAAGGAGAAAGAGATGGGATTTTCTATAACTTCCCATAAAAAAACCAATTATAAATGTTTGGTCTGTGAATAATATTTTCATCACTAAAGAGGTTTATTTCACTATTAGGGTGAGTGAAAGTAAACCTAGGCCTCTTTCTTGGAGCTAGGGTAATTAAGGCTAATTGTACCTATCTCTTTCCACTACATAATAGAACCAACTCTTTGCCTGCTTCTTCAAATGGGTCTTCTTCCTTATCTAAACCATAAGTAGTCATGATGTTAAAAAGGGCACTCTCCATTGTTTCTCTATTTTCCAAAGCAAATAAGCTGATAACTTCTATTATAGAAGAAGGCCTTGGTGGCGATGCCTAAATTTGGAGGCTTTCAATAGGTTTTTGCTCAATCTTGGACTCCTCACTTTTAGCTTTACCTTTTCCTTTTGCATCCTCAAGTTGATCAATCTAAGGTGACTTTGTCAATTCTCCATGTTAAGGCTCATAAGATTGTCCCTCAATAGGTGGTTCTTGATGTGTAGTCCTAGATGACCCTAGAAACAAGTGATATTATAAAGGATGTAACTTCCATATTTCTCCTAAATGCTTATTATCCCTACCCAACTTATGTTTTAAGGTTATGTTGTAGTTTTTAACCTTAGATAAGAGTTTTTCAAATTTATTTTCCCTAATGTAAATACCATCCCCCATACTTGGTTGATGCTTGTACTCAGTCTTTAGGACTTTCCTATCTTGAATATGTTTAGCCACCCTATTATTGGGGTCTCACATCTTAAGATCATATAATTAGAAATCACTTGTGTACCACAATGATCTCTAATTTCTTCCAGTATTTTATTATAATTCTACCAATGTTTAGTGGGAAGGGATGAACCTGAGCCTTTTTATTCTTCCTACAATGCCAATTTATGCCCTAGATGATTTGATAAGCAATTTGTTTCTCTGCAAGTTTACTAGGAACATATATGGGTAGTCTATATGGCTTGACCATGATTCTTTCTATCCTTATTAAAATTCAATCTAGATAAAACCACACATCTCCAATGGTGTCCACTTATTTTTTGATTAGAGGATGAAGTCTAGGCATAAGAATACTATTGATTATCTCAAAAATGACTGGGAAGACAACATCACATATGAATTACATATGATTCCTATATTTGAAAATATGCAGTTTGGAGTATTGATGGGAAATGGTAGTCATACCATTAGGGGACCAATTTTGGATGCTAGGGAAATTAATAGACATAAGGAGTGAGTCTAAGAGGTAAGACATCATAAGGAAAATATTTGGAGGTCTTTCTCTTGATGGTTGTAAACTATTTTCCCAAGAAGAAACTTATCAAGTCTCTAGTGGGAAGGGTTAGTTTTTGCTCCAACATGTAATGGACATAAGACACCCATACCTTACTCATATAAATTATAGAAGAGGCACCAAAGGCCCTATTCAATAAAGTCATAACTAACCTAACACCTTTGCTGAATTGAGTAATAGGAATCTCACCATTAGGGGTCCTGAAAAATATGAGAACCTTGGATTAACCAAGGTAAAAGAACTGAATGTAAATTTTGGTAACTTGTCCATTCTCTTAATGAAGGAAGATAAACATGAGGTAAAGGGAGCTTATAATAAGTCTCAAAGGCCGTGGTAGCTATGCATGTAACTTTACTAACATTTCCTTCATAAATAGTCCATACTCCATCTACTCTATAGTCAACAAAAATAGGAACAAGAAGGTTGATGTAATGTATTACCTCTATTTTAGTAGCTATGTGATGAAGGCCTCCCATTTAAATTGATAGTAAATCCTTATATCTTTGGTACACTTAAGCATTCCTCTTTTCTTCTTGATAAATTCATTACAAATTTTCAACAAAGAAGAATAATTCAAACCAATTCCTTATTCCCTACACATTCAATGCTATTGAGTCTAACTCTATGTCTCTAAATTCTATTCCTTCACCATCTAAAGTTAGATAAATCTCTGCTTCAATATTCATATATTGTCTACCCACTAACATTGATAATAATGTATTGTAAATTTAAAGCTATCAAAGTTCTCACTAAGGCACCTGCTCTGAATTTAGTTGACAATTATCTCAAGTGTCACCAAATCAATTTGAACTAATTCTAGCCTTCTTTATGGAGGGTCTAGGGTTTTTTTTACTTTAATGAACAAAAAATCCAACTTCGATCTTATAGGTGTCTTATATATGATGGAACATTTCTTATCATCTCTCCTATGTTTCTTAATCATGACATATCTTTCATTTAGATCCTCCACACCTATGTTGAGCTTATGTGGTAGGTTTTAATGCCTTTCACAAAAAATTTCATAAATTCCATTTTAAGAGTGACCATTGGTTTTCAAAAAGTCCTTTTTATTTTTACTTTGAATAACCAAATACTGATCTTTACATTTCATTGGTTCTTGATCTTTAAGCTTATTAATTATGCCATCTGTCAAGATTTAGAATCCTTTAAAATGTCTTCAATTGGCTTACACTATTGGATCAAATCAAGTGAGGAATTTACCACCATCAATTCTTTTGAGAGATCTTGAGGCTTTCATGATGATGTGCACTATTGAATCAAATCTAGAGAGCAAGTGATCACCATTAGATCTTATAGGAAGCTTACCATTTTAATCATTAAAAGACTTAGGCCAAGATTTTATGTCTCAATCTTGTTTTCATAAGAAAACCAATAATCTCTTAAAAAGGCTTTATAAATACCCCCTTTGATTAGGCTTAAAATTTTATCTAGGTTAAATTTGATGGGTTCAGTCTTGTCAAATACATCCTTGTAGACATCAAATGATGGGGGCAAAACCTATCAATTTTAAGACAATAAAATCATTCTATTTCAATTTAAATTTGATGGGTTTGGTCCCATCAAATACATCTTCATAGATGTCAAATGATGGGGGTGAACCTTTCAATTTTAAAATAATGAAACTTATTGATCTAATAACTTAATGTCATGTGTAAAACCATTAGAAGATCTCAAATATTTGAGGATTGTCTATGTTAAATTTGATAGGTTTAGTCCCATCAAATATGTCCTCATAGGCATCAAATGATGGGGGTGAACCTATCAAATTTAAGATAATGAAATATTTCAATTTCATTTTAAATTATATTGGTTTTATCCCATCAAATACATCCTCATAGACGTCAAATGATGAGGGAAAACGTTTCAATTTTAAAATAACAAAATTTATTGATCTAATAACTGAATACCACATATAAAACCTTTAGGATATCTTAAGTCTTTAGGGATTGTCTAAGTTAAATTTTATAGGTTTGATCTTGTTAAATACATCCTCATAAACATCAAATTATGGGGGAAAACTTGTCAATTTAAGACAATGAAATATTTCTATTTTAATTTAAATTTGATGGTTTTAGTCTCATCAAATACATCCTCATAGACATCAAATGATGGGGGTGAACCTGTCAATTTTAAAATAATGAAACTTATTTTTTACACCATTAGATTTAAAACTCTGATCAAGCGATCATCATTAGATCTTCACTAGGGCCTGAATCATTAACTATATGCCTTTTTAAAATAATTTGATCTTAAGGAACCATTAGATCAAATCTAGTGAATAATCACAAATCATTAGATCTAAAAAAGTGCATGAACTTTAATCTAAAACCTGATTATGCATAAAATTTCATGCTAGACTTTCCCACAAATGTTTAAATTCAAATTGTTAAGGCTTATTGTTTGGGAACCCTAAATTTTTTCATGGAACCTACAATTAATAACATTCAATATGACTTTTAACAACATCAAAACATGATCAAATAATATTTCACACTTATTATATGATATAGAAGCTTAGGAAACAATAACATGGGTCCCATTTCTAAAAGAACAATGGGGGTGTTGGTCTCAACAAATGGCAACTCACTGGGGCAACATAGCAATATGTTGGAACACAGAGCTCTGGTTTAATCTTATACATGAATTTTATATCCATTTTTGGACATATATTCTCTTCTAAATCAACTTTTAGTTTGAAACAAGTTATTTATGAATAAAATTTAAACTTAGATATGAAAATATAAACATGCAATGTGTGCTTTGATTCCACTTACTATTCGTCATGAATTTAAAGAAATAATGTCTAGGTTCATATCCTTTTGGTCCATTACACTTAACTTTGAGTGATTTTAGATATTCTTTAAGAATAATAAATCTTAATTTAGGGGAGGCTTGGGCATTGCTTTACTACTAGCCAGGTGCATATAGCCCCCATAGAGATACCTTTGGTTTCACTCAAGGTCTTGCTCCACTACTAGCCAAGCATCCATAGCCTTGATGGAGATTACCTGAATCACTTTTACTTCTATTTCCATAGATTTTGTAATGATCTCTCTTTTTTTTAACATTTTTTAGGTCCTTTTGAAAAGGTTATAAACTAACATAGCCTAGTTCTAAGGATTTGGTTAATGTTCTAGCATTAAAATACTCTCCCCTTTAATTGAAACTTTATTCCATGATAAGGATGTGTTTTAAGTGTAAGCATGAATATGAGTTAATAAATTGAATTCACATTGTATACATATGATTCTTCTTAAAACTAAGTTTTGATGTAGAATAGGGTTTAAATGTTTGTAAGACAATAAATTCCTATACCAATTTATACCAATATCTTTGGTTTCTTCATACTACTTCATTACCAGCCATGGTCACCTTTGTAAGATTTATACCCACATTATTGAGCAATTCTAAACCAAAGAATAGTAACATGAGACTTTACCACAACCAAGGAACACCACCAAGCAAGAAGAAGAGAAAATAAAGGTAAACAAAACAAATATACACAAACCCAACAAGAAAGAAAGAAAATAAAATAAGAAAGATAACTAACTAGCCTACCCATTCTAATTTTAGAAATCTTACACATTTATTCCATGAAGACCTCTGGTGTGGTAGAAACAAAGTAATGTTTCAGATATTGTCCATTAGTAGATAGTGTGAACTCTTCCCCTTAGAGATCTTTCAACCTAAAAGTATTATTTTCCTAGGATTTCTGCAATTTGGTAAGGACCAATCCATAAAGGAGTGAATTTACCATGTTTACGTTTGGGTTCTGATGCCTTGTCCCAAAGAAGGACCAAATATCCCTATCTAAATACCTTCACTTTAGATCTCTTATCAAACCATCTTTTCATGGTTGATTGGTGTCTACTGAAGTCTATAAATGTTTTTTCTCTGGCATCTTTCATTTGAATAATGTCTAACAACCAAGAATTAGCAAGTTCTTGACTATATTCCATGTATTCCTATATGAATGTGAACATAGGCAACTTCAAAGTGATTGGAAATATGGGCTCCTAACCATATACCAAAAAAAATGGTGAATATTTTAGATCTTGTTTGATCTTGATTCGATTTTCCCATAATGCAAGCTTAAGAAGTTTATGCCATGTTCTAAGTTTATCTTCAGTAGATTTCTTGATAACTTTCATAAAATTTCTATTTGTGGATTCAAAAACATCATTTCCTTGAGGATGTTGATTAGAATAAAAATTGAGTTTAATTCCTTAGTCATAATCCCATTCTATCATTTGGATAGAAATAAATGTAGATCCATTGTCATACACCAAAGAAACTAGGTTTCCAAATCTAGTACAAATATATTCTTATAGGAAATTGATCACTTCCTCTGTTATGCATTGCTTAGTGGCTAATGTTTCAGTCCACCTAGTATAATAATCTATAGAAGTCAAGACAAACTTATGACCTTTAGAAGAATTGGGGTTTATTACTCCAACAAAGTCTAATCCCCATTGTGAAAAAGGTTTATCTACCATCACAGGTTGTAAAGGCATGACTACCTTTGGTTCCTTTATGCTAAAGATGTAACATGAATGACACTCCCTCACATGCTTATAATCATCTTTAAATAATGTGGGCCAATAATACCCAGCCCTGAGAATCTTATGAGTTGTGGTTTTTCTTGAAGGGTGTTCACTTCCTAATTTTTCATCAAAGGTAGTTATAATCCAAGCTACTTCTTCCTTGGACACACACCTAAAATAAATTCCCTCAAAGTTCCTAATCTACAAGGCTCCATTATTGATGAGGTAATGAGATACTTTGAGCCTTAAGGCTCTCTTTTGTTCTCTTATAAATCTTAGGAGACAAACACCATTAACAAATAAATGGATAATAGAGTCATACCACTCATTAGGGTGAAAAGTTTGTTAATTTGCTTACATGATATGAAATTTTGGGTCAATTCTAGCAATAATATAAACTAAACCTTGACATTTCACTAATTTGGAAATTATCATCTCTATATCATATTCTTGTAGAAGTGCCATCCATTTGCCTCTTCTTTCTCCAAGCTCATTCTGACTCAACATAAGTTTTGTAGCTAAATCAGGTAATATAGCATGCACCTTATTTCTAAGGAGGTAATGTCTAAAAATTTGTATTTATTTTACTAATACATAAGCTTTCTTATAAATCATAGAATAATTCACTTTTGCATTTTTAAATTTAGTTATCATGAAAGATATAGGATGATCATTCCCATCAACCTTTTGAGTTAACACTGTAGCCATAGTATGCTCAAAAGTAAATGAATATAGATAGAAATCCTTTGAAAAATTAGGACTTATGAGGATTGGAGTTTCATTAATTGCCTTCTTAATGTCAGTGAAGTCCTTCTTGGATTCTTGATTCTAATAAATCATAGCATCTTTCTTAAGCATGTCATTCAAAGGTTTAACAATCTCAGTGAAGCTTGAAATAAATTTCCTCACAAAATTAATCTTGCCAAAGAATAACTTAAGCTATTTTTAACTATTGGGCAACCCAATTTTTGAAATAGCCTCTATTCTATTTGGATCTATAGAGATTCCATCTTTTGTAATGACATGTCCCAACAATTTTCCTTGAATGATACAAAATATGCTTTTCTTGGGGTTAAGAGATACATCATACCTCCTACATAGATCAAATACTTGTCTCAAATGTATGAAGTGATCTTATTTATTTCTATAAAATACTATAAGATTATCCATATATATGATGATACACTTGCCTACTAAACCTTGGAAAGCATGATCCATGGCCCTTTGAAAAGTTTCCCCTGCATTAATTAATCCAAAAGGCATTCTCTTGTAAGCTTATGTTCCCCATTTAGTAGTAAAATTTGTTTTCATCTTGTCCTCAAGAGCAACAAGCACTTGGTTATACCCAAAAAAGTCCATCTAAAAAGGACATCATGGAAGATCTTAGAATATTTTAGATAACCTGGTCTAGAGAAGGTAAAGGATAATTATCCTTTTTAGATGCTTTATTCATATTTCTAAAATCTATGCACAATCTTATTTCTCCATTCTTTTTTCTAACTAGGACTAGGTTTTCCACCCAAGAGGAATGTCTAATAATAAATACTATCCTTGCATCCAACAAATTCTTGACTTCTTTAAAAATCATGGGTTCTAAAATAGGGTTGACTAGCCTTTACTTCTGTCGAAAAGGTTTACAACCTTATTGAAGAGGTATGGTATGAGTAATGACCCTTGGGTCAAATATTTTCAAATCTTCATAAGACTAAGTAATTACATCCTTGTATTTTTTACTCAACTCTCTATCTTTCCTATTTTCCATTTTAGTGCAATCCTTCCCTATATTCACCATTTGGAGCTGATCATGTGAGCCAAGATTTGTGGCATGATAATCCTTACCATTTACCTTGGGTTACTTAGGTGCTTCAGAAATTTTGTCAAAATCAATAGTCTTTCCAATGAAATCATCCCTTTAGGTATCTTATTATCACTTAATTAGATGATTTTACCATTAGTTTCTTCCTCATGAGAAGTGTCATCAATATCATCAATAATGTGAGCTTCAAAATCCCCAAAATTAGTTAAGAAATCTATGATTTGTTGATCATCATTGGAAACTTGGAAATGATTTATATTGTCAGCAACCTAAAGGACAAGGTATTAGCTCAATATTTATGCTTTGAGAATCATGATTAGGCATAAGGTTAGCTATAATAGAGGCAAGATCATTAGTAGTTTTGTTTTCTTCTCTTGTAATATCTAAGATGTTGAAAGCATCAAAATATTCGATCAAACCCCACACCCTAAACTTATATCTCTTTAAGTCAGACAATTTGCACTAGTACTTACTTTTCACTTGGTTAACCACAAGTTTAGAGTCTCCATAGACAAGGAGTTCTTTAAATTTGTGTTTAATAGCAAACTAAAATCCAAGTATGAGAGCTTCATACTCAACCAAATTATTGGTGCAAGGAAATTATAACTTATAGGCTACATGGTATTGCTTTTATGAAGGATTTATCAATACAATACCAGTTCCTCATCTTGATTTTCACTTGGCACCATCAATGTATAACTTCTAAAAACCACACATCTAAGAAGGAATCCCAAAAACTAGCTCTTTTGTAATTTCCAAAGTGAAAACTCTAAAATCAGAATCAAGGAAATTTACCCTTTTATTAATAACATTATATTCTATTATCATGTGTTTCATTCAAGGTTCCCTTTCTACTCTTACTTGATTTGGTACACCTTTTCAAGGAAGACATAAGTGTGAATAATTAGTAGACATATATCCATTTAAATCTTTAGTCCATTCTTTACTTAAAATCAATCCATAAACACTAGGCATTCTACCACTTGGATATTAATGAATTAATGAACCATTAGTTCACTAGCTAGTTGTATATGCACATTTAATAATTCTGCTACAACCTTAACTATGGATTTATCCAATTGAGTGACTACCCTATCATATTTTATTAAAATCAACTTGAGTTATTCACATATCCTAACAGGCATAATGTTGGTTGAAACTCTTGTATCTAACAGACAATTATGAACATTTTTTCCAAATATCCTAACTATAAGTAAAAAAGGTGGAGACTCTACTTTGATCATTTGTATAATTACATTTTCAATATCATTCTTAGGGGTTTTCCCACTTTTCTTTGACAAAGATTATAAGAGTAAGTCTCTTTGTTCTGTGATTTGGGTTAGCTCATGTAGAGAGATATTAGCTTTAATCTTTTTCATATCTTCCATAATGTTGTAGCTAGCTTTGCTTGGAGGATCAATGTTAACATTAACTTATAAGAACTTCCCCTAGGAGGTTCAAGATTATTATTTGATATAGTGTTTAGAGGGGTCCCATAATTATTAGGAGGGGTAGAGGTAGTCAATGGCTATTTTTTTCCCTATTTCTTAGAGGATATGTCTTCAAAAAGTGATGGAATGCTTGAATTTCCTTAGGAATATTCTTAGGCTCATTATCTTCTTGAAAAGAGAGATTAAATATTTTTACCATATGCACTTGGTCAGATGGTTTATATTCATAAGAATTTTTAGCAACCTCTTTGTTTGGAACCACTTCAAACTTGTCACATTCTTCTTGAAAAGCTTTACAAGCTTTTAGAAACTCAATACAATCAATCTCACCATGTTTGGAAGTAGCATGCACCCTAAAATATCAGTGAGGCAATATCAGTGAGGTTTATATCCATATTATATTTTCTAGGGAAAGACACATTAGCTTTGTTATTGTATAAACTATCATTCTAAAACCTATTCTTTGGTCTGTTGAATTTTTAGAAAGTGAAGTTCCTTCCAGAATTGTCATTAGAATTACCAACTTTTTTTTACAATTATAGAAAATTAGTGCTAAGATTTTGTACCATTTTTAATATAGATTCATTTACATTTTTTATAACCTCATCATTTTGACTTTGGTTAATGTTAATGCCATTATAGGCATTAAAGCCTTTTGATCATTATCATGAAATCCATTAGTAACTTGATGGCTCAAGAAGCCTAGATTTTGATTAGGAGTAGCATGACTAGTAGGCAATACATTCAAAGGAGGAAACTATTTTAATTCTAGAGTATTTTGGTTATTACTTAGGAAAAGGTTTAATGTAGTCATTTAAGGATTAACATTTGAAACAGTATAAGCCATCTATCCTTGGGTTTGAATTTGGTCACTAATAACCACTACTTCATAATAGGATTGAGCTAATGTGATGATAAGTAGAATAGATCTCTTCAAAAATATAGAAGTCATGGGGTCAACAACATCTTTATAAACCTCCAAAGCTAAAGCTTTGTTAGTTTTATATGGATGCATGGTCCAACTAAACATCTTTTAGAACCTGGCATTAAATGACCTAAGAGTTTCACTAGTATTTCTCTTAATAGTTGTGAATCGATGATAAATTACATAAGGTATTATGATCTTTTTAAATTGATCAATGAAAATATTGTCAAAATTATTCCATGAAATAATATAATTGTTAGGTGAATTAAGGAACCATTCATATGCAACATCTTTAAATGCAAATTTTAATAACCTACATGTTACATCCTTATGAATAACATTCAATAATATTAATGCAACTTTAAAATATTTAACATGTTTTTTAGCAATCATAATACCAATTGGAATAAATATTGGCAAATATTTTTTCAAATTACATGGTAAATCATGAACCACACTTGGTATATTGATAGGGTAACTTCCAAGCCATGCCATGTTTGGATGAAAATAAAAATAGTAATCCATTAAAAAGGTGATGATGGTAGATATTTAGAATACCTACACTTACCTCTATCTTTCCTTGTCCTTTTGTGAGTTTCTAGTTCGAGATAGGGTTCTCTAGTCTCTGAATGTGATTTGGTCCTAATCCCTGGTAATTCCAACTTGAAGACTAAGGATCCTATTATAACATGGTGTAACACATTAATTTTAAAATAACGACAAATAATACACACATTAAGCTTAATTTTCAAAAAAAAAAATTAATAAGAGGATAAAGGGCATCAATATTTAACTAAACAAGTTCAAAGATATACTGAATTATGCAAAGATAACCAATATTAACAACTTATGACTCAAATAACTTCTTATTGTCAAATAATAGTAAATTTTTAGCAAAATAAGCCATCCTAACTCCAAATTCTAATAAATTTTTAACAACAAAAGCTGTATTTCTGCAATGGTTACCAATCTTTACACAATTTATGTTAAATGAAAAATAATTATGTAAAATTAGATAATTTTGACGAAATATGCTCCTAAATATATTCAACATATTTAAAGAGGCTCTCTTTCTAGTGCATATAGAGCTTCTCCTATTGATTCTTCTAATTGTACCATAGGTGCTCTTAGTGTTGAAGAACACTTCTCATTTTAGGATTTTGAGAATCCATGGCATGAGTTGTAGTTTGTGACTATTCAGTGATTGTCTATGGTGGAATAGAAAAAAAGTATGAAAATTGGTCACAATATTTATTTGGTTTTGTGCTTGGGAGCCACCAGGTTCTATATTATTTGAATACTTAATAATTCTATGGATTTGTTAGTCAAACTAAATGATTATTAATAATGATCTTTAAGCTGGAGTGAATCTTGATAAAAATAAAAATAAAGGAAGGGTAAAGAAAAAGGAAACATGATTGGAGGTTATCATCTCAAATATTATGACAAAATTTCAGTTACTTTGAGTACATTTGAGATAATTTATGTTATAAAATAACATAAGCTCAAATTATATCATAAATCAAGAAAAATTCAAAGGAAAAATATGAATCATAAGAACCAAATTTACTTTAAAGGTTTGTTGTTATAATCTAGAAAACATAAGTACATACAAATATAGAGAAAATAAAATGAAGTATATTTGAGATATTTACAGTCAGTTTAGTATTTAGTACAAATTAACAACCCTATGACAAACAATGTAACTCGAACAATAAGAATCATTCAAATTCAAGATAACTCTCTATAATTAAGAGGTAGCATATACATTTAAAGAAAATGATCAGATAATATTTTCAAAATTCCTTAGTTATATTAAATGCTTCTAGTATCAATTTCTCAAAAACTCTCCCTTTACAAATGGTAACCATCTACCTATTTAAAGGAAACATAGGCAGTTAATTGGTTAACTTTTAAAAATATCTAGATGGTGATAAGGATAGCTATCCTTGATATAAAGCCACAATATGACAAAAAACATCCAAACTTGACAAGAAAGAGTATATGCTAGTAGACTAGCATATATTTTACAATAAGAATATTCCTTTAGGAATTCCATTGGTGGGTTCTTCAAATTAACCCTATTTGAAAAATTCCTTCACCATGGTGTATTTCTCCTTGAAAAACTCAAAATCCATAGTAGGTCTCATTACAAAATCTGCTTATTCATCCACTAACTTGTCAAATTCACTATTTATCCAAGATACAAGTTCCTTGACACATTGTACTTCTATAATTTGCTTTCCTACAAGAGTAATGGTATCCAGGATTTGTTGGTTATCCTTAGATGAATGATCCTAACTCTCTATGATTCCCTAGATGTGGGTATCAACCCTCTACTTGAATTATGCATCATCAATCAAGCCTAAATTAGTGGTTTGAGAAGGGTTTTTTAACAAATTCCCTAGAATTTTCTCAATCTATTTCACCAAATCTGTGCCTCTTATTGAAGTCATTAACATCACTACTCTAAGTGATCAAATATTCATATTTAATAATCTATAAAATCTACCATTAAGATGTCTAGATGTCTAAGTTTGATAATCTTGATGTTCAAGGTCTACTTTGTCTTATGCACCTTGATGAGCTCCTCCATCTAATCTCAAAAATTCTGCCATTGGATGATTAAGGTTTGTGCCATCTCAACTTGATGGTCCAAAGCACTCAATCTAGACTTAATGACTTTAAAGTTCTCAAATGCATATATCAAGTATTTAATCAACATTTGCAATATATTCTTAGGAATTATCAAGAATACCTAAGATTCCAAATCTTGCTTTTCTTTTTAAAAGTTGAGGATCCTATGATTCATTCCTTGAACTCTAGCCAAGGCCATTGTTGATTGAGATAGTACCACACTAGCTACATCCTCTTGAAAAATAGGATGCTCCCCTACTTCTTGTCCTAGAATAGGAGTTAAGCATATAAATGGCTCCACCTTCAACAAGGTGAACTCTTCAGTACCAATAGTGACTTTATTAGTCACTAACCTTTCAAGATTTGATGTCTCTAGATTAAATTAGACCTAAGGATCAAGTTATTTCACCTATGGTTATTTAATAATATTTACATTTTAAATTCTAGAGGCTCTTGGGGTACCAACCCAATGGCTTTCCTTGTTATTAATAATCTGGATGCTTCTCTCTTCTTGTTTATTCAACATATCATAAATCCATGGTTTGACATTATCTTGAACACCTATGTCCACTTGAGTCAGCTAGTGAAGGAGAAAGAGATGGAATTTTTTTCAACTTCCATAAACAAACCATTAGGAATGGTTAGTCCATGAATAGTAATCTCATCACTAAAGATGTTTATTTCACTAGTGGGGTGAGTGAAAGTTAACTTAGGCCTCTTTCTTGGAGCCAAGGGAAATAAGGCTAATTCTACCTATCTCTTTCCATTGTTCAATGGAACCAACTCTTCGGATACTTCCTCAAATGGGTCATCTTCCTTATCCTAACCATAAGTATCCATGATGTTAACAAGAGCACTCTCCACTATTTTTCTAGTTTCCAAAGCCATTAAGTTGATAACTTTTATTGGGGAAGAAGGCTTTGGTGGAGATGCCTGAATTTGGATACTTTCAATAGGTCTTTGCTCAATCTTGGACTCCTCACTTTTATCTTTACCTTTTCCTTTTGCATCCTCAAGTTGCTCAATCTAAGGTTAATTTTTCAATTCTCCCTACTGAGGCTCAGAAGATTGCCCTTCAATAGGTTATTCTTGATGTGTAGTCCCAGATGGCCCTCATAATAAGTGATATTATAAATGGTGTAACTACCATATTTATCCTAAAGGCTTATTATCCCTGACTAGCTTACGTTTCAAGGTTATGTTGTAGTTTTTAACCCTAGATAGGACTTCTTAAATGTTCTTTGACTTTGTGTAAATACCATCCCCCACACCTGGTTGATGCTTGTACTCAATCTTTGGGACCTTCCTATCATGAATATGGTTAACCACCCCATTATTAGGGTCTCACATCTTAAGATCATCTAATTGGAAATCAACAGAGTTTCTATGCACCACCATGATCTCTAACTGCTTTCAATATCTGATTATAATTATACCAACATCTAGTGGGAAGGGATGAACTTGAGCCTTTTTATTTTTTTTGCAATGCCAATCTATGCCCTAAATGATTTGATAAGAAATTTCTTTCTCTACAAGTTTATTGGGTAAATTCATGGGTAGTTTTTATGGTTGGACCATGAATCCTTCTATCCATATTACAGTGTAATCTAGATAGAACCACACATCCCCCATGGTCTCCACTTATTTTTTGATTAGAGGATGAAGTCTAGGCATAGGAATACCAGTGATTTTATCAAAAATGGCTAGGAAGACACCATCACATATGAATTACATATGATTCTTATATTTGAAAATATGCAGTTTAGAGTAATGATGGGAAATGGTAGTCCTATAATTAGGGGGCCAATTTTGGATGCTAGGAAAATTAATAGAGGTAAGGAGTGAGTCTAAGAGGTAAGACATCATAAAGAAATGTCTAGAGGTATTTTTCTTGATGGTTTTTAATTATTTGGCCAAGAAGAAACTTATCAAGTCTTTAATGGGAGGGGTTAGGTTCCACTCCAACATGTAATGGACATAAGACACATAGACCTTACTCACATAAGTTGTAGAAGAGGAACCAGAGGCCTTATTAAATAAATTCATAGCTACCCTAACATAACACTTTCCCTGAATTGAGTAATAGGAATCTCATCATTAGGGGTCTTAAAAACATGGGAACCTTCGATTAACCAAGGTGAAAGAACTGAATGTAAATTTTGGGATTTTTTCCATTTTCTTAATGAAGGAAGATCAACATGAGGTAAAGGGAGCTTATAATAAGTCTCAAAGTCTATGGGAGTTATGAATGCAACTTTACTAACATTTACTTCATTAATAATGCATTCTCCATCTACTCTATAGTCAATGAAAATAGGAATAATAAGGTTGATGCAATGCATTACCTCTAGTTTAGTAGCTTCATAATGAAGGCCTACCATATGAATTTATACTAAATCCTTATATCTTTGGTACACTGAAGCATTCTTATTTTCTTCTTAAGAAATTGGTTACAACTCTTTGACAAAGAAGAATAATTTAAACACATTCTTTATTCCCTACACATTCAATAATGTTGAATCTTACTCTATGTCTCTAAAGACCCTTCACCATTTGAATTTACGTAAAGATCTGATTCAATATTCATCTATTGCCTACCCACTACCATTGATAATAGTGTATTGTAATTGTAAAGATATCAAAGATCTCACTAAGGCCCTACTTTAAATTTAGTTCACAATTATCTCAAGTGTCACCTAATCAATTTGAACCAATTCTATCCTTCTGTATGGAGGGTTTAGGGTTTTTATGCTTTAATGACCAGAACATTCAACTTTGATCTCATACATGCCTTAGATATGATATAACATTTCTTATCATCTCTCTTATGTTTTTAAATCATGAAATATCTTTCATTTGGATCCTCCACACCTACATGGCTCTTATGTGGCAAGGTTCAATGCCTTTTGTGGTAATTTTCATAAATTCCATTTGAAGAGTAACTATTGGTTTTTAAAAAGTCCCTTTTATTTTTCTTTGAAAAGCTAAATCCTACCTTACATTTCATTGGTTCTTGATCTTTGAGATTATTAATTTTTCCATCTATAAAGATTTAGAGGCCTTTGAAAGGTCTTCAATTGGCTCACACCGTTGGATCAAATCAAGTGAGTAAGCAACCACCAGTAGATCCTTTAGGAGATCTTCAAGCTTCCATTCTGATGTGCATTATTGGATCAAATCTACTGAGCAAGTGATCACCATTAGATCTTGTAAGAAGCTTACCCTTTTAATCAGTAAAATACTTATACCAAGATTTTATGTCTTAATCTTATCTTCATAAGAAAACCAAGAATATCTTAAAAAGGCTTTAGAAATACCCCCTTTGATTAAGCTTTAAAAAGTATCTAGGTTAAATTTGAGGGGTTTGGCCCTATCAAATACATCCTTGTAGATGTCAAATTATACGGGCAAATCTGAAAATTTTAAGACAATAAAATATTTTTATTTCAATTTAAATTTGATGAGTTGGGTCCAATCAAATACATCCTCACAGACATCAAATAATGGGGGTGAACCTATCAATTTTAAAACAATGAAACTTATTGATCTAATAACTAAATGTCATGTGAAAAACCATCGAGAGATCTCAAAGATTCAAGGATTTTCTAAGTTAAATTTGATGGGTTTTGTCCAGTCAAATACATCCTCTTAGACTTCAAATGATGGGGGTGAACCTATCAAATTTAAGAAAATGAAATATTTCAATTTCAATTTAATTTTGATGGGTTTGGTCTCATCAAATATGTCCTCAAAGATGTCAAATTATGGGGGTGAAATTGTCAATTTTAAAACAATGAAACTTATTGATCTAATAACTGAATGCCACATGTAGAACCATTAGGAGATATCAAGGATTTAGGGATTGTCTAATTTAAATTTGATGGGTATGGTCCCATCAAATACATCCTCACAAATGTCAAATAAAGGGGGTGAACCTATCAAATTTAAGACAATGAAATATTTTTGTTTCAATTTAAATTTGATGGGTTCAGTCATGTTAAATATGTCCTCCTAGACATCAAATGATGGGGGTGAACCTATTGATTTTAAAATAATGAAACTTATTTTTTGCACCATTAGATTTAAAACCTCTAATCAAGTGATCACTATTTGATCTTCACTGGGGCCTAAATCATTAACTATATGCCTTTATAAAAGACTTTGAGCTTAAGACACTATTAGATCAAATCCAATAAATAATTTCAAAGTGTTAGATCTACAAAAGTGCATGAAATTTAAGCTACAACTTGATTATGCATAAAATTTCCTACTAGACTTTCCCATGAACATTTAAATTCAAATCGCTAGGGCTTATTGTCTAGGAACCCTACCTTTTATCATGGAAATTGCAATTAAAAACCTTCAAGACAACTTTTAACAACATCAAAACATGATCAAATAATCTTTCACACTTACTACAAGATATAGAAGCTCAAGAAATAATCACATGGTTCCCCTTTCCAAAAAAAATAATCGGGGGGGGGGGGGGGGGGGGGGTGTTGGTCTCAATAGGTGTCAACTTGAGTATTGGGATCTTTGGTCTATTATAAAAACCTCATATATTTCATGTATGTTGAGGGATTAGGGAAACTTAAAGTAATGCTCATTCATTGTCAAGTGAAGGAGGTATGAGTCTCATGTCTTATCATGGCCATGTCTTAGTTTCATCTTATGTTAGGCCTTATCATGGTGTGTGATTATCCTTTTATGTCTTTAATAATGAATTGAAGTGACCTTATGATATAGATCTAATGAAATAACATGGTTGAAGATGGCAGCTGATGACTCACTATGAGATTATTTGCTGTGTTTAGTATATTCAAGAATGGTGGGATATAAGCCTTTAAAAGGGTGATAAACATAGATAAAATCCTCAATAAGAACTTTTTAGAAGGTTATAAGGTACTCTTGTGATATTCATTAGTAATCTTCTTTTAAAACTATGTTTATGTGGTCTAAAAGTTAAGGTTTTGGTTTTTAAATGGAAAACTATGATCTTAAAATGACATTAAATCATTCATGACATCTTTAAATCACCCCATGGTCATAAAATTCAATCATTTCATGCTTTGAAAATGTCTTGTTTATGAGTTTATAAGGTTCTTTGTCTATTAAAAGAGCTCCCACATGTGAAAAGAACTACTTTTTTTCTCTCCTTGGCATATTCCTTTCTTTGGTGATGCTTTTGACTCATATTTTTCTCTATTTTGTCATAAAATGATGGTTTGAAGCTAAAATATGAGGAAATGAAGGAGAATTTATAGGTTTTGACAATGTTTCTAGATGGTACAGATCCATACTATATGGATTTATTTAAGAAGAGTATTTGAGATGTAATAATAATTGGTTATAGACACATGGTAAATATATTTTATGTTTTGAAGGCTTTATAAGACCAAATCTAATTTTTTTTCCATGGATTATTCATTGGTAGATAACAAGATCACCTTAGGGTATGCTCAGTCCATACAATAGAGAGAGAAAGTAGATATGAGATCTTGACTAGAGAAACTGGACCTCATGACCTTCCAATCATGGGTATTGGTTTTTGGTTTTATCTTCTTGAATTTATGAACAAAGGCTAATAACTTAAGGGTTCTCATTATTTTTATCTACACAAGGCAAGAAGAATGGTAAAATTTTGTGAAATTTTCATCTATTTTGACCAAACTATTGATTAATCTTAGTTATTTAGGTATTAAATATACCTTTCATGGCTTTCCTAATAGTTTTATACACATGGGTGAGTACATATAGTTCAATAACACATCTACTGCCAAATCTGTAGTTTGTAGGCAAGTTGTAGAGGTTATACGATTCATGATGGACCCAAGGATATCAAGACTCATTAAGACTTTGTTTGTAGTATTTCATTAAAGAAAATTATCCTTAACTTAAGTTTATTAAGGTTCATAAATATATTATGGATTATAAATAATAATTTTCCCTCAAACATCCTCATAGTCCTATTTTAGTAGATGTTACAAAAACCTAACATATGTTAAGGTATTTTGATGAATCCCATGTTTCTTTTTACATGGTGTATGCCTCTTTCAGAGATTTAAAAATGTTATATTCTATTAAGGCATATTGATATAGGTGTTTATTATCATTAATATTAATTTTTGTTATGGATTCATGTTCCTTTCCATCCCCCATGTTTTATTACATTTTCATGTCTTTCACACTATCATTCACCATAGTTGAGAGCTTATCATTCCATTTCCATTCTCAGTTTATATATTCCATTATCATCATATCATTATTATCAATATTCACATAATGAATCCAATGCTTTGATATCTCTCAAGGTGTTATATATCATTATATTCATGAATATGTGTTATATATCCTTAATCCATGCTAAAACAATAGATCTTCACCTACAATTGAGTGTTATGAGCATACTTCAAGGTATGGTTAAGGAATTTCTTAGAGATCAAGACAAGTGAGAGAGACTAAGGAAGGAAAAGTAACATTACAAGAAGGATCATATAAAATCACCAAATCCTTATAATCACTCTCATAACATAGTGACAAGGTGAAAAGAAACAAACTTAGTCATGGACCCATGAAGCATAAAAACTCTAGCAACCAACTAGCTAGTTTTAGGAAAAATTAGTTTTGAAGCCCTTATAGGCATGATCAAGCTCTAAAATTTGGTAAATACAATGGAAATTAGTGTATTTATATGTCCATTATATATTAAATGTCATAAATATATTTTAAATATCCATTTTTTTATCTTAGAGTTGCCTCAGTCATCTGCAATTAGTAATGGAACCAGGAGGCCTATTTGAGGGTCTATAGGTAAGGTAAGAGGATTGGGGATTAGTGTATATGTTATGATATGATAAAATTTAATTATAATTTTTAATACATATTGTGATATTTATCACACTCAATTTTTCATGTTAATATTCCCTTGAGGGCTAGCAGATGCAAACAAACCTTTAACAGTAAGAGATGTTGCCACCGTAATGAAACTAATCCAAGATTTATTTTTACATGATGGTCATGTTGAAAATTTTGACCTCATAGGTCAAATAATCACCCATACCATTCCAAAGTTTTCATATCATTATATTTTATCTTGTGAGTCAATGATTTGGTCATGAAAATTCCTTAATGTGATTACTGGGAACCAGACTATCCTACTGTGTCATCTAGGAATGAATAGGTTAGTTTAGTTGTGAATTTAATAATTTTAATTTGAAATATAACCATACTTGAATAATTACATGAAAATTATTTACTTTTTTTCATGAATATCCCCTATACGTTTGGTGTCTTGAAATGTTTTCTATCTCAAGATATAAGCCTTCAAAGATGATCTATTAGTGTTAGACATGCCCGGGGATGTCAAGTTAAAGCCATAAGAAGTAACCATTTGGATTGAAAAAATAGAAGTTATCTAAAGGCATGACAAGTTTCAAATATTCAATTAATTATATAAATATCTAATATTAGATGGTCAATGAACAAGGTCAATAAATCAAATGCAAATCAATGATGTGCATTTAATCATGTAATAAAGATCATTAGTGAGCCTAAAATTTAAAGGTTAGAGGATCCTAAGAATGAACATGGTGTTTCCAAATGTCTCAATTATGGTGAAATCCAAATAAATTTGATGGATTATGTTTTATTTGATAGATAAAGATCAATGGAGCATGTTCAACCATTCAAAAGTATATTGATAGTGTGGTTCAAGGTTATAAAGTTAATGAGCCCAAATTGAATGTAATGTCATCATGTAGTGTAATCATGTTAACCAGATGAAGAATGATATTAGAGTCCAAAAAAGGAATGTGATAGTTCCAACTATAATTATCTTAAGCATAGACCATATATCAATGGCCAAAGTTAAAATTTAAGGTCAAGAGACTCCCAAGAAAATCGATGGAATAATTTTGATCTAGTTCCTAAAGTACATGACATGAGGACACATGTAAAATTTTTTAGAGGTCATATATTTCAAATAAACAATAGTGTGGTGAGTAGATGCCACATAGGCATTCATGTTAGATCAAAATATTTATCCACCCAATAATGGAAATGTATAAATGTAAAGATTAAATGCAATTTGGGTTATAAAAGAAACCCTACAAATTTGTAAGGTCATCATTAAATCTCAGTAGAAACCTCTCAAAATACCTTAGGAATAATTTTTACATCTTATTCATGATCAAGAGACTAGTTACCTTATAGATATTAATTTAAATTATATCTATATGAAAACTAATAATGTGATTGGTTTTCATCTATAGTGGAGCTATGTTCAGCATTTGGAGTAATGGTAGGATTATGATTGAGAAAGGAATGTCAGAAGAGATGCTAGTGAATGAGTTCAAGTGACTATCTAATAACATAAAGAGCATATCAATATGAAGCATGATGTTTTAGTATCATTAAAAATATGGATAAACTTGGTGGTTGGAGAGTGTAGGTGGAGCATGTAATAGATTTTTAGGGTCTTTTGGTACTTTTCCTTTTGAATAGATCATGAATCATCATCCTTAGCAAGTTATTGTATTCTAGTGTGTTTATAATCCAATTATAGGGCTTAAAAGATATTTTGGATCTAATGAAAATTAATTTATGGAGTCATTATTAATTTTAATCAATCAAAAAGTGGTTAGGCCTCATTTATTAATTTATATTTGCTTCTTCCCTCTTTCTCTTTCCCTTTTCTTATATATCTCCCATTTCTCCCCTACGAAAATAAGGAGACTCTTATGCTTTTGACTTGCCCAACCTATGTCAATTTTGAACTCAAACACCTATTTTATGCAATAAAAAATTGAATTCCTCCATTCATAAATTGAATTAAAATGGCTTCTATGAATTCATTGATATGGTTAAGTGAATGTTTGATTCCCTTTACCTCTGTCTAAGTTTTCTCACCTTCATGAAGTATTTCTTATCTCTCATAGGTCATTATAAGTGTCATATATAGTTTATTTATTAGTTTGGAAGTGGACAACTACCATCCCATGCTAGATTCATAACTAGTCAAGGCCTTTTTTGTGAAATACTTATGCGAAAGTTGATCAAAGAGTGAATAAAGTGATATTTATAGGTTTGAAAGTGTCTGATAGTATGCTATGTAAAATTATAAGTGTTCAAAACAATTGGTGCATCACTTTATTTTACATTTTTTCATGTTATTTTTAATTTCTCTCCCTTTTACAAGTAAGAGATTAGTTTTAGGTGGTATATCCAAAAGAAGACATCATTCTCTAAAGGTTCAACCTCATTATACGATATCCACAACCTAAGGTTGCTCTCATTTTGTAGCTTAGTTGGAGAGAGCCTAAAATCCCCTCTCCAAGGGTGAAAATTAAGTCTATAATAATTTCTATCATGTTTAGTGGGACCACATTCTCCTTTGCATTGTTAAATTTTGGAGATGAAAAAAAGTATTTGAATCAGAGGAAAGACATCCATCATCATCAAAAGTTAAATATTTTTTAGATTGTAGAGTTTATAACATCATCCAAGTAATAATCTCATTCCAAAGGTTACTACAAGGTTAACTAATAAAGGTATTCCTCTTGAATTCATTGAGTTTCCTTTTACTTAATATAAAAGAGCAAGGTTTAATAGGACAAGACCATATCCTCAGAATAAATATTCATCTCCTGGTCATCCTATTGTCCTAAGTAGTGCAATTATCACTATCTAGATGGCCATAAGAAACCTTAAATAAAGCTATTCCACTAAATTTAGGCCATTTTGATAAAAATTAATGTCTCTACCCTTAAGAGTATCCCATTATTCTCAAGATAAGATCAAAAAATTCCTATTGAGCACATCTAAGATGTTACCAACCTTTATTTAGTGTATAATATTGTTCAAAAAATGTAGCTATTAGAATTTTTATTACTTCCTTCAAATGAAAATTAATTCAATGGTACATAAACCTCCCAATGAACTCCTTTGCTACCTAGGATGAATTAGGTGTAGCTATAGTTAGATAATTTGAGGACAAATTTGATCACCTATCCTTAGTTGAACAATTAACTACCATAAAGAGAGCTCCTCATGAGTTCATGTCTGATTTTAAACTTAGATTCCAAAAGACATAGACTAGGATACTTGTATTGATTAAAACCTCCCCAAAATATGCCTTCAAGCCATCAACTTTGATATTAGTTTGATGATATAGCTAATGGGTGGTATTACCTTGCCAAATGTTTATGAGGTTGCAATAACAACATAGAATAGATTGATACAATCTTGTAAGCTCTCTAAAATTCCTCCAATCACTATATTCCCATAATTTAAGTCTATACCACTTCCTCAAGTTCCCTAAATTCCATATTTAGCTCTTATTCCATCCTCTCAATCCCAAGTTATAGGCCCTTCTAGTCAAGCTAGTGAGCTTAGAGAGTTGAAATGTTTGTTAAAATATTTTGGGAATGGAATATTACATCTCAAGAGATAAAAATATTAAACTAATATGCCTTATAAAAAACAAAATCAAACCACCTATTATCTCTTTAGAGATCAAAGGCCTCCTTATCAAGGTTTTGAAGAAAATACACCACCCTACCAACCACAAAGAGCTATAACTTAAGATAAACCATAAACATCTATTGATATTAATGTACCTTCCACTTCAAAATATATTTTTCCCACACTAACTAAAAAAAACTTGATGCCAGAGATAGGTTGGTAGCCATTTAATCTCAATGATGCTCAAAACTAAGCCTTGGTGTCACAAAATATTACTATGCCACAAATGACACAAGAAGAGTTTTCTCTTTGAGGGAGTTAATACCAAGAGAAAAATTTGGTATCATAAGGAGAGACTCAAAAAGTTTAATTTCATATTGATGCCTTTAATTTGTATTGGTAAATGGATGATCATGTTACATTCAATAAGGGTGTTGAGACTAGCAATATGAGTGGCCAAGTTACAGATCTGACTAGAACTAAAAGAAGGGCCATTAATGAGGCTCAATATGTGATTAATTATATAATTAATCCTAATTTTTATTTCTAAGTCTATTAAATACCAACTTGCTTCCCACACATAAAAAAATTAGAATACAGAGGTTGAAAAAGTTCCTCAAGTACCTCTAGTTCATGAACAACTAGTGGTTTAGAAAGTATAGCCAAAGGTTAGTGGAGCTCAATTTAGTATAGTGGATAAAATAAATAAGTATAAAATTATAATTAGAATTTGGTATTACCTCTCTATTCCAAGAAAAAATATATGCTCAGTCAAGAGCTTTTATCTCTCAAATTATCTCCAAAATAGGTTGAGAAAGAAGGTGTTATCCTAACTAATTTAGACCATCCGACTAATAAAAAAGTATTGTAGGTACATAAGATGGTAAAAGTGGAAAAAAATAAGGTAAAATCAAATAAAACTCCTCATTTATACCTATCTTTTATAGTTGATGACACTTTGGTTCATAACTGCATGGTGGATAATGGAACTAGTAGCACTATTATGCCTAAGCAAATTATAGATAAGCTTGGTCTTGTTTTTGAGTCAAATAATAAATAGTTATTAAAAATATAAGGATCAAAAAAATTATAATAGGCATAATTAAATATATAAATTTGACACTAAATTCTTATCCCAAGGTTACCAATCAATAGGATGTAATTATGGTGGACTTGCCTCCCTACTTTTCCATGTGTCTATAAAAGGACTTCACCTTAAGTATTGGAATATATTTATCAGCTAAGTGGACATATTTGATGTTCATAAATAGATATTGTACCAAGGTAACAATACATTCTAAACCTATTACATGTTTTCATTAGGAGCCATATATGCCAAATGTTGTGAACATTTATTGTGTCATCTTGTATGAGGTCTTGAAAACTAAATGAGTGGAAATTGAATCAACTTTAGATGGGGTTTTAGATTTTTTACTTGATGATTGAGCCTATAACTCGCATCCTAATTATCTTTATAATATAATTTAATAAGATGAACTTGGTGTTTATTTCCTCCATGAGAATGTCACACCAATTCTAACCATGATGAAGGATGATGAGTCTAGTGATGGGTTATGGAAATTATAATTTGATGGGTCAAGGAATAATCAAGGTAATTGGAATAGAATGATGTTGATTTATATATAAAATCAAATTTATTTCTCTTATATTAAGTTTTATTTTGGTTGTTTAAATAACGTTAAAAAATATGAGGCACTAGTTCATGGTTTGTAGTGGGCTAGGAAGATGGAAGCCAACACCTTATAACTTTTTGGTGATAGTGAACTTGTAGTTAACCAAGTAAGAGGTCTTAATGTATGTAAAAAAATTATTTCTTATATCCTATAATCATAGGGTATGGGACTTACCTGAGGATTGTTAGGCTTTCAACATTCAAGAAATACTAAGAGATGAAAACAAAAATGTAGATAGGTTAGTTATTATTATGGCACAATTTATTATCTTAGCCAATATAAAAAGTTAAAAAAATTAGTCACACATTAAAATATTTTTAAGACCTTATATTCTATATAATCATGAGAATTGGAAAGTGTTTGAAGATGGAAATCAAATTGTTAGGTTCTTATAAGAAGAGGTTAAGTTTTTCTTAAGAAATTAATAAAATTTCTTGTAGCACTATTGTGATCAGATTATGAAACTAAAAGCAAATAAGTTTCCCAAGTTATTTTTCACACTTGAGAGAAAATGAGTTGAGAAAGGAAAAGTCATCTTTATCCACAAAGGAAGAACACTATGTCAATTTAGAGATTGTCATTAGTAAGAACATGAAGTTGGGTAAGGTCTGCACTCCTTCACAAAATGAAGATTTCATTGAATTATGTACAAGTTTTGTTGATGTGTTCTCATGAAAATATAGTGATCACAAGGGATTTGATCCAAATTTATCTCAACACACCATTGAGTTAGAGGCTAAAACTAAACTAGTGAGACAAAGATAAAGGCATATCAATCCAAATATTGAGCCTTTGAAGAGAGATGACCTTCATAAGCTCATAGAGTTAGCCATTATATTTTTAATCGAGCACTTAACTTAGGTAGGAAACCTTGTTTCAGTGCAGAACAAGAATGGTGGGATTAGAATATGTGTTGGCTTCCATGATTTGAATAAGGCTTCCCTTAAAGATAACTATCCATTTCCATCTACAAAACAAATTTTATAGCTAGTTTTTGGTTCAGAGAGGTTTTATTTGTTGGATGGATATAGTGGTTACAATCATATTTTGTTTAAGGAATAGGACAAATTCAAGATAGCCTTCACTATAAAGTGGGGAACATTTACATATAGAAATATGCACTTTGGTTTATCCAATGCTAGAGTAACCTTTTAGAGAGCCATGTATATGGAATTCCAAGGCCTTATTAATAGGTTTTTACTTGTTTATTTATATGATGTAATAGTGTTATCAAAGAGTGAAAGTGTTTGAAAGTTGTAGGCAATTTGGGGTATCCCTAAATCCTAAAAAGTGTGTCTTCTCAGTTCATGAAGGTAAGATCCTGGTGCATGTGATTTCAAAATATGGTTTGAGTATAAATCCTCAAAGGATATATTCAAATATTTCACTTTCATTTCTCAAGAAAAATAAGGATTTCCAAAGCTTCTTAGGGAAAATCAATTTTATTAGAAGATATATTTAGATTTTTCAACTTCAGCTATGACACTCATAGCCATGATAAAGAATAATTAGAGTTTTATCTGATCTAAGGAATGAGTAAAGAGTTTTGAAGAGAAAAAGAAGGCCATAAGTAGTTCCCATAACACTCATAAACCTATAATTCATAAAATATTTTATTTTGTACACTTATTATAACATAGGCACCATTTCAAGCATTCTTATGCAATAAAATCATGAGGGCTTAGAGAAGCCAATAGCCTTCTTCATTCAAGGCTTGGAAGATTATGAAACAAGGTACTCTTTGATAAAAAAACATGTAATTTTAGTTATATGGTCTCTCAATAAATTTAGATACTTGTTGTCTAACAATAAGATACACCTAATGGTTGTTCATCCAAGTATCAAGGATTTTCTCTTGAACAAAGACATAAATGAGAAAATATTTAGTTGGATAACAAAGGTAATGGAGTATGATGTGGAAATCAAGGTCATAAAGTTTATTATAGGTAAAGGACTTTGTAATCATATGGCCTAAGACATGAAAGAGGCTAATGAGGTGGTTTGGTGTCAAATGATGAAGAGGTTGTAGTTGATCATACCTCACCTTCCAGCTAGTTTCATGACTTGGTAAGATATCTCCAAGATGGTATTTATCCATCTCATCTAATTTATTTATAAATAATATATTTCATATTTAAATCTATTCCATTTCTTTTTGTTGATGGTTTTTTATTCAAAAAAGATCTAAATAAAATGTTTCTAAGATGTATAGATCCAAGCCAAACACTGAGATTGTTTGGGGAGTTCCATGATGGACATGGTGGAAGATAATATTCAAAAAGGAATATAGCCCTTAATATCATGAGAGGTGGGTATTATTGTCTTAGAATATTTGGTAATTATCATGCATGGGTTAAGAAGTGTAAATAGTGTGCTATATTTGTAGGAAAATGAAGACTTGTAGCCTTACCCTTCCAACTAATTCATGTGGACCATCCCTTTGTCCATTGGGGATTGGAATTTATGTGTCTCATTAGCCCCCCTTAAATTTTAGGACATAAAGGGATAATAACTACTATAGATTACTTCACTATATGGATATAAGCAATAGCATTTAAGGAAGAAAATGAATCCAATGTTCTAGATTTATATGAAGGTTTGCTTACTAGATTTGGAATTCCTTCAACCATTATTTATAATAGTGATATGGCCTTTGTTGGTATTAAGATGAGACAATGGGTTGTTCAACATGGTGTCTATCTTAGTACTTCATCAAATTACTATACATAAGGAAATGGTCTTACTTAGTCCACAAATAAGAATTTTTTAAATATAGTAAGGACTATTGAATATAATCAAACATCATGGAATCTCCAGTTGAAATAAGATATATGGGATTATAGGATCACCTATAAAATATCAATAACCAATTCTCCATAAAACCTGGTATATGTTAAGGAAGCAAGATTACCTATTTCTCTTGAGTTTCCCACTTTAGAACTAATGCATCAACTTTAGTTATTGGAGAATGAACCAATGGAGGTTAGACATACTGAACTTATGGAGTTATAAGAGTTTTGAAATTAGTCCATGTTATCCATGGAAATACACCAATCATAAGTGAAGAGAGCCTTTGACAAGAGAGCTTCACAAAGTTGTAAAGAAGGAGATTTGATCCTCAAGTGGGATGAGGATAGAGATAAACTAGGAATGCATACAAAGTTTGAATCTCTTTAGAGTGTTACATACATAATATCTATATTTAAATCCCACAATGCTTTCTATATTATAAATATGGATGGTGAGGATCTTTTTATCCCAATTAATGGGATACATCTGAAACATTGATATTGAAGAGCTAAGTTCCTTGTACATAGTTAATTTGTTTGTTTTCCTCCAAGTGTTGTTCTAACAAATTATTCTATTTGTGTTTTGTCCTTAATAAGTGATTTATTTTCTCACTTTATTTGTTTAATTTAGTTTCCCTATTTTGTGTGTTTCTTTCCTTGTCTTGGTGGAATAGTTGTCTTATTTCAAGCCAAAGGTTTCTTGCAGTCATAGATTAGAATTGTCATTATTTATGAGTCCAAAGGTCATGTAAATGTTCTAGTTCTCAAGAATAGTAGGCATGCTTCCCAATTAAGTCATCAAAATGTTGACAATTTAGACCTCACAGGTCAAATCATCACCCCCACCATTCCAAACCTTTCATATCATGCCAGTTTGTCTTGTTAGGCAATGAGTTGATCTTGAAAATTACTTAATGTGATTATTGGGAACTGGACTATCCTAACACATCATTCAAGAATGAATAGGTCAGTTTGGTTGTGCATTTAATAAATATACTTGGGAAGCTAACCAAAGTTGAATAATTACATGAAAATGATGTACTTATGCCATGAATATCCCCTACAAGTTTGGTGTCTTGATATGTTTTCTATATCAATATATAAGCCTTCAAAGATGATCTAGTAGTGTGGGATGTGCTCACGGAGATCAAGTTAAAGCCATAGAAAGTATCCATTCAGATTTGAAAAATAGAAGTGATCTTTAGGCCTACCAAGTGTCAAATCCTCACTCGATTAGATAAATATCCAATGAATGTAGGGAATCAATAGGGTTAATAAATCAAATATAGATCAATGGCATGCATTTAATCATGAAATAAATATAAATATTGAGCCTAAAATTCAAAGGTAAGAGGATATTAAGAATAAACATGGTAGTGCTAATTGTCTCAATCATGGTGAACTCCTAAGAAAATTAATATACTACATTTGATATAACAAATAAAGATCAATAGAGCACATTAATTCGTACAAAAGTAGATCAATGGCACAAAACAAGGCTAGAAATTCAATGAGACCAGATTTCACATGAGGCCACCACATGGCCTACACATGTTAACCAAATAAATATTGATATCAGGGTCTATAAAAGGAACATAATAGTGCCAAGTGTCATGATATCGAGTGAAAACCACATATAAATAATTGAAGCTAAAAGTCAAGGCTAGGAGACTCCTGAGCAAATTGATAGAACAATTTTTATTTTGTTCCAAGAGGGCATGAATGAGGATATGTGTCCAAATTTATAGTAATAATATATTTCAAATAAACAATAGTGTGGCAAGTAGATGCCACATAGGCATTCACATTAGATCAAAATATTTAGCCACCCAAGCACACAAATGTATAAATGTGAAGATCAAATGCAATATGGGTTGTGAAAATAAACCCTAAAAATTCATAAGGTCACAACTAAATCTTAGTAGGAACCTCTCAAAATCCCTCAGACATATGTTTTACACCTTGCTTATGATTAAAAGACTAGGTAGCCTATAGATCTTAATTAAAATTATAGGTATATGAAAACCAATAAGGGGGTTAGTTTTCAACTATAATGGACCTATGTTCAGGGTTTGTAGTAATGGCAGGGTTATGACTAAGAAAGGAATGTCATAAGGGATGCCAGTAAATGAGTTTAAGTGACTTTTTGAGAACATAAAGAATATATCAATATGAAGCATAATGTTATAGGCTCATTAAGAATATGCAGAAATTTGGTGGTTGGATAGTGCAAGCAAAGCATTCAATACATTTTTAGGGTCTTTTGGGAATTTTACCTTCAAATGGATCATGACTCATCATCCTCAAAAAGATCTTGTCTTCTAGTTTGTTTATAAGCCAATTAGGGGGCTTGAAATATATTAGGAGCTAATGAAAGTTAATTTGTGGAGGCAAGATTAATGCTAATCGATCAAAAAGTGGTTGGGCCTCATTTATTAATTTTTGTTTTCTCTCTACCCTCTCTCTCTTCCCCTTTTCTTATATATCTCCCATTTCTACCCTAAGAAAAGGAGACTCTTATGATTTTGCCTTATCTAGGTTATGCCAATTTTTTACTCCAACACCTATTTGATGCAATAAAAGACTGAATTCCTCCATTCACAAACTGAATTGAAGTGTGTTCTATGAATTCATTGATGTGGTTAAGTGAATTTTTTATTTCCTTTGCCTCTATATGAGTTTTCTCACCTTCATGAAGTATTTTGTATCTCTCATAGGTCATTATAAGTTCCATAGATAGTTTATTGATTAGTTTGGAAGTGGAAAACTACCCTCCCTTGCTAAATTGATATTTAGTTAGTGCCTTTTTTTAAGACACTTATGTGAAATCTGATCAAAGAGTGAGGGAATTGATATTTACAAGTTTGAAAGTCTTTGATAGTGTGTTATGTGTAATTATAAGTGTTCAAAATAATTGGTGCATCACCTTATTTTACATGTTTTCATGTTATTATTAATTTCTTTCCCTTTTCCAAATAAGAGATTAGTTTTAGGTGATATATCCAAAGGAAGCTAGCTTTATCTAGAGGTTCAACCTCACTATACGATACCTATATCTTGAGGTTGTTCACATTTTTTAGCTTAGTTAGAGAGAGCCTAAAAATCCCTCTCCAAGGGTGTAAGTTAAATGTATAACAGGTCATAAGAATGATGTGGAGAATCATTTAAAGTCTTGAGGGAACTATTTGAGTAAGGGGGATTCAACACAATTATCATTTTTAGCTCGTAAACCTTCCTTCTGATTGCATAGTCTAGATATCTAGTCTAATCACCTTTTCACTATGTACATATCTTGATGGATATTATGCATGGGAGCTCAAGCTGATTAGGGTGGTTGAAGGGGTTAGTTTACTTCAAATCCATGATAAGAGGTTTTTCCTTAATGGTCTATATGTTATGAATCATTACTAAGTGTTTTAGGCCCATAAAACCCTTATAACCTTGAAAGACACCTAATTAAGGAAATATGCCTCAAGGTGCATTCTAATGAAATATTTGATCCATGAAATGATGTTTGTGGTCTTCTTAACTCTCTTGAGACTCACCAAATATTGTTCATTGGTATGTGCATAAGTCATGATGTAGGGACTACACTTGAGAAAGTTAATTTGAGATTGTAAGCAAGGAAATGATTGGAGTTTGCATATATAGAGATCTACAGAAGGAAAATTGGGTCTAAAATCCATAAAAAAACTTGCAATAAACATCTATAGGGGTCTTTATGATAATTTATATAAATAGATAGGTTTGGGTGTTCAAATAAGAGATGTTATGCATATAGATAGAGGATGAATGTCTTGATCAAACAAATGCCATAACACCAAATGACCTCAGAGAGATTATTCATGTTGTATATAGCTAATTAAGATATTTTCAACACATGATGAGGTCAGAATCCTAAAAAACCTTGCATAAACATATGCTTATATGTTACCATTATTAGAAAGTGCCATTAAGAAAGGGAAATTAAAAATAAAGGTGAGGTCAAGAGTGTACCTCAAATCTTCATTAACATCATCATCAGGTTGTTAGGGATGTGTATGCTAGTTTTGAGCTATAGGAAAGATGATATGAATCATCATTTAGGCCTTAGGACACCAAAAAATACTCAAAATGCCTATTTCTTCCTTGAGAGGTGACTTCACATGCTCACCATGGCACTGAGATTTTTCATGGGAGGTTGAGCACATTAGGAGAGGTATAGGGATTAGTATACTAGTTTTTTGTGGCATTGGTTTAGACATTCAATGCCCAAACATTATGAATCATTGTTAAGAGTCTTAATCACTCTTAAACCTCTCCAAAAACCTAGTTAAGACCTAATTAAGAGGAATTAAAGGAAAAGGCATCCAAAAAGAATAAAATAATTTGAATAGTACATAGATAATTTATTAAACTTAGAGAGACTCATGTCCATGACACTTTGTTGTATGGATGGTGTATGGACCTATTATAAAATAGTGTTTTCTCAAGGAAAAGAGTATAAAGAGAGGTAAAAGGTAGTTTAAGAATATGCCAATAATTAAAATGGAAGGTTTGAAACTTATTATATCTCCTAAATTCATTATATGCTCCAAATCATGCCTATAAGTGAACTTATTAGTCCCTTCCAATCAACCAGTCTATAGAAATGAGAGACATGATGACCTATTTAAATAGTGTGGCAAGTTTCTAGACATTTCTTGCTCAAAATGACTTATGTCATGGTATGTAGCATTTATTTATGCCTAAAACTATTTTTTTCATAGGTTTTCAAGGTTTCATTTAGGCATTCATTCCCATTAAGTACTAAGAGTTAGGATACTAGAACTAATTAGCCTAGTAGACCTACTTGGTCAATCAAGTAAATTTGAGAATGGCATAGGGAGACTATTGAATGAGTTAATTTAGAGTAATAATGCCACATAATTTATCTTTAAGTGGAAATCCATGCATAATTGATCCATAAGTGACAATCCATACATAACTAACTCTTAAGTGGTAATCAATGCACATTTCTTAGTCTTAATGGAATAAGGAATCATTCTCTTAACTTAAGTCTTATACTAAAAATGAAAAGTTATTATACAATTTATGATGGATTAATTACAAATCATCAATGTGTATCTACTAGTACAAGAATTATTTGAAAAAATAAAGGCATAAAATGCTTCAAGATAAGGTTGAACAAGTTAAACATATCCTCCACTATCTATTTTCAATGCCAAATAACTCATTAAAATATCATATAAGAGCATCAAACATGGAGAGATTTTTTAAGGATTGTTTGTAACTATTTATAAATAAAATAATGTATTAGTTAATGATAGTCATTAATGACCTTTTATTCTCTCCTCCATGCCTTTCTCCCTATTTTTATCTCCTCATTTTATATATATTTAGTCCTAATGGCCTTTATTTAGATCCCTCAGGCTGGTATACAAAAACTCTATTGAAATTGTAACTTGCACCTTGAGTTAATGAGAAAATATTATTACAAACTTCTTAGTTATTACTAGTGTGTATCTTGATTATTAAGTTAAAAATAATTATGATATTAATATTATTTTTTATGTCCTCTCCTTCAACTAATGTTATTTTATCATCCTCTATAGACCACATGAAGTGTTAAGAGATAGAAGTTGTGTTGAAGAGTGATTTATTTTATAGTGTCTTTTATAAACCTCCATTCCTTTACCTTTAAGTTGAAGAAATTTTATCTAACCTTCATAATAAATACTCATGTTTAAGATTATATTAAGAAATTTTAGTTGATAACTTATTCCCTTTTGATTCATAAGTGTGCTTAAGGACAAGGTTAAGACAGGATCATTAAAGAATTAGTGAATCACCATCACTAGTATAGATTTTCCCTTTGAGTTATCTTTGTAAATCTTTTCACCCATAAATAATAATATGTTTATGAAAATGATTCAAAGTTGATACATCAAAGGAGTTAGCCTCATAATATAGAGGCTTGGTCTAGTTATATGTAACCCACAACTTGTAGACCAATCTAATATTAGTCCAAGTTTAAAGGAAAAATGAATAATCTACTTCATAAGGTGTTATTTGGGTTGCTAACACCACTTAGGATCATCATTGCAGGTAGGTAATCAAATAGATTCCACTATATTCAAATTCATAAATTATTCCTCAAGTGTATTAAAATATCTAAATAAGATTCCTCCTCATATCAATATTTTAAGGGGAGAATAAAGTTGACCCACCATTTCCTACACCTCCACTTCCCACATCCACCTCTAGTTCACTTTAACATATTGAAATAATGTCATAACCATAGTCCACTTCATCCATTGTCATCTCATACACTCAAGTAACCTCCTCTAAGGAATTGATTTTGACACACCCACATATGTAACAATTGCAAACATAGAAATTGCCTAAGAAAAATTAGCCATTATTGAGGATTAAAAGCTTACTATAGAGTTTGATGAGGTATCTAATAGATTAAAAAGGGTTAAAAATATAAATGTGTCAAGTGGATGAATACAAATTGAATTCATAATGAAATATGAACACTTCACATTGACTAAAAAAATGAAGACCCAATTAGGGGAGCAAAATGAGTTCAAATAGGATCCCATATCTATGGTCAATGCTACTAGTGGAGTACATAAGAGTATGTTATACATGTTAAAGTAGGTAAAAAAGTGATTAGATTCATAACCCAAACTAGAAACCCCTGATGATATTCTAGGATAAGTGTAGAGTTTATTTGATTCATTGTATAATCTTAAACTTTTTACACACATAACAAGAGCTAAATCCCAAGAATAATGGGGAAACATGTTATATGAATCCTTGAGAATTTTAGATGTAATATACATTGTTGCTAAGGTAGTGAGGGATATATCATACCCATAAGTAAATTTAATGACACTTAAAGGTACCAATTTAGCCCAAAATTATGTAACAAAAGGGATGATTTCAATGACTAGAAAAATCAAATGGAGTTGGTCACATCACTAACATATCATGAAAATAAGGTATATACACCTATAACATATATGTTTATCCATAGAATATATACAACACATGGATAGATAATAAACTAGATATATTTTCACACATAGCTCTAGGATTATTTAGATAGATTAAAATCAATTATTAATAGTACTTCTGATAGAAGTGTTGATAAAATCATTTAGTTGATCACATTTTCCAAAGGGAAAGTGGAGTATGATCAAGACTTCATGACACTTTTCAAGTATCATTTAGTGTACATAATAAATTTTTGGACAAGTTACCCATTTTTTTAAAAATACCTATTATTAATTTTGGGGTAATTGACTCATATTTTATGGCATGCTCAACAACATAAAAAATAAATAAACATCAATAGAGACAGTTGGTTACTTAGGTAGGAACTTCATCATTTCTAGCTTAACCATTAACAACTACACCCTTTTTCATAGTAATCAAAGTGGTTTACACTTTAGTGGGTTATTTATTCTCTTAAGATCACTTTTATTCAACTCCTTTACATACAACACTAAGGCCAACTCAGGTGGAAACTACAATTACATCATCTACTACAACAAGTGTTCCTTCAACGACATTTTTCAATAATGCCCATTTCATATGAAATGTTAGGTCTAGTGAAATAACCCCTCAGGGTTAACTAGAATTAGAGTTATTTTTTTTATCTCTATAAATAATTACTTTAACATTAATTATGTTTAACTAAAAGCATCATTAAATTAAACTATGATATTAACCAATAGGTTAATTATTTGACTCATTAGCTAATGATCATTTAATAATAAATGTTAATTTACTTTCATAAGTACAAGATATTAAATTAAAAAGTTATCCAAGTTAATAATTCAAACACTAATAATTAAATAATCCAACATGTACATATATATAGGCAAATATTTCTATTATAAAATTAATATCAAATAGATTAAGAGGGAAAAATCTAATGGAAATCATGAACCCTAAAATTTTGAGCCCTAATGATGAATGTTTTATGAAGCTCCTTTTCTCAATTGTGGTGTAATTAATAGCCATAAAGGGATATACATGTAGGAAAGAGGATGAGATCATGAAAGTTATGAGTAGGACTATCCCTACTTTTGCATGCACTGAGATGGATCAAAAATGGAGGGTTCAGATAAAGGTCTCATGGGGTGATATTGGGCCTATTTTTAGAGATAACATGAATAAAAAGGAATGAAAGGAGGTTATTGGACATCTGAATGGTGATAGTTTTAATGCATATGACCAGATTCCAAGTTACATAGATTTTAATCTATGGAAGGATCAGGGTTTGGTAGATCTAACTGATTCAATAGAAAGATGTAAATAGGGGAGTGAAAATACAATGTTAATAGAGGAAAAGAAGGATAAGTCAAGTTTAAAAATATTTTTTAAATCCCTTTTAGTAAAAATAATTTTCACTTGGGTGAAAGGGATAGATTATATGAAGGATATAAAATTGAGTCTGGAGGTCTCTATAAGTATTTCAGTGGAGTCTCAATGTTTGGTAAAATATGGAAAAGAATTTTAGGACCATCTTCCATTATAATTTTACCATTTGGTCAAAGACTCATTCATATTTATGACTTATAGACTATGGAGAGGGTTGGAAGGATAAAATCAAGATCCTCTTCCTGAACCTACAAATTTCAAAGAAGTAGTTATAAATAATGCTTTCAACCAAATTTTTATGAAGTTTCCTCCTCCACATCAAGATTACATTGTTGAATAAGCAAAGGAGATCCCTTTCATGGAGATTTTAAATGGGGGAGTGGATGATTATTTTAATTCTTTAATTAAGTATGTAGTTATTTATAGATTCAATGCCTTGTGGCCTTCATTGACTACCTTATATCAATGGGTTTATGAGACATGGTCAATTAAATGTGATATTTATATATGCTCTAGAGGATTTTATTTGTTTATTTTAGTGAAGAGGAGATTATCATAAATATGTCTCATAATGCCCTTGGTTTTGGGGTACTGTGGGCTTGTTTATCATTCCTTGGTTTCCAGAGTTTGATCCAAACACTCTCTCAGTTTCAAAAATGCTAGTCTGGGTTTGGCTTCCTAAACCTCCCTTGAATTTCTAGCATGATTATAAATAAATAGGTAATTCTTTGGGGTATTTATTGAAATTTTATAATGTGAGAATAGATGCAGGCCTCTGCACCTATGCTAGAATTTGTGTAAAGATTAATTTGAGCAAAGGGGTTCTGGAGAAAATTATTTTGAATTATGGAAAAGTTCTTCATGATCAAACTTAATAGTATGAGAACACATATTTTAGATGTTGTAACTAAATATTACTTGGTCATATTTATGATTCTTGTCCCTTGGGGTAATTTAAATTAGGGAAGAAAAAAGGGGAGAAGGCAACATCGATCAAATGGAGCATTCTAGACCTAACATTAGTTACTAAAGATTTTTTTGAAGATTCATATATTTAGGAACATAAAAATTAGGAGGTATTAGTAATGAATATCAATTGGTCTCTATTGAAGAGGTTGAGACAATAGTAGGTGCAAAATAAAAAGCCTAAAATATTCCCTTAAATAAGATAGTAGTGGGAGTAAAGAGAGCATGTGAATCTAAAAAATTATATTTAGATAAAGAATTACTTGAAAACATAAAATTCAAAATTCAAAATCATGATAAGAAAATGGTTGTGTTGAACTCTAAACAAGAAATTTGGTAGGAGGTAAGAAAAAAAAATTCAAAAAAGGCTAGATAGTCAATATCTTAGACTACTTTCCTACTCACTAATGGATTTTTTTTCTTCAGTTAGTTTTTAGGTGGTTGAAAGACCTATTATTTAACCTTCATATGGATTCTTATTCATTTGGTTACTTTTTTTCTTTTTTGGTTATGTTAGTTAAGCCTACCTTTTTTGTGTAATCTCATCTTTTAATTTCATTCCTTTTCTAGATGTCTCTTATAAAACATTTTATTTATCAAAAAACATCAAATATTATATTAATACAATATTACTATCTAAATATCAAATTATAAATATGAAATTTTCCACATAACATGTGAATATCAATGAACTTTATAATATCAATAAGTAATCCAAAGTAAATCCTTGATCAGTTGACTACTATAAGGGGAGGGAGAGTATCATTCGTGTACTTTTCCATAGAAACTATGGAATATTGATCCTTTTTACAATCTCCCAATAATGGAATGGACCTCCCTTCATCGAAGGACAAGTAGTGACAATGTATAAATCAAGAATTAAATTAGAAACATGTGTAATGTAAGATAACTATCACATGTAACATATCATAAATAAATATGTTCTAATATGATATCATGAAATACATTCAAACTAAATCAAATACATAAAATTATAATATTCAATCCATAAATATTAGTTTGGTTAAATTTTTAGTATAATTATTCAGGTCCTAAGATCAGTCAAATTCATACACACTTAACTCATTTTGACATCTTCCATCTGATTATTAGTGACACTAAGTAGAGAATTATATCTCGCCTACTTATTTAGAGTTATTAATACCATATTTATTCATAATCAAACTATATTTAAATCAACATATTAAAATAATAGACTTCTATATTAAATGCCACAACTTAATAGAATACAAGTAAATCATTAATTACCAAACACTTCATCTCATGCATCAAACTAATATAAATCAACTATCATTATATACAGCTTTACAGATAAAAGTAACTAATTTATTTAATATATGGTCAATAATATTAGTCATTTAATTCTCCATTCAAAATAATGATCATTTGTTATTCAAACTAAATTTAATCCAAGTTTAGATTATTCATAAATTTCTAATCATCTACCTACATAATTCTTATTTCTTGATTAGCTAAATAATAGACTAATAATATATAACATGATACTTATAATATATTATGAAAATAAATATTCATTTATACATTCTAAGTTCCAAAGGATTAATTGTGCTCCTAGGAACTAAACATAGTAATATCCCCTTACCACATCAACCACTAATAATAATGGTTCCACTCCACCTGATCCAAGAGCAAGGAATGACCTTATACCCCTAAAGGTAAATAATCCTAAGTTAGTTGAAGATATCCAGCCTACCACTAGTAAGATTGGGTATAACATAGTAAATAACATGAATAAGATCAAGGTAAACATCACTTTACATGATTTTGCCTAGGTCACAAACCAAAGATATCTCCTCCTAAAGTCCCTCCTCATAAACAAATCAGTTCATCCCAAACCCAAGCCTATTCACACTAATGTGATGATACACAAAAATAAGGCTGAGATTCCACCTTTCCTCCTTATGGTTATACTATTTTATAAGAATCTTTATAATTTTATAATTGACTTAAGAGCTTGTAAAAATGTCATGGCTACTAAAATATATCAAAAACTAGGACTAACACTAATTAAGTTAAAATAGTGGTATAGTTGGATAATTCTAATGTTAAGGTAGTGGGAGAGCTCTTGAATGTCCATGTGATATTATAATCTAAGACTAGGGTCCAAAGAATTATGGATATTCAAGTAGTGTATATCCTAGACATTTGTGGGATGTTAATAAATAGAGATTAGTCTAAAACCTTGAAAAAAACATGGCTATAAAATTCTCCCATATGTGATTATCTTGGAGATGTATATCTAATAAAATACATGATCACAAAATATTAAACAATCAATGAAAGAGTAAACCTAGTATCCTTTGGCATAGATTTTTATACTTTGTCTACAAAATGTATTGAAAACCAACCTAATAAAGATCTTAAATTTCTAGGTCTATGGCCCTTGTACTTTTATGGGGCCTATTCCAAATATGGTTCTAAAGAAGGGATTATTCTCATTGACCCCTTATATAAATGTCACCTAGTTTTCTATAATCTCAATCTCCCTTTCACCAATAACCTGGAGGGATATGAGCCTTGATCTTAGGAATATAGTTTGCATTGAAACATAGGGTAAAATAATTGAGTGTTTGGATATTTTGAACTATTAGTTAACCAAGTTAGGATCAAGTTCCAATGTAATTTATATTTTTTAATGAATTAAAAACATGGGGCATGGAATTTGATATAAATATTCATTGATTTTAATGTCATCCCCAGTTCCCAGAGAGGAAAATTATATGGTTGATTTATTGGCAATTATTTATATAAACCTAATGCCCCTAGATGACATAGGGCTGAAAAAAAAATAGTATAACTCATCCCATATCCATTAATATTAGATAATGTGAATAACTTCCAAGCCTTTGAATATGACTATCACATTTTATAATTTCTTAATAACTTGAGGGTATATGAGACCCAAGTTATAGATGAGGTAGAAATAAATGACCATAAAAATTTAGAATGTGACCAAGATGATTTTATGAATTTGAAAGAAAAATGAGTTCTAAAAGGGATGATCTCCATTGAAAAAGTGTTTGACCTTGACAAGCCCACACACAGACCTAAGAGGTCAATACACTTAGACCAAAAATCTATATTGATTAATTTGGGATCATTAGACTAGCCCCAAGATGATCATATTAGTCTAAGTTTCACTCATGTTCAAATTAAACAACTCAAAAAATTATTGCTAAAATATAAATATGTTATTACTTGGACCTATGGAGACCTTGAGGTCTGCAACCTAAATACAATAACCGACACTATTCCACTTAAGAAAAACTAGAAGCCATTCAAATAGAGGCAATAACTTGTAAACCCAATTTTGGAACCACGTTTTCACAAAGAGGTCCATAAACTCCTCTCACTAGGATCATCTTCCCAATTTGTATATATATAAAGTAGCCCACTAGACATTGAAAAGGGAGTGATATATATATATATATATATATATATATACATATATATATATATATACATATATATATACATATATATATATGTATATATATATGTATAGATATATGTATATATATGTATATATATATATATGTATATATATATATATATATATAAAGATATATAGATATATATATATACATATATTTATACACACACATATATATATATATGTGTGTGTGTGTGTATATATATATATATATATACAAAGGCATTTATCTTAGATGTTTATTTGAAGAACCTAAGGAATTCATGACTAGATTCCATGAGAAATTGGGTAGTGGCCATCCTGCAGGGACTATAACTATGCTCAAAATCTCTATGAGTTGGGTACTATTGATCAAATTTAACCCTAAGTCAAATTTGGGTCACCCCCTAGAGGTTGAAACTTCATATAGGTGTATAATGTTTTTCATGGTCTTGTCATGTTCTCTAGTGATCCTAAATAGTCTCATATAGTCATATGTGTCTTTGTCTAGCATTGTCCAAGTTATAGTCTTAGGCTGACTTGTCTATTCCTATGAGGCTAACTTGTCTATTCATATGGTCAAGTACAAGGTCTTATAATGGTCAAACATGGTGAAAAGTATATTTTTGTATAAATTCATTTTACAAGGTTATTTGGACATTATTATATTATATTAGCATGTTCTAACTTTTACTTGGTTTCTCTATGAAAAAAATCAAATTTTAGCTAGCTTTTGAACCATGTGGAAGAGTTTGACGTGCCATTATAAGAATAAAAAGTTTCAATAAGATTCCAACAATCATTGGTGTCAGAAACATGTCAAATAAGGTTTAGGAATAGTCAAAGTTTGACAAAAGCTATAGTTCAATGCCTAATCTTGGCAAAAGGACACTTTACAAGCACTTATATGACCTTGAAAGATAAATTTTAAATTATAAATGGTTTATAAGTGTCCTTTGGTCTCAATAAAACCATTTTCCATCTTTGGAACAAGTTTTAGGTCTAAATAACACTCTAGACACTTTTCCTCCTCCATCACTACCTTCATAAGCTTAGGAAGGCAAATTTGCATTGAATGATATGGCCAGGGGAGAGAGAATTAGGATCTAAAAATTTGGAAATTATTATGGGTATATGTAATATTAAAATAAATGTCATTATTTTGGATAATTTTGTTCTCTTATTTATGAAAAATTTCTAGGAATGTCATCAAGTCATTATGGCCTATCCATCTAAGAGGGGTCTGTTCTTGTACCTATTTCTCCAATTAAAAAATCAATAGATAGGAATGATTTTTAGGGTTTTTTATATAGGTATTTATTCTCCATTTCATTATGCTTTCATTTTTCAAATCATCTCCATGGGGTGATTTCACTTGGAGTAAGAATGCCTTGGTGTACATGTTATTTTAGATAATCCTACTATAGGTTCCTATTTAATATTCATGGTGATCATTATCAGAGATCTATAGTGATTCATTACTAATTAAACACCCATTATTTTCATGTATTTCATGTTATACTTTTTTTAAATGTGTTTCTTATTCATATCTTCAATTATTTGCTCTTTGGGAGACATTCTCAGTGTTTAAATAAGTCTACTAGAGTTTGATTGATAATTTAAGATCAATTACTAGTAATATACCATGGTTTTAGTTTTTGAGATGATATTATGTTCCTATAATTTAATAAAGGTTCAAAATAGGAGTCCAAATGCACACTTTTCCACTGAGAGGTCATAGTTGTTTCCTCTAATGACATGTTATATGGATTGTAGGAATAGGTTGGAATGCTCGGAGTATTGGTGGATACTTGACACATATGCTCATGTATTAACATAGCCTTAAACATCTCATTTCCCTCTTATAAATTTCTCAAATTTATTAGAATCCTCCAATTCTATATACACTGACCTTTTACATTGGTTCACTATGTATAATCCATACATGTCAATTAGGTGGGTTGAAGATAAATATGATAAGGTATATTATCTATGAGCCTTGAAGGAGTAATAAGGAGGTATGAAATGGGTTGACAATTTTAAGAAATATCATAACTCAAAAATCTCAAATAATGTCTCTTATAATCCTAAAATAGTCAAATGACAGATACAGGCCTAGGCATGTAGGTCCTCATTTTGGACCTTATCAACCTCAAATCAAAACACAAGTAAAACTAAGAATGAAACCATAACTTATATGTATATTTAGATATTTATTCAAACCAACAAATAGACACTTATTCCACTTAATCATTAATATATCAATGGACTTAGTTGATAGTCTAAGAGAGCACCTGTAATACTCTTTATGAAATGAAAAAATACAAGTGGTTTGAAGTGTTATCAAAGGTGTTGAGACATATTTGAATGGTTTATAAACATAAATAAATACCTAAATGTAGAATAAATAGTGTTTAAAATATTATGATGTGATATAAAGGTTCTTAAACTCAATACACAATCACAGACCCTAAAGAATACCTAGATGCTACAAAAGAAGCTTAGTCTAGGATAATTCTAAGCTTAAAGAAAGTGAGAGATAATTTGAGTGAACTTTGAACCTAATTAAGACTGAAAAAGGGTTAAAAAATATTTATTATGTTAATACCATTGTAAGTGAGGTCTTAGAAACTCCTAAGCATAGTCACATGACTAGGCAATCACCTAGAGGCTACAGAGAGATGGGCTAGTATCAAACCTAGAGAGCTAATAGTGATGTCAAAAGGATCTTGAGTCTTAATTTAAACTTTAATAAAGTTTAAGGACTATTGGAAGACAATTATGAGGTCTTAAACACATCTAAAACCAAGTATGTAATTAGAGTACTTTAAATGCCACTTATAGGCATACATGGATAGGTTGGTACATGAAACATCAAAGAAGAACAAAGGTGTTTAAAATGAAATTGATACTTAAACTAAGTTTAAGAATACTAAAAGATTAAATTTAGGTATGATTGAGAACTAAGTTTCATAATATGTATTCATGATGCTTGAAGGTCACCTGAATGTTGTATGGACAGTGACATAGTGGTTCAAACCTAAAGAGAGGCAGAGCAAAGGACATTAAGGGTTTTGAAAGGTTATTGAACCTAGCTTGAGACCTCAACCAAGTTCAATAGTTAGAAGGAGAGAAATGGTATGAAGGTAAGGTATTGTTAATATTTTTATCCCAAAAATATCATAACATATGATACCCTAAAGTATACCCCCTTATTTTTTTGAAAAATCCCTCGAAACCACCAAAAAACACATTTTCCCCCATTGCATTATGGAATCCATAACTTTGGATGAATTCCTAATAAATTGAGAAATAATAAAATTTCATCAACTCACAAACCTTTATTTCCCCCATTAACTATAGTGAGTTTATTTCAAGGTTTCAAGAATTTTATTTCTTTCAAAATGTGTTCATTATAAAAAGTAATTCACAGACAAAATCTAGGGGTTCATCAAGCCAAGTGAATATTACATAAGCATATTCCCCATTAAAACTAAAAAATACTCCCTATAGATAACTACAAGGTCTCTATAGACATTAAAATTTTCTTGAGCACCTAAAATATCCATAGGTTTTTCCATTATTTCAAGCACTTGAGATCCCTGTAAAGTTTCAAATCCTCATGAATAGTGGACCTAGTTTAAACACTTCCCATCCCCATTGGAATCCATATTGCTTCAAGAACCTACCCATTATACAAAAAATATAACTTGATCCAAACACTTCTTAGCTCTATAGAGTTGTCACCTGATTCGAAAGCCTTTTAGTTCCACTAGAACTTTTATCTGCATAGAACACCTCCCATCTCCGTCAGAGATTCTATTTTCTTGAAACACCTGAAAACCCTGCCATATCTCATAGTTGGTTTCTCAAAATTAATAAATATAGATAACATATCTCCAGAAGAGATGAACTTCAAATCTAAAGGTGCTATAATAACTCTAATTTTAGAGTCCAATACAATATAAATAATAGATATTGATTTAGGACATATTGGCCTAGGAGAAATTTGGACCATAATAAGTGCATAGTTTAAGAGTGACATGATCCAAAGTATTCACGACTCTAGCTTACCAAAATATGCAACCTTTTTTTTGTCAATCTAAAGCTCTGAGTTGGTACTCACACTATCCCAACACTATGATCATAAAATAAAAGAAGTCTTGAATGAACAACGGGAAAATATTCTGGATCTAGACCCTGACATTGTTGATTTAGTATTTACAATCCTAAAAATTGAGAGTTATTTTGATATAAATCCACATACACCCATATAATTTTTTAAGACAAAATAGATGGGTGTCAGAATATTATAAGTATATAATGGCTTAAGTTCATCAAGGCTTTCTCCACCAAACTATTGAATACCTTGTATGGGCCCAATTTTATTGATGAGGTGCAAAATATTATTATATTGTTGTATAGAATTAATGATAGTCTTGATGATAAAATATTTTAAGAATGGATGTACCAATACATTTGGGTCACTTGACAAAATTTCCAATACATTCACTGGGCTCAACTAATAAGTGATTCCCTCCACAAACATTTATTAGAGGTGAAAACAACTGGCAATGTTTATATGACTTCTTACATTGTCTATATTTTAGCGAAAGGGGGATCTTTCATAGGCCTCAACACAGTTCATGGAGAAATAAACAAATTATATAAATACTATCCTAACCTCACATTAGAGGCCAACATATAGCATTTCAAGAGAATAAATTTTTCTTTCATCTATTGCATCATTATTATGTTTGATAAAAAACTAAAGAGAATAAGGTTCTCATGAGTAGAAATTGAAGAGATTAGCAAATGGGGTTTATACTTCATTTATTTCCCCCATATTCCTATATTGGAGTAGATATTTTTGGTGTCTTCCCATATACCCTTCTTAGCTATGTTAGTGACAAATGGGAACTAATGGAGCTGGTCAAGAAAGTCGTAGAGACCCATAATCTCCTCTCCAATATGCACAAGGTAGGAATTCATTTCCCAATCTATATTAGTAGATAAACATCCCTCCCTCCTCAAGTTTAAATGTGCTAAAGTTGAAATGTGCCAAATGGCCTTAAAGACTTTAGAGTCTAGGCCATTTTTTTATGTCTATGGGAATATCACCATCATGTTGGCACTTTCAACATATGCCCATGTTCCATATTATAATGATTATTAAGATTGTGAGGATGAGGAGAGAGTCAAAATGAGGGATAATTATAGAATGACCGTAGAACATATCAAGGATTATGACTTGGCACTAGTCCCTAATAATTTATTGGATTATGAGACTAATGTGGACCCAATTTGTTATACATAAATCATCACTCAACCCCTACCACTGGTAAGGTGGTCAACTCCATAATCCTTTTCTCTATTTGATAGAATAGAAAGTGTGATCAATAAAATAATCAATTGGATAAAGAGTAATGAGGTATAATTAATAAGAGAAATAATGGGAGTTAAATATAAGATTTTAAATATAAAATCAAAATTCATTTCTCTATTAGAATAGGGTCTTAGTGGAACAATAGGAAAATCATTAAAGGAGTTGGAGAAGAAGAAGAAGAAGAAGAAAAAGACTAAATCTAAAAAAAGAAATAAAAAAAGGATGGGATAGTCATATAACAAGCTATTAGCATCTCATTTGAATACACAACAATAAAAATATCTTTTACAACTTCTATTCCCATATTTGTCATGGTGACAACCCTAATTTTCACTATTATCCCCCGATTGTGTATATCATTCTAAAAGCTCCAACACCTACACATTAGGTTTCCACTCCCCATGCATCCATAGTTTCCACTCCACCTATCATTATCACCACTTTTACTACTACAATAATCCAAATCTAACCAATATAATAAATTTAAGTGGACACTCAAGGTCCCCCATCAATGGATTCTCAAGATTTCACTCCATTTTCCCTTCCTCTAATTTAACTTTACCCTTTCATTCCACTCCCTCTTTCCATTCCATTCATAGTTCCTTCCATTCCATCAACATTGATTTATAATACCACCCAATAGTATATTATTATGGACTCAGTCATCCTAAGTTAAATCTTGCAGGCCATACTAAATCTTGGAGTAAGTACTATGTCATTCTCATCCCCATTCACTTTCCTTACATCACCAACCCTAAGTGGTCCCTCATATTTGATTGATTTATTCATATTTTTGGCATTCACCCTCCTACATATTCCAAAATTCACAATACATGTGTCTATTACATTTTCCACTTCCCCAAAAGACATAATTATTTCCATTGCCTCCACCTCTTCCACTTCTACTATTTACACAACACCTTCATTTGAGATTGGAGAGACTCAGGTTCTTGATGTAAATATAGATTTTAAATATATTGATGGAGGTCAAATTTCACAAGCATATCTTGAGTGATAAATGTCAAGATCTACACATGACTTCATAATTATCATAGTGTCTTTTAGTGTAGAAATATTAATTTTGATTCTTTGGTTATAGTGTTTAAGTAATTAGATGTTACCCTTAGTTGGCTAGCACAATCAGTGGGGAAGAAGGAAAAAAATGATTTTACCTATAACATTGGACTTTGGTCTATTAGAGGTCAAGAAAAAGTCCCTACCTACTCTCAGGACCTTTTCCATAATATTTAGTAATGACAAAGGGCAAAGGTATGTTGAAATTATAGTCCCTCCACTAGACAAATCAAAGGAAAATATTATAGTTAGAGATTATAATAGTTTAAAGATCCACCTTGGATGATCAAAAAAAGAGGGGTTAAAACATGATGTGAAAATTGAAGTCAAATCCCTCTTCAAAATAATTGACCATGATAAGGAAACCAATGATGAATTGAAGAATAAAGTGGATCAACTTACAGTTGTATTGAACTAGTTCTTAGAGCTTAGTGGATCATTAGAACAACCATAGTTAATACAACCAATCAATAAAATTATGGATCAAGCTACAATTGATTTAGTTTGAGAGATTACTCATATGGGAAGGGATACCAAAGAATGGTCAGAGGAACTCATTTCTAAGGGCAATAAGGTTATTGCTACAATTTTGAACCAATATGAAATAATTAGAGAAAAATAATATCTTGAGAAAACTGGTCAATAAATATGAAGGAGAAATTCAAACCTTGAATTTATATTATCCCAATTTAATAGTTATGACTTTAATTAATATGGATACCCTCATTATTAATACTATACTATATAATGATGTCAAGCATGAGAAATTACATAGAGTATCTCAATTTTGGATAACCATACTCATAAAATTTACTCACAAGGACAAGGTGGAACATGACAAGGTTATTGATATGTTGTATGACATTGAAGGACTGATGAATATGATGTCATTCTACCAATAGATGATGAAGATAACATATTTAAAGTATATAAAGTTTAGAATAAGTTTAAGTATGTTTTTGAAAAAGAATCTACAAAGACTACAGTCTTCACCTTGAGTTCTATCTATAGGCTTATCAAGTATGAAAGAGTAATAGATAAGATAAGAATGAAAATTCAAGGAATCAAGACATTCAAGAAGGAATTATTTGATATTCAAACAGATCATGTAGCTTCTTACCTCTATTCCTATGAACTAGAATAACATTGAAAATAGGAAATTTTCAAGGCCTTTGATACATATGTTGAAAAACTATAGGCCAAGAAGGACAAACAGGCTAAGGAAATTTTGAATATTGTTTAATCGCTTTCTATTTAAATATTTCCATGTATCATAATTTCATTTTTAAAAACATTGTAATTTGTGTATTGTAAAAGTAAAACTATATTTTATAACTCTTTTTGAGAAATATAAACATGCATTTTACACTATATATTCTTGATAGTATGAAATTTTTAAAAAGCACAATTACAAATTACACTATATTTTGACAAGTTACAATTTCCAAAAGTGTAAAAGCATGTATTTAAAATTTCAATTTCCATTTTTACAAAGTGATATGACTTAAAAATTTGTAAAAGTGTCATTTGTGTTTTGCAAGTTAGGGTTTTTCAAAAGTAACTTTAGTTATCTTTTTGATAGTGAAGTTCTATTTTAGGTATTGCCCATTTACATGAGGAGCTATTTTTAGATGCATGAAGGAGTGTTGCATGGAAATATTCTAGTTTCATCTATTCCATTCCAAGCTAAATATCAAGCCATCTCTTGCGTGTTATTTTAAAAACCATTCTAAAAGTTAAAGATGCTAAAAATAGAAGACCTTGCCTCTTTTTTCATGAAGATTTTAGATCTACATGGTTTCTCCTACTAGGCATTAAAAGTTATGATAATTACATCTCATATATGAGATATTTTTGTATAAATATGGGTATACTTAGTGGCATAATATATATTTTCCTATTAGTGATATATTTATGCATTTTGAAAGTATTGTCTACAGGTTATAACCTTGAGAATGAATATAAATTGAAGATTTGCCTTTCTTATCTGATAAATCCTTTTGTATGCTAAGTTATTCAAGTATTTTTGGATATTATAGTTCATAATTTTAGTCATAAGAAATTCTTTTTTGGTATTTTACCCTTCTAAAATATTGTTTGATGAAAATAAGTTAATCTTGTTCCCTCTATGAAAATAACAAATATTGCTTTTGATTTATCATTTGCATGAGTCTGTACTCAAATAAATTTCAATTTATTTCTTGTTATATTGTGTTTATCAAGAAAGAATTAAGACTCACTAAAATGTTTGGTTGAATTATGATTTTAGTTTTCACAATGAGTTTTCACAAAATTTAATTTTTAACTCTTTTCCTAATCAAAATTTAGTTTAGGAGAAAAACAATAAAAATGAGCAAAATTTCTATAGGATTGATATCTTATCAATTGCATCAGCTTTAGTGAAAGGAATCTAGCTTTATGTAGAGGTTAACCTCAATTTTTCAAGGTCCCATAGCTTTGGAGGTTTTCTCATTGTATCGTTAGGTAATTACACAACAAGCTACATAATCAAGATAGGTGCAAACTTATATGATAACATTTTTTGGCATACTCGATAAGACATGAAAATTACAAATAGATTGGTGTTATTCTTAGTAATCATTGCATGAGATTCATGTAGATATCAGAAGCACCTGGTGACTATTCTGGCTTATAGACTTAGAACTCCAAGGTTCATGTATGCCAAGCAAATAGATGAGATCATTTACTAAAGGTAAGGGGATGATTTTTTAGAATTATAATTTCCATCTAAAAAGAGATAAAAAATAGTCACCCCTTAGTCAAACTTATATCCTAAAATTCTATTTACATCTCTTTTAGTAACTCTTATCAATTTCATACCTTCCATGATGGCTAGAAATTTAATCACTTTCAACAGAGGTAACCTAGTCTAATTGGCCCAGTATGATGATATACCTACTTATGATTTGAAAATGATATTTTATTATACTGATGAAACTTCTACCACTGCTACATAACACATACAAGATATCTCCAATCTATGTGTAGTGCACAATGTGGTAGAAGACAATGTTACAAACAACATCCTAGTCTCCTCTTTCAAGGGTAAAGCTTTATAATGGTGTAGAGGCCTTGATCCTAATTCAATCCAAGTTTAGGATGATGTATGCACTACACTGTGTGATAAATTCAAATATAAGAGTGACCACATTTCCATGGTTGAACAATTGAACACCATTCAACAAGATCCTCATGAGATCATGATTGATTTCAATTTTTGTTTCTAGATGACATGGAATAGAATTCTAACACTAGTCAAGCCAACTAAAAATAATGATTTATTATATTACTTGAGAACCATAAATAGTCATATAGCTATTATTATTGATTCTATGGGAAACACCACACTTTTTGGTGCTTATGGCATTATGATAAGGGTAGAGAATTGTTTAATCTAAGATGAAAAACTTTCCTTAAGACCAATAATGCCTCTATTTCTAGAAATAGATCCTACACCACTTGTAATTACTATGATTCCCATTATGATCAAGGCACCAAATTTGACCCCTAATCCTATAGATGAACTATACGGGGTCAAGTCACTACTTAATAATTTTGGCAATGAGTTAGTATCAATGAAGAGGAAATAATATTAGAATTATAAGGCTTACCAATAAGCTAACATAACATACCAATCCAATAGGTAGCCATATCAGAGAGATATTCAATAATACTAGGGCAATTAGTATCTACAAGGTCAATATTTTTAACTAAAACCCCCAAATATTTGTGCCTTACCTACACCAAAAACTTTTAAAATGATTGTACCTATTCAAAATAACTTGGTTCAAGACTATGAATGGTGTTATCCTTGTTCATAGCCACATAATCATAATACTTGTCCTAATGGTGTCATCAGTCATGATTTAATTGTGTAATTCATGATAATTACATATGGACAATAAGAAGAATCCACTTCCCAACAAGTACAAGCACAAGAACCTGCTCAAGGAGAGGATACTCTTCTAGACTGGAAAGATAACTTTTGTGGAGTAAATCAAGAAGAGGAATTTTTCAATGGTATAGGACCACTGGAATCCAATACAAAATCAAATAAAATATCAATCAAGAGTGATCATCCCCCCATGGTGGAACAAGCTACAATTTCCAAAGTTGTACCAAAATCTACAAAAAATAACACAATACAAAGGCCACCCTTTATACCCACTATCCAACCCACAGTGAAAGTGACAACTCCAAATATTTTCAAAGAGGATATAACACCTATAAATCCACTATAAAAGGTTGGGAATATCCCTTTTATTATAATGGAGAAAATGAAGAAGACCAATCTAAATGTTACTATGTGGGAGGCACTCTCTATACCAACACAAAGAGATTTTCTATAAGAGGCTTTACAGAATTTCCAAATAGTAGATAAGGCTATAGACAAGGGGCCTAATATTATAATTAATCTATTTCAACCACAAATTATAGCTAATATGGGCAAAATTGGTAAGCCTACCCCTTTTTATCTCTCATTAATAGTAGGGAAGTATCAAGTTCATAATTTCATGGTATATTCAGGGGTTAGTAGTGTTGGGTGAATATTTTGTCATCAACTAACTGATGACAAAATGGGGATATCAGCCACAGCATAAGGGAGATTTACCACCTTGAAAAGTATGGGTTTAACATATCTAAACAAAGTAAATCTCTCCTCTCATCAAGGGGAGGCTCCCTATCAATATTTACGTGCTGGATATATAATTAAACAAAAAATAACACATGAGGGTGGTATAACAGCATTTACCCCTCTTTTTTCAAAGGTAATGTATGAAGGACAAAAGAGGAAAATCCTTGGTCTAAAGCTAACAACACTCCTCTTCTTTCAGGAATGGTATCAAATGAAGAGCAAGAGATTACCCGAAGTAACAAAATCCACAAGAACGCTCACGCAAGCGCAAAGTCTTCCATAGCTTCTCCATAGATCTGGAACAAGTACAACCATAGAGTAAAGTGAAGCACAAAGTCTTCACCTGAAACTATAAGATAAAAGAATCTCAAAGGTAAAAGTAGCACAAAGTCTATTTTTTACCCTCAAGAAGTGCCCTCAGATAATAATAACACACCTACTTTGCTTATTAAATCAGATAAACAAGATGTTACCAGGAAAAAGACATAAGAATTATTTCCTAAATAACATAGATAATCTCAACACAAAGTTTGAAATAAAATGCTTCTCATTTATTTAATCAAAACATGATTTAAAAGTTTGAGCACAAAGTCTAAAAAGTTGCTTCAATCTTAGCAGAGTGTTTGCTATTAACTTTTCCAAGATCATTTACAAATGAGGTCTCCACTATATATAGGGAGAAAACCCTCAAAAACAAAAAATAATAAAATATAAAATATCTTGGTCAAAGATGACTCATCTTTGACTTTTAGATATTTTCCAAAATATTTACATGTAATTACGCATTTACAAAATTGCATGCATTCTACATGAAATAGAAATACATAAGGATAGAATAAGAGAGAAGGAGAGAGAGAGTCAATTCTTGCTACCAGACTTCTTCAGATGAGCATCATACATGGTGATTAATGCCTGAATTCCTATGTTGTCTGGTGTAATTGCATTCCTGGAGATGACCCTTAGTCTGATCAGCGCATCTTTCAATGCTGTGATGGCTTTAGAGTGGCCACTTAACCTGGATTTCAAATTCTCCAAAGTTAACTGAGCATCTAGAATGTTGTCTACCAAAGTCATTGAGAAAGATGCTCCCTCAAAATCTTTCTAGATCATCCCTTCGAAACTCTGAATCATTTCCTCTTCTGGAAGGAACTGATGGTCCTTGGAAGTCAAGTTGCATGGCAGCTCTTCTAACTTGTTCAGCAGGCTCAGGTCACTCTTTTCACTAGCTTCCTTGAAAGCTTTGAGATCATCAATTAGATCCTTGAGTACCTGAATCCTGAAGATCATTGACTCCTTGATCTCAACATAGGAATCTTTGTTGGGGATGACACCGATAGATATCAGGGTACTCTTTTTGAGATCTTTTATTTCCTTCCATTTGTTGAGATCTTTCTCTAAGCTGTCAATTTCTTGAAAGATAAGGGAGACAAAATTGTCTACCTAAGTTTTCAATCTCTTCATTTTACCTATTCTTTTCGCAACTTCTGATAGCAAAGAGACTCCCTGATTGTGCATCCTTTCAACATATTCCTCCATGACTTTCCCCTTTAAATAGGTCTTTTTGGCATTCTGAATGACTGAATCATCCATTGAAAAAGGCCTCTGGAGTTTCTGCCTCAGTCTGAATAGTGAACTTCTTGATCACTACTGTTAACTGCTCAGCCTTGGCTTTATAAAAATCCTTCATCTCCTTTTCCCTGTCAAACTTTTGGACCATAATGTCCATTGCTGACTGAAGATCACTCCTCGCACCTTCGTGAGTAACTTTGCCAAGTTCAACACGAGAGATGGAATAACTGCTCATTTCAAAACCCTCAAGGGCTGCGTCCTGAGGAGGCTTGGCAATTTCTAGAAATTTTTGCCCCTTTTCTTTGACCAACCTGGAGAGGATTTTTGGCCCCTTAGGAGCCCTTACTTTTGCCGACACTATCTTGCCAAAATCAAATTCCTTCAGGAAGATGGCCATTTTCTTTCTTTTAGGCGTCAAAGTAGACATCCAAGGTGGGAGAGAAGTACCCGTTATAACAATGGTTGCCTCTACCAGTGTCACTGTAGAAGCTTCCACAGTATTGGTGGTGGCAGTAGTTGCAGTTGGAGTAACTAGAAAAATTGTATCAACTACTGATTATGGCTCAGGTGCAGGGCTTGGTGGCAGGTTGAAAGACGGAGATGATAGACTCGAAATGGACCCAGAAGAGTGAGGGAAACCTGCTGAAGGACCTTGAGGATCACCAAAAACAACCCTGGAAGGGGAAGCGGCTCCAGAAGATGGAACACTGATTGGAGAGATAGGAGAATCAGGCACTGCAAGAGATTAAGGGGGAGAAGGAGAGGCACTCTGGATCGGTTGTGCTTGTCCCAGTGAGATTGGAGACCCAACACTTGGTCGTTCTGAAGGTTGATCCTGTGTCTTCATAGGTTGAGCTGTCTGTGCCTCGGGGCTTTGACCTTTGGTTCTTTCAGCTACTGATTTAGGCTCTTGTGTTGACTTAGGATTTTTGGAAACAAAAATGATCCTATGCTTGTGAGGCTTAGAAGGCGAAGGAATGTCACCTTTGTTTTTTGTTTAGTTTTTTGTCTGCCTCTTAAACTCTACTTGGTATTCAGCCTCTGATCCTGTGACGAATTCTTTTAGGGTGATCCATTTTGTTGCTAACCAATCATTGGTGTTAGCCAATATTGGTTCAAATCTTTTTTTTTTAGTGAGGTCAACTCCTTTTGAGACCACTGAACTGGAGGGAGAGGGGAACCAGCAACCTTTTCTATTAGATACCTACTATTTATGATGTTCCCATCATCGACTAAACCAGAAGGGACCTCTACAAGTCCAAGGTATTCTATCTTCTCCAGTGTGAGGTGGCAATAGTCCATTTTTCTTATTTCATCAGCCATCCTCAGGTCCACCCAGATATCCTCAATCATGGGTTCGCAGAACTGAGTCTTTCTTATAATCTTCTCTCTGACTCCCCTGAAGTCAAATTTCTCCCATCTCTTAAATGGTTTGATGGTAACCATCTGCATTTCTATTTCCATAACCTTGGCTTTGGTTGATGTAGCAATTGAAAACCTACCAATCTGGATAAGGAACTTGAAACCAGGTCTCTTAAGTTCCATCTGCTTCATGTGCATGACAACCAGTTGTCGGCAAAGCTCCATTAGGACTAACCTGTTTGAAGGGAATTTGGGGAGCATATAAGGGTATCCTTGGTAGAAACCCACCTGAAGATAGCAAAATGTAGGGAACTAGAGGAACATGCAGCCATAACCATTCACCACCGTCCAGGCCTTGTTTGATATTCTCTTCTGCTCTAGCTGAGGATTGAAGAGACACAAGAATACTGTGAAGAAAGCATCATTTACTTGCTTGAAATGACGTGTTGACCCTTGAAGCATTAGCTGTGGATAGTATGAGAAGACTGGGGTAGTCTTTTTATCTCCCTCTATTGTCAAACCCAAAAAATATCGCATTGCGGCAGCTATATAGACTAGGTACGAGGTCATGTAGAATTTGAAGGAGGTTTGTACCCTGGTCAGTTATTCGTGGATAGCGTTGCTGATCTGTTCCCCCCAAAAGATGGTTTTTTTACCTTGAAGGATGATCTTAATGAATGGATACATCCATTCATGGAATTGTGAAGAGGATGGGAGGCCCCGTACTCTGCTGAGGAGGGTGATTAAGTCACCAACTTCTTCGATGAAATCACTTCTGGGGAAGCTTTTTGGCCATCTAGAGAGACCGGTCCTCAGAGTCTTTAGCCATTTATAATTCATGACCTTATTTTCCCTTTTTGGCTCTTTTTCATACTCCTTTTGTGCATTCTCGAAGTCAATTTGGGTTACTTTGGTGGCTGGCAGACACAGAAAAACTTTGTCAATAAAATCGAGGTCCAACCAAATTATCATACCGCCACTGGTGTCTGAGACCGATCTAGTCTCTTTGTTGTAAAATCGCATGCACTGGAGGACAAATTTTGCATGATGTGCTGCTACCGGAAAGGCGGCCACCAGGTGGATGTTGCTCTCAACAATTCTTTTTATCCCAGTGCTGGGATTTGTTGCCTTGGTTCGCTCCAGGAATTCGGCCATGTTGACGTGGCCAATCTCGGTATCTCGAATGTCATCGACATTCGAGGTGACTGATGTGGGTGGGAAGATGCCCTAGTACTTTTATTTCATGCTCTTCACCTTTGAGGGAGATGCTTCTGTCATAGAGGACAATCTTGATTGGATGGGAGTAGATGTAGAGGAGCTTGCTAAAGGTGCTGCTGCCATGATTACAGATGAAAAAAGAGTGAGCGAGAGAAGGAGAGAACAATTTAAGTGACATGGGTTACTAGAGATCACTTAAATAGGCTAAGTTTAGCAAAGGAGTGGAAAACGAGGAAGAAAACATGTGAAAGGGACAACTCAGAAAAAAAAAATTGGGAGTTAGCTGAAAATTAAAGAAAAATGCAAGGGCGGCGAAAATCGCCGCCTTTGCATAAATTGGGATAAATAACAAGGGCGGCATTTTTCACCAACCTTGCAGGTAAGATGCAGGGGCGGTGATTTTTGCCACCCTTGCAGGAAGAATGCAGGGGTGGTGAAAATCGCCACCCTTGCAAAAAAAATGCCTAAAAAAATGCAAAGGCGGCGAAAATCGCCACCACTGCTCTTGACAAGGGGAGAGCGTGGAGGGTGGCATTTTTCACCACATTTACACGAAAGTTTGAAAAAAAAGACATGGGCGGCAAAATTTCCACCCGCATGAGGTCTTGGGCAGAAAAACTATGGGTAGGAGGGAGAAAAAAATAAATAAAACATAATCAATAAAACACTAAGCTAAAACTGAGAAAAACATAAAAACAAACCCTACCTAAGAAAAAGCATGTGCCACGAGGTCGGATCCATGAGTTGGTGCTTCGAAACATCACTTAAAGTGCTTAGGTGTAAGAGGTAGGAGGAGAGGAAGAAGCAATGAGAAGAATGAGGCTCAAATCGGAAAATATAGGGTGAAAAACCCACCCCAACAACCCGTCACGCGTGGCCATTAATGCCTTGCATAGAAATCGAGGCATGTAAGGGCAGCAAAAATCACTGCCCTTGCATGCTATTGGTCTCTTTGAAGGGGTAGCAAAAATTTCCACCCTTGCAAGTCAGAGTGCAGGGGCGGCAAAAATCACCGCCCTTGCAGAAAACATGCAGAGGTGGCAAAAATTGCCGCCCTTGCACAAGAAAAAAAAGAAATGCAGAGGCGGCATATTTCGCCACCTTTGCACAGAAAAGAAAGAAGAGACCAACTCTGGAAGGAGAAAAAAGGGGAAGGGAAAACTTGACCTGGACGAGATAGTAACCACTCCTCATTCCAAGGACAAGATGAAAATGATTTATAAAAATTGTATCGAAAAATGAACTTAGAGAGGCAAAAGACGAAACGAACAAGTTTCACAGGGGGGGTTGTTTTCAAAAATGAGCTAAGCTATTTTTGGAAACAACAGTTGGCTCCTATTGCGAAACTTGCATTTAATCGAAATGATTAGCGAAAGCAAAATCCAGTCTCTAAGTGCCTTCATCCAAGTCATTGGGCTACGGAGTTGAGCAAAAAATGAGAAAGAAAAATAGATGAAACATAAGAACTATACATATTTTACAAATGGACTCATCCAAGCTTCAAGGGTTGAAAAGCTTTAGATGCTACCCATTGTGAGGTAGTGTAAATGGTGTTCCATTTTTATACTCTAGTAAAAAGCTGGCCTCACCATAGAGCTGTTGAATGGTGAACGGACCCCTCCACAGGGAGTCGAATTTGCCGTGCATCCCTTTTGGTTCTCGTCGCTTGTCCCATAACAAGACTTGATCTCCAACTTGAAAGTCATGCACTCTAGCTTTCTTATCAAAAAGTGATTTCACCCAGTCCTAATGTTCCTTGATTCGATCCACCACCATAACTCATTGTTCATTCATCTCGATCAGACACATGATCCACTTGTCAACTGAGCTTTCGAAGGTTGAGTTTTCGATTGCTCTGGTTAATTTGAGTGCTGGTAGTTCAAGGGTAATGGGAATTTTTGCATTTCATCCATATAGGAGTTGGAAAGGTGACATACCTATAGCTATTTTGGGTGTTATCCTGTCAGCCCATAAAGCGTCATACAAAGCTTTGTGCCATGTTCTTTGATTGTCGTCCACCAATTTCTTGATAATGGTGACCAGGTTTCGGTTACTTGATTCTACTTGTCCATTTCCTTGAGGGAAATAATTTGAAGTGTGAGATAAGGTAATCCCATAATGGAAACAAAATTGAGTAATTTCATGTGACGAAAAATAGGCTGCATTATCTGTCACAATTTTTAGTGGAACCCCAAACCTGGAGATGATATTTTCTTTGAGAAAGCTGCATACTACTTCAGATGTAGCATGCTTGGTTGGTATGGCCTCCACCCACTTAGTAAAATAATCCATCGCGGTGAGGACATAATCATGTCCAGCACTTGAAGATGGGTTAATTGCACCAATGAAATCAATACCCCACTGCTGAAATGGTTCCTTGATCACAACTAGATTGAGGGGCAAAGCAGGTAGCTTAGGCTTTCCAATGAATTGCTGACACAGCTCACACCTACGCATCCATTTTTAAGCATCCTGAAAAAGTGTGGGCCAATAGTACCTTGCTCATAGAATTTTGTGTGCTGTCACCGGTGTAGAGAAATGTCCTCCACAGGCTAAATCATAGAAAGATTCTAAAAGTCTTTCTTGTTGAGCTTTGTCAACACAACGAAGAAATGCCCCATCCAAGTTTCTCTTATAAAGACCATTGTCCTATAGAACATAACCAACTGCTTTCAATTTAACATTCCATTTTTCTTTCAAAGAAAGATGAACAGGACACTCACCATATGTTAGGAAATGAGCAATGTTAGAATACCACTCATCAGTAGTGGTGATAAAGAGAACTGTGGGCACGCTTTTGATATCTTGTTCTTCACTTTTTAATTCATCTAGAATTTTGTTGGCAATCAATTGGTAGAGACCCCTTCCTCGTACAAGCTTGGTTGGTTTGATGTCCAGATCAAATTCCTGAGTTTTGGCAATCCAGTTACCTCTCTTTGTACCGAATTCTTGCTGAGTCAAAATAGATTTTATTTTTGTATCTGGTACAAGAACTTCGGTGTGAGAATTCAGGATATAAAACCTGAAATGCTTGACAGCCTTGACCACGGTGTATGCATGTTTCTCCATAAGAGAATATTTCAACTCATGATCTTTGAGTGGGCAACTCATGAATGAAATAGGAGATTCTACATTTTTTGAATTTGGTTGAAACAGAATAGCTGACAGTGTATGCTCAGAGGCATAACTATATATCTTGAAACTTTTAGTATAGTTCGGACATACCAAGACTGGTGCCCGAGCAATTGCTTCTTTAATTTCTTTGAATGCTGATTTGCCCTTGGCAGTCCACCTAAATGTGGTATTGCTCTTCATCATGTTGACAATGTGATGGGTTTTCTCAGCGAATTCAGGAACAAATCTCCTAAGGAAATTCACTTTTTTGAAGAAAGAGTGAACTGCAGTCTTGCTGGCAGGTAGAGTAAGCTCCTGGATGGACCTAACTCTTTCTAAATCAATTTTGATGCCTTCTCGGGACACTATGTGTTTGAGAAGTTTCCCTTCAGTCACTCCAAAGATGGATTTCTTTGGGTTTAACGAGATGCCATTTTGAACATGCTCCAGTACCTTTTGCAAATGGTGAACATGCTCCGAATGCTGTTTTGAAAAAACTGTCAGATCATCCAGGTACACTATAATGAATTTTCCCATCAAATATTTGAAACCAAGATCTATGGCTCTTTGAAAAGTGGCACCTGCATTTATCAGACTGAAAGGCATCCTGCAGTAAGTGAAAGTGCCCCAGGGTGTGGTGAACACTGTCTTATGTTGATCTACTTTCCTGACCTCAACCTGATTGTACCCTAAAAAACTATCAAGCATTGATAACATTTTTGAACCTGTTACCATCTGTAAGACTTGATCCATAATGGGAAGGGGGTAGTTATCTTTTAAGGATAACTGATTTAAGTTCTTGAAATCTACATAGATTCGAATCTCACCATTTTTCTTTCTGACGGGTATTATGTTAGCAACCCATGTTGAGTGATGGATTGGAAAAATTATCTGAGCATCTAACATCTTTTGTATCTCAGCTAAAATAGTACCTGAGATTTTTGGATTATATTGTCTGAATTTCTATTTGTAAGGTACAGAGTTGGCTTTCAGGGGGATGTCATGATGGATGTCATGTGGCCTAAGAGATTTCAAGTCATCATAAGAATAGGCCAACACATCCCTATATTGGCAGAGTAAACTAGCAAGCTCCAACTTTTCTTCAGAAGTGCAACATTTCCCAATGTTTACCATCTTAAGATCGTGCTTGGTCCCCAAGTTGACTTGATCAAAATCTTGAGAAGAACTTGAATCTATTCGTTGTTGTTTGACAAACCTATCATGATTATCAAAAAGCTTTTCTAGGGAAACCAAAACTTTGGGAATTTTATTTCCCTTGAGCTGTAGAAAATCCTCACCTGTATCGACCTAGGTTTCAGGGGTTAATCCACACTCCCGGGGCTCACTACCTTCAAAACACAGTTGTTTGAAAGTGTCCTTTTACTCCAAGAAGGCAATGATTTGATCATCATTGTTAAACACTTGCCAGTGGTCGGCATTGTCTGGTACACTTGGTCGGAAAACTAGCTCAATAGTATACTTATCTCCCTTAAAATCTAGGTGGGGAATCGGGAGGGTGGCAGAGATAGCCAATGCATCTGCATGATCATTGAATTCCTTTGGAACGACATAGATATTGAAGGCATCAAAATTTTTGATCTGATCCCATACCAGATTGCGATAATGGCACAACCTCTCATTCTTGGTCTGATAGAGGTTCCTTACCTAACAGACTATCAACTCAGCATCTCCTTTAGCATGGAGTTTCCTAATGCTCTTTTCTTTGGCAGCCTGTAGTCCAAGCAATAGGGATTCGTATTCAGCCATGTTGTTAGTATTGTTGAATTGCAATTTGTAGGAAAAAGGGGTAATCTCTCCCTGAAGGGATACCAACACAACTCTGGCTCTTGATCCAGTAAAAGAGCAACTACCGTTAAACTCCAAGGTCCATAGCTCATCAGATATTACTTTTTTCATACAAACTTTCCTATTTTGGGGAAAGGGTTGTTTCATGTGTTCATTTTGCTTGGGCATTCCACCCTTCGCGTCAGCTAAAAACAAACCCAAATTACCACCAGTAGGAATTTCATCTAATGCACCATGGATCTCGTTTGTGGATAAGAAATAAGTGCCCATGCCTGAAGACTCAAATAAAATTTGAGCTTCAAGTGCTGCAAAATGGGTAACTACGTACCTGGCTTCTTTTTCAAGAAGTAATTTCTTCATGACGCCTTGGACTGGAATCCTTGCTTCTAATAGGTCCATGCTTAACTCGCCCCCAACATCCTTACATAAATTTCACCCAAGCAGGATGCCGTAAGATGCTGGAACATCGGCTACTAGAACCGTCATTTTTATCCATTTTTTCGAAAAAGCCGCAAAGGCGTATTGGGCATCTTTTATTTGGCCAAGGAGAGGAACTTATTTGTTTTCCATGAAAAAACACCTCTCAAAAGTCTTGGTCAAAGTTAGGCTGAGAGAATCCGCCACCTTAGCAGGCATGATATTATCTGAAGCCCCAGAGTCTATAATACAATTACTCAATTTGTAGCCATTTATAAGTAGGGAAACATAGAAAGGTTCTATTTTTCTGGGAGCGATAGGAGGAGTCACAACCAGATTGTTTTGGGCTGGTTTGTCTTTGGGGGGATCAGGAATAACTTTCGAATAATCTTGTCCTACAGAGACAGCTTTACTTTTAACATACTCTGCTAACCTATCAAACTGTTCTGGGTTAGCTCTTAAATACTCAACCTCTGTCATCTGAATTTTAGTATTTCTAGCATGATCAATTATATCAAATGATTGAAAAGTAGTTGCAATAGAAGAAGAAATTCCATCATCAGAGGCTTTGAAGGGTACTCCACTAGCCTGAGTAGCAGAAGAGGGGAATATCGGGTGATTGGGAGTACTTACTTTTTTATGAGTTATCTGATCTTTTGATTGCGGAGGTAATGGAATCCCGCATCTGGCTATAGAAACTGCTTATCGGGGTTATTCATCTACCTTTCCTTTGTCAGTTTGTGAAGCTGATTGATTTTGAGATTTGGTAAAAATAGAGTAAGTTCCCTCCGAATCTTCTCCTTTACCCCCGGCTTCATATTGATAATCTAGGAAACTGATATTGGAGTTGCCAGCTAATTCCTCATCATGTTCATCAAAGAGGTTAGCATTTTCTTGTTGGTCTAGTTGTGGTTGAAAGGAGTTGTCGTGCTCAGCCTCTAGGTATCCGACCGCTGAATTGGCAGGTGCTGCTTCAATGGCTAATCTTCCTGAAGGGGGAGGTAGGCAGTTTGATTGCCCTTGGGTCCAGGAAGTATTATTTTGATATTGTTGATTCTGGAATATCCTCTTGGGTGCATCTCGATAGGTAGGAGTGGATGTACCTTGGGCAATTTGTCTTTTCAAAGCTATCAGTTCATTTGTTAATTTTTGCACCATAGGATCTGTAGTGCCCGTAGAAGAGCTTTCAATAGATGAAGGGAATTTATTTTTACTAGACTCTTTCCTGATCTTGCCTGTCAAGATAAGATCATCTTCAATCTCGATAGCCAAACCTTGAGCCAAGGCTAGGTCCATAGGGCCAGCTCGTCTCAATAAGAAACTTACTTTGATAAGCTGTGAGTTGATAAAAAAACACTTGAGATTTTCCAGTCTGGGCTGGGCCACAGTCGGGATCCAGTTCCTCAACTTGTTGAATTTAGCTATGAAATCCCTCATGGGTTCTTGGGATTCTTTCTTCAATTGTGTTAGCTGTGCCAAAAAAGCGTGCGCATCCTCAGCGGGTTTAAATCTAGCTTCGAATTTGGACTTGAGCGTATCCCAGCTTGTTACTGACCCAGCCTGCAGGTGATAAAACCAATCTATGGCAACTCCTTGTAAAGTTTCCACAAAGAGTCTTACTGCCACATCTTCAAATTTGACCCCAATTATGCCACATGCTATGGAGAAGGTGGCAACATGTTCGTCAGGATGAACCTTCCCATAACCAAAAAACTTAGGAAATTTTTTCCTAGAACTACGAGGTAGTTCATGCAGAGGTGGGGTCAAGTTAAAAGGGCTGAAGGAATTACCCCATGGGCCTTGAGCCATTATGATAAGAGGATTAAAAGGTGGGATAACAAACCTTGATGGAGTGTTTATAGGGAGGTGGTGATTAACCGCGGGAAAAAGAGTTCTACTTCGTGTTGGCGATCTGCCAAGGCTAGAAGGAAAACTCCTAGATCATTGAATAGAGGTTGATGAAGGGAATAGATCAAAATTACTCTGTTGTGCTAACTCAAACACAGGGTCAACAATGCCTTTAGATCTATGACTTCTGGTATAGTGTGGAGTTGCCAGGTCTTTAAAACAAAAATGGGACTGAAACTATTTCAAATTGAAGCTTGAGGCTTCAAAATGCACGTTCTCCCCAGTGGCTCTGGTTTCACAGACCAGATAATGTAACGTAGGTAGGTGGTAAGGCTAGAATGATAATGGGTAAGATATAGAACGGAGTCACCAGACTATGCAATAGATAAGGGTAAGGACTGCTTCAATCTGAAACTTGAGGTTTTAGACTACACATCCGTTCCCCAGTGGAGTCACCAAAAATTGTTGGATGAATATTTTGTCATCAACTAACTGATGACAAAATGGGGATATCAGCCACAGCATAAAGGAGATTTACCACCTTGAAAAGTATGGGTTTACCAGATCTAAACAAAGTAAATCTCTCCTTTCATCGAGGAGAGATTCCTTATCAATATTTACATGCTAGATATATAATTAAGCAGAAAATAACACATGAGGGTGGTATAACAACATCTACCCCTCTTTTTTTAGAGGTAATGTATGAAGGACAAAAGAGAAAAATCCTTGGTCTAAAGCTAACAACACTCCTCTTTTTTTAAGAATGGTATCAAATGAAGAGCAAGAGATTACCCAAAGTAACAAAATCCACAAGAACGCTCACGCAAGTGCAAAGTCTTCCGTAGCTTCTCCACAGATCCGAAACAAGTACAACCATAGAGTAAAGTGAAGCACAAAGTCTTCACTTGAAACTATAAGATAAAAGAATCTCAAAGGTAAAAGTAGCACAAAGTCTATTTTCTACCCTCAGATAATAATAACACACCTACTTTGCTTATTAAATCAGATAAACAAGATGTTACCAAGAAAAATACATAAGAATTATTTCCTAAATAACACAGATAATCTCAACACAAAGTTTGAAATAAACTGCTTCTCATTTATTTAATCAAAACATGATTTACATGTTTGAGCACAAAGTCTCAAAAGTTGCTTCAATCTTAGCAGAGTGTTTGCTATTAACTTTTTCAAGATCATTTACAAATGAGGTCTCCACTATATATAGGGAGAAAACCCTCAAAAATAGAAAATAATAAAATATAAAATATCTTGGTCAAAGATGACTCATCTTTGACTTTTAGATATTTTCCAAAATATTTACATGTAATTACACATTTACAAAATTGCATGCATTTTGCACGAAACAAAAATGCATAAGGATAGAAGAAGAGAGAAAGAGAGAGAGAGTCAATTCTTGCTGCCAGACTTTTTCAGATGAGCATCATACATGGCAATTGATGCCTGAATTCCTATGCTGTCTGGCGCAACTACGTTCTTGGAGATAACCCTTAGTCTGATCAGCACGTCTTTCAATGTTGTGATGGCTTTAGAGTGGCCAGTTAACCTGGATTTCAAATTCTCCAAAGTTAACTGAGCATCCAAAATGTTGTCTACCGAAGTCATTGAGAAAGATGCTCTTTTGAAATCTTTTTGGATCATCCCTTCAAAACTCTGAATCATTTCTTCTGCCAGAAGGAACTGATGGTCCTTGGAAGTCAAATTGCATGGTAGCTCTTTTAACTTGTTCAGTAGGCTCAGGTCACTCTTTTCACTAGCTTCCTTGAAATCTTTGAGATCATCAATTAGATCCTTGAGTACCTAAATCCTGAAGATCATTGACTCCTTGATCTCAACATAGGAATCTTTGTTGGGGATGACACCGATAGATATCAGGGTACTCTTTTTGAGATCTTTTATTTCCTTCCATTTGCTGAGATCTTTTTCTAAGCTGTCAATTTCTTGAAAGATAAGGGAGACAAAATCGTCTACCTGAGTTTTCAATCTCTTCATTTTACCTGTTCTTTCTGCAACTTCTGATAGCAAAGAGACTCCCTAATTGTGCATCCTTTCAACATATTCCTCCATGACTTTCCCCTTTAAATAGGTCTTTTTGGCTTTTTGAATGACTGAATCATCCATGAAAAAGGCCTCTAGAGTTGCTGCCTCAATCAGAATAGTGAACCTCTTGATCACTATTGTTAACTGCTCAGCCTTGGCTTTATAAAAATCCTTCATCTCCTTTTCCCTGTCAAACTTTTGGACAATAATGTCCATTGCTAATTGAAGATCGCTCTTCGCACCTTTGTGAGTAACTTTGCCAAGTTCAACAGGAGAGACGAAATAACTACTCATTTCAAAACCCTCAAGGGCTGCATCCTGAGGAGGCTTGGCAATTTCTAGAAAATTTTGCCCCTTTTCTTCGACCAACCTGGAGAAGATTTTTGGCCTCTTAGGAGCCCTTACTTTTGCCGGCACTATCTTTCCAAAATCGAATTCCTTCAGGGAGATGGCCATTTTCTTTATTTTAGGCGTGAAAGTAGACATCCAAGGTGGGGGAGAAGTACCTGTTGTAACAATGGTTGCCTCTACCGGTGTCACTGTAGTAGTTTCCACACTACTGGTGGTGGTAGTAGTTGTAGTTAGAGTAACTGGCAAAACTGTATCAACTACTGATTCTGACTCAAGTGCAGGGCTTCGTGGCAGGTTGAAAGACAGAGATGATAGACTCAGAATGGACCCAGAAGAGCGAGGGGAACCTGCTGAAGGACCCTGAGGATCACCAAAAACAACCCTGGAAGGGGAAGCGGCTCTGGAAGATGGAACACTGATTGGAGAGATAGGAGAAGTGGGCACTGCAGGAGATTAAGGGGGAGAAAGAGAGGTGCTCTGGATCAGTTGTGCTTGTCCCGGTGAGATTGGAGACCCAACACTTGGTCATTCTGAAGGTTGATCCTGTGTCTTCATAGGTTGAGTTGTCTGTGCCTTGGGGCTTTAACCTTTGGTTCTTTTAGCTACTGATTTAGGCTCTTGTGTTGACTTAGGCTTTTTGAAAACAAATATGATCCTAGGCTTGTGAGGCTTAGAAGGTGAAGGAACGTCACCTTTGTTTTTTGTTCGGTTTTCTGCCTTCCTCTTTAACTCTGCTTGGTATTTGGCCTCTGATCCTATGATGAATTCTTTTAGGGTGATCCCTTTTGCTGCTAACCAATCATTGGTGTTAGCCAATATTGGTTCAAATCTTTTCCTCAGCAAGGTCAACTCCTTTTGAGACCACTGAACTGGAGGGAGAGGGGAACCAACAACCTTTTCTATCAGATACCTACTGTTTATGATGTTCCCATCATCGACTAAACTAGAAGGGACCTCTGCAAGTTCGAGGTATTTTATCTGCTCTAGTGTGAGGCATCAATAGTCCATTTTTCTTATTTCATCAGCTGTCCTCAGGTCCACCCAGATATCCTCAATCATGGGTTCATGGAACTGAGTCTTTCTTCTAATCTTCTCTCTGACTCCCCTGAAGTCAAATTTCTCCCATCTCTTGAATGTTTTGATGGTAACCATCTATATTTCTATTTCCATAACCTTGGCTTTGGTTGATGTAGCAATTGAAAACCTGCCAATCTGGATAGGGAACTTGAAACCGGGTCTCTTAAGTTCCATCTGCTTCGTGTGCACGACAACCAGTTGTTGGCAAAGCTCCATTAGGACTAACCTATTTGAAGGGAATTTGGGGAGCATATAAGGGTATCCTAGGTAGAAACCCACCTGAAGATATCAAAATATAGGGAACTGGAGGAACATGCAGCCATAACCGTTCACCACCATCTAGGCCTCGTCTGATATTCTCTTCTGCTCTAGCTGAGGATCGAAGAGACACAAGAATACAGTGAAGAAAGCATCATTTACTCACCTAAAATGATGTGTTGACCCTTGAAGCATCAGCTGTGGATAGTATGAGTAGACTGGGGTGGTCTTTCTATCTCCCTCTATTGTCAAACCTAGGAAATATCGCATTGTGGCAGCTATATAGACCAGGTACGAGATCATGTAGAATTTGAAGGAGGTTTGTACCTTGGTCAGTTGTTCGTGGATAGCGTTGCTGATCTATTCCCCCCAAAAGATGGTTTGTTTACCTTGAAGGATGATCTTAATGAACAGATACATCTATTCATGGAATTGTGAAGAGGACGGGAGGCCTCGTACTCTGCTGAGGAGGGTGATTAAGTCACCAACTTCTTCAACGAAATCACTTTTGGGGAAGCTTTTTGGCCATCTAGAGAGACCGGTCCTCAGAGTCTTTAGCCATTTATAATTCATGACCTTCTTTTCCCTTTCTGGGTCTTTGTCGTACTCCTTTTGTGCTTTCTCTAAGTCAATTTGGGTTACTTCGGTGGTTGGTAGACATAGAAAAACTTTGTCAATAAAATCAGGGTCCAACCAAATTATCATACCGCCACTGGCATCTAAGACTGATCTAGTCTCTTTGTTGTAAAATCGCACGCACTGGAGGAAAAATTCTGCATGATGTGCTACTATCGAAAAAGCAGCCACCAGGTGGATGTTGCTCTCAACAATTCTTTTTATCCCAGTGATGGGATTTGTTGCCTTGGTTCGCTCCAGGAATTTGGCCATGTCGACGTGGCTGATCTCGGTATCTCGAATGTCATCGACATTCAAGGTGACTGATGTGGGCGAGAAGATGCCCTGGTACTTGTATTTCATGCTCTTCACCTTTGAAGGAGATGCTTCCATCATAGAGGACAACCTTGATTGGATGGGAGCAGATGTACAGGAGCTTGCTGAAGGTGTTGCTACCATGATTATAGACAAAAAAAGAGTGAGTGAGAGAGGGAGAGCACAATTTAAGTGACATGGGTTATTGGAGATCACTTAAATAGGCCAGGATTAGCAAAGGAGTAGAAAACAAGGAATAAAATATGTGAAAGGGACAACTTAGAAAAAAAAATCTGGGAGTTAGCTGAAAATTAAAGAAAAATGCAGGGGCGGTGAAAATCGTCGCCCTTGCATAAATTGGGAGAAATAATAGGGGTGGCATTTTTTGCCACCCTTGCGAGTAGGATGCAGGGGCGGAAATTTTCACCACCCTTGCAGGAAGAATGCAGGGGCGGTGAAAATTGCCGCCCTTGCAAGAAAAATGCCTAAAAAAATGCAGAGGCGGCGAAAATTGCCGCTACTGCTCTTGACAAGGGGAGAGCATGGAAGGGCAGCATTTTTTGCCACCTTTGCATGAAAGTTTGAAAAAAAAGACATGGGTGGCAAAATTGCTGCCCACATGAGGTCTTGGGTATAAAAATCGTGGGTAGGAGGGAGAAGAAAAGAAATAAAATATAATCAATAAAACACTAAGCTAAAACTGAGAAAAACATAAAAACAAACCCTACTTGAGAAAAAGTGCGTGCCACGAGGTCGGATCCATGAGTTGGTGCTTCGAAACATCACTTAAGGCACTCAGGTGCAAGAGGTAGGAGGAGAGGAGGAAGTAATGAGAAGAATGAGGCTCAAATCAGAAAATATAGGGTGAAAAACCCACCCCAACAATCCGCCACGTGCGGCCATTAATGCCTTACACAAAAATTGAGGCATGCAAGGGCGGTGAAAATCGCTGCCCTTGCATGCTGTCGGTATCTTTGTAGGGGTGGAAAAAATTGCCACCCTTGCAATTCAGAGTGCAGGGGTGGTGAAAATTTCTGCCCTTGCACAAAAAAGAAGAGAAATGCAGAGGCGGCGTATTTTGCCGCATTTGCACAAAAAAGAAAGAAGAGACCAACCCTGAAAGGAGAAAAAAGGGGAAGGGAAAACTTGACCTAGATGAGATAGTAACCACTCCTCGTTCCAATGACAAGATGAAAATGATTTATAAAAATCGTATCGAAAAACAAACTTAGAGAGGCAAAAGACGAAATGGACAAGTTTCGCAGGGGGGGTTGTTTTCAAAAATGAGCTAAGCTGATTTTGGAAACAACAAGTAGTTCTCTTATGACCAGAAATATATCTGATGCTCTTGGCATAAAATATACACCTATGAATAAGGTGTTAGGTTGTGGAGCTAAAAGCTTCACTGATGCAAACATGGAGGAGGTTGTTGAGAGGTTGCTGAGTTGTAGAGTAATCGGCATCGGTCTGATCAACCGACGTCGGTCATATCTAGTGCAGAGAAAACTGAGATCGATCAGGGATCGGCCGACATGGATCATCTCTAGCCAGATAGATACCAATGTTGATCGCTTGTGTGGTTCTAAAATTGTCGATTACATGAACAGTTAGTTAACAAACTAGTTGTTTGCATGTTAAAGGCTAATTTTAGTCTTGGAGCTGCGGATCTAATTATTGTAATTATATGTCTAATTATTGTTTGCATGAGATCTATATAATAGACTCATGGGATGTATTGTAATTTTTTCTAGTTTGAGTTGAGCTTGGTTAGCTCCTTCTGAGAGTGAAGAGAGCAAGGGTAGCTCCTCCTAGTTCCACAAAGGTGTTGAGTGTGTATGATCAAGTTGGTCTATAGGTGTGCTAGATCAGGTAAAAGATCCATTAGGGTACTGGTTTGAAGAATCATAAGGACTTGGTGAGGCAAGGATAAGGGTTCTTTAGGGTGTAGAGAGATCTACATGGTAAGTAAGGTCTAGTGATTTTCAAGTGTGTGTGTGTGTGTGCAAGGTCTAAGGTGGATCTGTAGGATAGCAAGGTCAAAGGTGACGGGCAACATAGCAAGGTGCAAGATCAGGGAAATCTACTTGGAGTGCATGGAGCACTTGTGGAGTGCATGGAGCACTTGTGTACTGGTAGTAATGATACTGACTGGTGGTATTGGAAGTAGTGATACTGAGTAGTTGGAGGTGAACACCAACTCTATGTTTGATTTGTGTGTTGGGACCGTAAGAGAGAGAGAGTGAGCTCTTAAAGAGATTTACTATTTATGCCCTAGAGGTGTGGGAGCCCTAGAGGTGTGTAAGTAAGAAGGTGGCATCTTCTTTGTTGTATTTACTTCTGGAAGAGTATTAATACAATTGGGTATTGTCTCTCAATTCTATGTTATTTTTGAATTCTAGTTACTTGTTACTTCTGGTTAATTCCACATATTAAATTTCTTAGTAATCAATAGTGCTTCCTCAGTCCTAATAATTAGTATCAGAGCAAGGTTGGAGGTTCTTAGAGTGAGGTTTACTAACATGTGGTTCAGATCTGGTTAGTGTTTGTTGATTACAGGTCACTCTCAGGGGTTTTTAATTGAGTGGGAGTATAACAACGGTAGAAAAAGGTAAGCTAAGAATGGAGAAATTCAAACACAGGGGTTACACCATAGGATGTGTGGTGGTTGGTCTTCAAGATTGAGCTTGAAGAGGAATACAAGCTAGGATATAGATTAGACAATGTACTAGTACAGGTACAGGTGCAGCTATTTATCTCTAAGTGGGAGATTGTTAGGTTATGGAGCTAAAAGCTTCACCCAAATGCAAACATGGAAGGTTGCTAAGTGTCATAGTCACTGACGTTGGTAGGCCACACTGACATCGGGCAAGGTTCAATAGAAATTAACCAACATCGGTAGGATTCAGCCAACATCGGTCATCCTCAGGTACACAGGGACTGATGTCGGTTGCTTGTGCAGTTCTAGAACTGCCTGTTGATGAACAATTAGTTAATGAACCAATTATTTGCATGTTAAAGACTAGTTCGAGTCTTGAGCCACTTGTCTAAATTATTGTATGCATGGGATCTATATAATAGACCCATGGGGATATATTGTAAAGTGTAGAACTAGAATAGTTCTTCCATTGGTGGAATCATAGGGGTTCTTCCAGGTATGTAAGATCAAGGTTGATCTGTAGGTTGTTGCAGGATCATGGAGGAGATCTACATGGGTAAGTAAGATCGGTTCATCTACAGGGGTGTGTGTGTGTGAGGTTAAAGATAGATTTGTGGGGTAGCAAGATCAAAGGTGATAGCAACACATCAAGGAGCAAGATTAGTGAAGATTTACTTGGAGTACCGGTTCATACTCAATTGTACTGGCAGTATTGCACTGATCGATTGATGTGAAAAACAGCTCTGTGTTAGCTATTTGTTGTGACCTGTATTGAGAAAAGATAACTATTGAGGGAAAGAGATATGTACATCTAAGAGGTGTGAGAATAAAGTGTGATTTTCTTCATTGTATTTCCTTTTGAAATGAGTTGAATACAATTGTGTGTTGCCTCTCCTATTCTATGTTATTTCTATTTCTAGTTACTTGTACTTCTGGTATAATTATGCATGTTTAAGTTGCTTATACAAAGGTAATCATATATGCTCTTAAATATGACAAGTTGTGTCAGAGCTTTGGGAAACCTAGGTCCTATCAATTGGTATCAGAGCTAAGGTTGCAGGGAGCAGGTTTGTGTTTGGTTACAGGTCACTCTCAGGGGTTTCTGATTGAGTGAGAGTATATCAATGGTAAAAGAAAGTACACTAAGAATGGAGGAATTGAAAAGCACAAATGGTCAATTATGGTGTTATGGAAAGAAAGAGTAGGTAAATAAATATTATTGGTTGGTAGAAGATTAGCATGAAGGAACTAAAGAAGCAGATGTTGCAGGGGTTGTTGCACAGGATGCTCTAGGATATTCCTTGCATAAAGTAAAATCTTGGTTTATAGATTTTGTTGCCTCTTTCCATGCAACCCTAAATAGAGGGGTTGGTGAGCCTTGTCAATGTATTGGCAAAGGGGAAGTGCAGCTAAAATTGTAGGTGGCCAACACATGGGTGTTGAAGAAGGTCATGCCGGTCCTAGTCTTAAAGATGCAACTAATTGCTTTAGGAAAGTTGGGTGATGAGAGATGCATAGAAACTCTCATAATGGATGCATTTGAATTAGCATGTGGTAAGAAATCAGGTACTCTTTATCTACTTGCTTGTATTACTGATTCTTCTTCTATTGCAAGGACATGGCTTTGTAGGCTTGGTCACATGAGTAAGAAGGAGATGCATGTTCTTAAGAGGAAGTTTGATGTATTTGACAAACTTAAGAATTGGAAAGCCTTGGTGTTTATGGAGGAGATGATGGATAGAGATCAGTAAATGAGGCTAAGTAACTTTGAGTAGGGCAGTTTGGATAGGGTTTTGATCCAAAGAGAGCTTTCAGGTAAAAAGTCATCACTCACAAGAAAACACAGGTACCAACATCAATTAGGAGGAACCAGCGTCAAACAAACAGGCACCAACATCAGTCATGTGTAGATAGGCAAAGTCAGTGGTGTTAGGTAGGTGAAGACTGATGTCGATAGGATAACTAGTGTTAACAACCTGGACAGTCGCATGAAACCGATGTCAATCAGATGCAGACTATGTGGTGATCGAGGTCGGTCACTGGAATAGATTTTGGGTGGACAACAAGCTGTCAAGGAGTCTCAAACACCCATGGGGAGGACTAAAAGGGTAAGTAAGCCTCAAATTCATTATTCCTCTTCTTTATACTTGTTGCTCACTATAGAGCAAGAAGGATCTAGGAAATAGTGGGAGCATGGCATGATTTCTTTGGAGAAGAACCAAATGGGAGATTTAGTAGGGTTGCCAGTTAGTATGAAAGCACTACAAGATGAATGGATACCTTGGTTAAAGAATAGAGAGAATGGATACGTGAGATGGAAGGCTAGCTCATATGGTCTTGAGGAAGCTGCAGGACAGTGGTACAGGTTTGACAGGTGGATGACAAAGCAGGGCTTTAGTCAATGTCATTGTAACCATTGTGTTTGTCCTACTAGGTGGATGATGTTCGCAACATTATCCTATTAATATATGTGGGTGATATGCTAGCTAAAGGTTTAGACATACAAGGTTTTGTTGAGCTAAAGGTAAGGTTAGTTTAGTGGTTTGCCATGAAGGATTTGGGAGCAGTGAAATTCTTTGGCATGAGAGACATGGAAGATCACAAGTTGATTTTGTCTCCAGTGGGAGCTGATGTGAATCAGGTGTTTGTGAGGTTCAATACACATGATGTAGAACTAGAGCACACCAAGGGCTAGATAGTTTAGTGTTTGAAATCACACGAGGTCTGGTATAGACCTGAGTTTTCCCCAGTAGTGGGAGCTGTCAGAGAGTTAGGAGCCAATTTGGGGAAGTGAGTTCTCAGGTATTTGAGAGGGACCAGTAGCAGGTATACATGTTATACAGGGTTAGGACTTCACTACATGGGTTTGTAGGTTTGGATGTGGTAGGTTATTTTGATGATAGGAGGTGCACAACAGGTTATGTGGTGGTTGGTCTTTAGGATTGATCTTGAAGAGGGATACAAGCTAGAAAACAGATTAGACGGGTTTCAGGGGTTAGTAGTTCTCTTATGCCCAAAAAGATAGCTGATGCTCTTGGCATAAAATATACACCTATGAATAAGGGAGAGTTATGGTCAGATGGGAGTGTTGTTCAGACAATATGAATAATAAAATATTTAAATCTCACTATCCATGTTTGTCCAAGCTTATCAATCTCTCAATATATCTCATTTATTGACCTTCCCCCTTATTTTTCCATTTGCCTTTCATGACATTTTACTATGTGAATGGTATAATATTTGTCTATGGATTGGTCTCACATGTTTCTTAGGATGAGGTATGGGATAAAATTAATAATAAGAGTTAAGCTAATAGATAAGGACCATATTGAACCATAAACTCCTCTTATGGACATGAACTATATATTATAGGATCAAGAAGAAGAAAATAATCATGAAGATGAACCACCATAGAAGATATTATAGATATTCTCTTAGATGAATGGGGTTTAGCTATACAATTTTATCCTTATGATCATATATAATAAATCAAGCTAGGTGCATATTGTATACATGATAATGATGCAATCATTCCTAATATTCTAGAACTAGATAAAGGTCTTCAAGGAATATGGAAACTATTATTCGATGGTTTAAGAAGTAGAAATGGAGTAGGTGTAGGCATTGTCTTAATCTCTCCCCAAAAGGATAGTTATTTCTATTCTATCAGACTTTAGTTTAAATTCCCTAATAATGTAACTAAATATGAATTTTTTATTTGGGGACTATAGTTATCCAAAGAGAAAGGGATAGAATCCATATAGATATTTGGTTAAAGTGAGCTAATTATTCATGAAGTATATATATATATATATATATATATATATAGGCATGACTAAGAAAATTTTATTGATATCTTATAAGCACAGGGTTTGGGACCTATTTGAAGATTTCACTACTATGAATATTTGAGTAGTGCTAGGATCACAAAATAAATATGTTGATTATATGACCTTGATGGGATCCCAATATAACTCACCTAAGGAAATAAACAAATAAAATAGCTAGCATGTAAAATTGGTGGTAATATCATTTGTTCCTGATAATGTAACTAATTGGCAAGTCTTTCACAATGATCAATAAATTGTAAACTTCTTGAAAGAAGAAGTTGAATTCTCAAAAAGGAACCAGCCAAAGCTCTAAGATCAATATGGCGATAAGATCATCTAAATAAATACAAAAAAACTACCTATGGGTCTTGTTATGATAGAAAATATCTTCAATTCAGATGACTAGATAAAAATCAAGAAGAACATTTTAGTCAATGAAGAATACTACGAGTCAGTGGTCATTTTAAAAGGCAAAAATCTAAAGATAGGAAAGGCATGTAATGAATTTGAGAATAAATTTTTTATTGAATTATGCCAAGAATTTAACTCTAATTTTTCTTGGAGTTATCATGATCTAAGAGGGTTTAACTCTATTTTATCATAGCATACAATAGCATCAGATCCAAAAACTATTCCTATTAGATAGAAGCAAAGGCCCATTAATCAAAAAATAGAACCCCTGATGAAAAGTGAAATCTCTAAATTGATAGTGGATAATATAATTTTTCCTATCAATCACTCATCTTGGGTTACTAATTTGGTCCCTATAAAAAATAAAAATGGTGAAATCAGGTTGTGTGTGGATTTTAGGGACTTGAATAAAGTATCTTTGAAGGATCATTATCCTCTTCCCCCAATGGACCACATATTATAAACAATATCATGATCTAAAGGTTCTCTCTTATAGATGGTTATTATGGTTATAACCAAATCCTAGTATAGGAAATAGACCAATACAAGACTACCTTCACCACCAAATGGGGCATGTATGCATACAAAAATATGTCATTTGGTCTAACAAATACTGGTGAGACATTTGAGAGAGCCATGGATATGGTATTTAGAGGTATTATTAATGAAATGATACTAATATATCTAGATGATATTATTGTTTATTAAAAACATGATGATGCACATTTAAATCACCTTCAAAATATTTTTGAAAGGTGTAGAGAATTTGGGGGTTTCCTTAATCCAAAAAGTGTGTTTTTGTGGTTCACTAAGGGAAAATACTAGGACACATAGTGTCAAAATAAGGTCTTAAAATAAACCTAGAAAGAGTTTGTGATAAATTTGTATTAGCGCTACCAAGCCATAAGGAAGTAATATAGAGTTTCCTTGGAAAGAATAATTTTGTGAGAATATTTGTCCCAAATTTTCCCTCTTTGGTAAAACCCCTCACTATAATGCTTAAGAAGGGTACCATTTTTAGCTAGACACGTGATAGAAGAGATAGTTTTCAGGATAATAAACAAGCTATTTCTTAGGATCTGACCCTAGTCAATAAAAACTATAATAAGGATTTTATTATTTACACTTTTGGAGGGGAAGACAACATCTCAGCTATTCTAACCTAATAAAATGAAGAACAATTGAAGTAACCAATATCTTTCTTTATTCAATCTTTGAAAGGATATGAGGAAAATTAAAGTTTTATGGAGAATCAAGTATATTCTATAATTAAGGCTCTCAATAAATTTAGGAATATTCTCTATAATAATAATATTCATCTGATGGTAAGTCACCCAAATGTTAAATACTTTTTTCTTAGACAAGACATAAATGAAAAATGAGCATAATGGATCAGCAAGGTCATGGAGTATGATGTAGACATCAAAGTTACCAAGATAGTAAGAGGAAAGGGTTTCTGTAAATAGTTGGATTCTGATATTATAACTATTAAAATAACATCTAAATAAGTATATGCTCAAAATTCACCTTAACTATCCAACCTACCTATTTTCAATAGTTAGATCTAAGACATGACCAACTTCTTGCAGACAAGCAAGTACATGTGTGATCTTCAATAGTGTAAGAAAAGTATTATATACTGTAGTCTATTACTTATTTCCTTATTGATGTAGTAATATTTAGAAAGGATATGATTGGAGTTATGTTAAGATGTATTGAGCATGATCAAGTTATTAAGGTAATCAAAGAATTTCATGATGGCCCATCATGAGAACTTTTCTCTGCAAGGACCATGGCCATCAAGATAATGAGAGAAGGCTATTATTGGCCTCAATTATTCAAATATTCCCATCAATGGGTAATTAACTATGAAAAGTGTGATTACTTCAATGGCAAGCAAAAGTTACTAGCCTTTCCTCTCAGGCCCATTCAAGCAAATCAGCCATTTTCTCAATGGGGAATAGATTTGATTGGTATGATCAATCTACCATTGAGTGCAAGACACAAGTGGGTCTTCATAGAAACATATTTTTTCATGTGATAGACTAAAGTAGTTACACTAAAAGATTCCATGGAGGCATCTATTATAGATTTTATGGACAATATAGTATTAATATTTGGTGTACCTCACACCATTATCTCTGATAATGCTAAATAATTTATAAGCACTCAAGTGAGTGAATGGGACATAAATCACAATGTGTACCTGATTAATTATTCTAATTATTACCCTTAAGGTAATGGATTAGCTGATTCAATCAATAATAACCTTATCAAAATTATCAAAATAATAATGGAGGATAATCAAAGGACTTGGCATACAAAACTAAAATTGGCACTATGGGTGGATAAGATCACTCCTAAAGATCCATTGGTAATTACCCTTTCATGTTGGTATATGGAAGATATTCTTGAGTCCCACTATCAATTGAGATACCATCTCTAGAGCTCAATCACTAATTAGATTTTATCGATAATGATGTTATGACAATATGATTGGTCAAACTCATAGAACTCCAAGAAATTAGGAACTAATCATTGAATTTTTTGAAAGTTAATCAAGCTCAAATGAAGAATACTTTTGACAAAAGAGAATATAAAAGGATATTTAATAAAGGATATATGTTTCTTAAATGGGATGCAGACAAAGATAAAATAGGTAAGCACACCAAATTTCATGCAATATAGAATGGTTCATTTATCATTACTTAGTGTAAAGGAACTAATGTATTCAATCTCTCTAAACTCAATGGATCACAACTATTAATTCCAATCAATAGGATATACCTCAAATATTTCTTTTGAGATAAGAATTCATTCTGAGAATTAAAATTTTTTATATAGTAGGGTTAGTTGTGTTTTCAAATAAGTTATTGTAGTTTAATTGGGTTTTAATTCATTCACTCTATCTAGTACTTATATGGTTGTTCCAAGTTAGTTCTTAACTTATTACAACTAGGTACAAAAAAGGTATTTTCTTTTAACACTTAAAATTTATCACATGTATATGTTGGCATCAATTCATATAAGGCATAATCCTTATGAACTCACTTAAAGTGCAACAAATAAATAACCAATGCCTATGTTGGGATAGTTGTGCCATGGAAAAAATCATTATTCATAAGACTTTTTCATTATAATAATGACATTGGTAGTTTCACTGGTACAATCCATTTCTAGGCTACATTGATGGTCTATAGGCCTAGAGTCTATTTGTGGAATTACTTTTGGTCATAAGGGCACAAGCATAAATTGGTTTGGTTTTATTCTCTCAAGATCACAAGCCTTTGTTTCACTAATCTTAACATCATTTAATGCTTGAGGGGTTAATGAAATTTCTTCATATCAAGGGTTTATGCTTAGGCTAGTGTTCTTAGAAAGGGTATCAAAGCTTGGGAATGTGACTTTTCTTACACTTAGGATAGTTTTTAGGTTATTTAAACATCATCACTTAGCATAGAGATGCCATTAACAACTTAAACTAGAGCTTATTTTCAACTTAACATTCACATATTGAAATTACACTATTATAACTATTGAATTCACTTTGAATTCAAAGAAAATTAATCAAATACATAACCAGATAGAGCTCAAATAGGTGCAATCCCATTATTCACTAATCGAGATTTAAATAGAGGGCATAGTCTAGAATACCTAAAATAAAGTAAGTGCATAATTAAAAATTCTTAAAATCCTAATGATTCATAAGCAAGCATGGGAATATAAAAAATCCTAAAAGGCATATAAGATAAACATAAGTTATAATGGTGGTTAAATATGTAGAACCAATTTATGCATAGCTTCTCTACACTCATTCCTAGCTCATCTTTATATCCCATAGAAGCATCTTCATGTCATGATGGAGAGCACATTTTAGGTGCTGAGATAGGGTCTTGCTTGATCATTCTACTAGCTCTATCACCTTGTGCCCCTTGCACTACAATTGCCACATGAAACCACTAAAGAGAATGCCCTAAAAAATTTGGTGTCAATTGGCCACTTGATAATTGGCACTAGATTTGTCATGATTCTTTTAACTAGCACAAAAGATACCAAAATGATAATAATAACAAAGGATTACCTCATTTCAATATGTCTAATGAGTTAGTGTAGATCCATATTTAGCCAAAAATGGGGCCCAACCTTACCCCATATAAAATTTCTAGTCCATCCTTAGAATAGTCTTTCAAAGCTTTTGGTGCATATAAATTGAGTGTGCTCTCCTTTAGTTTGGCACTAAAGTCCTCAAATCCCTTAATAGAGTGCTTGAGTTCTTCAATGGTCCTATCTATATCCATCTAGGTGGTGCTAAAAGTGAGCACATTTACCTTCTCTAGTTCTTTCTAGAAGGCCTCAAGGTTTTCCTTAGATTTTATCACTTCCCCATCTAGGATTTATCCTTATTCATAGGCCTTGGTCTATAATGAGTGAAAGATTGTTTCTAGGCTTTGTTATTGGTATTTGATCTATATTCTCAAGGCATTGACCTTTCCCACTATCTAGGTGCACTCTAACCTACTTGTAGTGTATACCTACACCATAAACTCCTCCTTCTCCGTCTTTGCCTTCTTGAGACATGCATCTATGACTGATGCTTGGTTGGAGAAGCTATAGAATATGGTAACATATATATTTGTGCCCTATTGAAGTTTTTTGAAGAGGTCTTCCACCTCTTTGATATTTATAGCTAGCTCCCTTTTTAGTGTAGTACATGGTTCCTCCTATTTTTATTGTATCGGTTGTGCCTTCAATCTCAAGAGAATTTTCTCCATTAGCACACATACCTTATAAACCTTAAATAGGTTCAATGTTTCAACACCATCCAAGAGGGATAGCTTAGTTGCCTCTATGTGCTTAGCTAGTTGCTACAAATTAAACTTCATGGCCTTTTATTCCTCTTCTATATCTAGGGTGATTTACTTCCATTTTGATGCCCTAACATCATTGATGATGTTCTTCCATGCAACTTTAGAGGCTATCTGGATGAGTGAATTTTCCAACCTAACTAGGTTCATGGTGTAGGAATTTATAAGAAGGGTATCATGCCCTTTTTCTAGTTTATCTACACCTAGTATGGCCTTTTATAGCACCTCAAAGTGAGGCTCATCTATATAGTTATCAAAATCAAATGATAGTTATTGTTACATCTTAGTTGTGGTATATCTATGGGGTATGAACTCTAACATGTATAAATATCCATCTATCTACCACTTTTACATCTTTTCTCTTAGTCTCAATTTCATGCCTTATTATTCTATGAGGTTCATCTTTATTTATTATTACTCCTCTTCATTGGTGCTATTGATATCTTAAACACTTTACTTTAAGGTTTCTTCTTCCTACCCATATAGGGGTTCTTCTTTGGACTTGTCCCCTTGGTGTCAACTTTTCCTTCCTCCTATTTGTACTTGGTTTCTTTGGTGCTCTTTGTTTGTTATTTCAAGGCACTAGCATCACCTTCTTTATCTTTAGACACCCCTTCACTACTTGGGCATGCCTATAATACAACTTCATCAATTGTACTAGTGGAGGTGCTAAGCACCTTTTTTACTACTTTAATTGGTTATATGCTCATGATAACCTCTTTCTCTTTCTTCTCTTTCTTGGCCTTTTCCAGTTGCACCTTATTTTTCTTGACTTTCCTCTTTTTCACTAGTGCTAAGACCTTTTCTTCCTTGGCCTTCATTTCCTTGGCCACAAATCTATCAATGTGCTACTGAGTCATATCAACTACCTTAATGGCTTCTCTCCTCTTCTCTAGCACTAGTTTCATCTCTATTTATTCCTCATTAAGGCCCATTTTATTTCACAAACTTCTCTTTTCCTCCTCAATTCCTATAGGTTTTATGGAGGGCTCTTTTGATGAGGCACTTAGAATATTTATTACCTCTCTAAGCAAGATAGTAGTGCTACCTTGGTGGGCCTTCTAGATTTCTTTATTTTTGGGATATTTGCCTACTTCTTCTATAGTATAGAGCTTGGTTCGTCCTTCCTCCTCCTCCTCTACCTCTTCTTGTACCTTTTTTACCTCTATTTCCTCATGTGCCTCTTATGCCTCCATCTCTACCAAGGTTATTATTGGAATTGTAATGGGTCCCTTGGACTTATTATTCTTCTCCTTCTTGTTTGAAGAAGTAGTCCCTTACAAGAATTTCATGAAATTTTTTATTTGGGGCTAACTGAGTAGCTTCCTCATTGGAGGTGATCCTTAACCTTATGCACTCTTGAATTTATTTCAATGTTTCTCCACACTTTTTTTAGGGAGATTTATTTTGTACTATTGGGTCAAATTCCCTTCATCACTAATCCAGATGGGGAGCTCATCATCCTTCTTAAGTTCTACCCCTTTCTTTCTCAACTTTATCTCATAATATAACATGTGTATGTGTTTGAGTGTTACTAATTTTAAGAGGGAATAGAGGTCAATGTGATCTAGGTCATCCTCCTCATCTTTTGTAGCGTTTCCACCTTGGTGCACTTATTAGTTCCATAACCTACTTCATTCCAAATCTTTAGCCTTCATCAAGATGTCTAGCTAATGTGTATTGGGAATTATCCTTAGTGCATCCTTGAAGTACTTGGAGGAAAATGTGTATGGTAGTTTTAGAAAATATGATTAGTTGTCATCTATGAGAACCAATTGCACTACATATAAGTGTTGCATAATAATAAAGGTCACCATTCTAAGCATATTCTAATGGAACTCTTTAGGGATACACCATTCCATCCTAAATTCCTCTATGTATTGGTCAAACCACCCCATTACTTGGGTCTTATATTTTTGGGAGAAGGTAGGTGGGAAGGTGAAGTCCTGATACTTCAAATTTAGGGAGTACTTGTGTGTTGGGAAGACCAAATATTATCTTCATCACCATCAATCATGTTAATCTTCTCCATTACAATTAAAATCAACATTGACCCCCATATGAAGGTTTCTCATACTATATGAAATTCAAGTGCATTCTTCACCATCTCTTCAATAATAAATTTTGTTATGTTTAACTTGACCCTCTATGCCATGTGGTGAGTAATGCATAGGTAGGCCTTGGTGATGTCAACCCATCGACTAATAGGGAAACATTTTTAACTGATGAGTGGTACCATGGCCTTCATGATAGGGTCATTTATATATTTTATGGGGAACATGAATCCTTTGTTGTAGTACCTAAGGATTTTTATGATCCTTTATACTTTAGCATCATCTACCATCATCTAGTGGATGTCTATGACAGAGTTTAGGATCCTAATGATTTTACCAATTAGGATTGCTAATAATCACATCCACATCCCTAAAAAGTAGAAGTGGTCAACATGGACATGTAAAAGGATTAAATGCATGAGTTCCTTTATATTATTAAAACATGATAACTCATAGAGTTGAGTTGTATCAATGTTTAAAAGTCTATATTAGATGGAGACATCAAACAACACCATTCTCACTTTTATATTTTCCCCTGTATCAACCACCTAATATTACACTAGATATTACACATTGATTAAGGTATAGTGGTTATATTATGTGAGTTGGTAGATATGCATGAAAGACATCCACTTTTATCCTACCAAGACCTCCACAAGAAATTACATTTCTTGGTAGGACAGCTTTGCAAGTGCCTTAGGATCAACTATTATGATGCTAACTCTTTCCACCAGTTACTCTTTCTTCTTTATAGCAACTATTTATTCAACTATATATTCCCTCTTGGTGTCCTTTTGTGTCTAGTGTAGAACATAACTCATTCATTTCTTCTCCATCCTAAACTAGCTAGTGTTGAAGCATGGTCTATTTAACTTGACAAAGCATAGTCATGAGGTTTATGACTGTGAATTTGGATCTTGAGATTTGATTATAGTTAATAGTGGTCTCAGTGTCACTCAAATTTTTTTCTATCTAGTTTCCACATAATTCATGCCCCATACTTTTCTACGCCAATCTCAAAGGGAATGCAATGTGAGATATGAACCCTGATTGTCTTTTAAGATTAGAGGTTAAAAATTTGATGTTTTTTAGCTGGTTTTTATATCCCATTATTTATGTCCATTATGGCATATGGAGTTGAAAGGCAGGAAACCCACTTGTAGGATTTGAGGGGATGATTAAAGGTTTATAGATTTGATGGTAGAGGTTATGCTTAGTTATTCTTCACCCTAAAATGTGTTGTTACATGGATGAGATGAAAGATGAAACATATAACACATAGAGAGGAGGTAGAAAGAGGTACAGAGGTGTAATAGGGTTTGTTTTAGGATTTGTTTCTCCCTTGTATTTCTGAAAATAATATACTAGACAGGTTTGGTGGATGTATCCCATCTTAGGTGAACCACATTAAATCTACTGTCTCGTATTTTATGCATGTTTATGATTATTTTCTATAAGTTTGATTGATTTGTTTCATAGTTTCTCTTGTATGTGATTTGGGGATAAATCTATGTTATATTTTATCCTAACATGCAATTATTTTATTTATTTAATAATTATCTTTTTGTGTCTATAGGTTCTCAAGGTTTCACTCTAGTAGAGTTTGATTACTTTGGCTTGGGTTCTATGCTCTACATTTTGGGTGCAAATTAACTTGAGCTTTTTAACCTAAACTAGTCACCCTGTTACTAATTTATACACTTAATTTAGCTACCTTATTAATTGTAGGTGATTAATAGCATGGTAGTACCTATATTTCTTGAAATTCATAAAAACCCAAGAAATCCACAAAAATTTACTACCACCTCAACATTTAATGCAAATATTTGTGCTTCCATCATCACCTCAATAAATTCTCCTAACTATATTTTTGGTGAAATGACACATAGTTTAAATGGCCACTTCCTACCTAACTTTGGGTGGATGCTAAATTATCTTGACAATCTTCCTCTTGTACTTTATTCACTTAGCATGACCTTCACCTTCCTTATGGAAACCTAGGTGCAATGCCTCACATGCATGTGGTTTAGCCTCAAAGGTTCCATCTTATCTTCCTTTTGTAGTTTCATTTCAAGTGCACTTTCTTTTCTTGGTTTATTTCTTTGTGATTTCATCTCTTCCCTTGGCCTATCATACTTCATACAAATCCATTACACCAGTCCTTGGCAAACTCACTCTCTAGGTGTCTTATGTACTTAGCATCTTATGTTCCTCTCTTGAATAGTTTATGCACTTAGCATCTTGTGGACCTCTATACATCACTTGGTACTCAAATTTGTGTAAGTTTGGAAAACTCCATGCACCTAAAAACTTAGGTGTCTAGCCTTAAGAACTTTAGAAAGCATATTTTCTTGACTTACCTAATTGGATTTATATATAGAAGTGCTAGCATAGTTTACTTATGGGCCTGAAATCGCCTTGCTTATTTCCTCATCACTAATAAAACATAAAATAACACAAAGTATAAGTAAAGGTTTGGCTTGTGCCAAAATTTATTTGGGTCAACACAACATAACTAACTTATGACCAAGAAGTTAGTGTCTGATGGTACAAGTGCCATCCTATTACCTATAAGGATTCAATTAGATGCCATTGAAATGCCCAGAGAACATTTCATTAGAAAACATGCACCTCTTGTATGTACCAATTTTTAATATGTTTTAGATGACATATGGACCCATCTACCTAATTTGTAGCTTTCTTGGGTGCTTGAGGTACTTAGAATCATAGAGAAAGACCAATGATCCTTCAATGAGTACCTTATGCTTAATATGTTTGTCATGAAATAATTTTTGTCATGTCTTCTCTATCTATTGGCTCTACCTTGCTTGGGCGTGCACCTCATCCAAGTATTCTAAGTCCTCTAGCCTTACACTCAATGATTCTTGATCATCTAAATGACCAATACATGTAATGCAAAATGATGTCACCAAGAAATATATTGGTATACCAAACACTATTTGAAATGGTGTAGCATTATTAATGCACTTATAGGTTGTGCAATATGTCCATAATAATGTTGACACTCGATCATCCCCATCTTAGTGATCACTTTCACATATATTTATGAAGCATGTCCCTAGGATATTTTTGAATTCTTCAACTATACCATTCACTTTTATATGATAAGGCATTATCTTATGGTGCACTAACATGTATTTGGTCAGTAAGATCTACATAGTTTTATTGATGAAGTGTGTGCCTTTGTCACTAGTCAAACTAAGTAGAACACAGTGTCTTATGATGATTTACCATATGAAAATCATGGTTATGGTGGCTATGTAGTCATTATTTGGCACTGTCTTTGCCTACTTAGTGAAATAATAAATGGTTGTTAGAATGTATCTTTCACTTGTATGCCTCACTACAGGAGTGATTAGCCCAATAAAATAAATGGCCCATTTTTTGAATGGCACCTAGGCTAGAATGGGGATGAGAGGAATTTCATCCTAGTGGTTTGGATTACTTCTATGATGTCATATGTCATATGTCTTAGCACATTATTTTGCATCTTAGAATAGACTTGGGCATCACAAGCCTAATTACAACACTTTATGTGTTATTGCATCTCTAGTGTAAAGACTACCTATTATCCCCTCATGCTCCACACATAAAATGAAGTCCCTTTCATGTTCTAAGAGACATAAGCATAGGAATTCATCTTTTCCTAGTTTTTATAGTTCCCCATTGATGAACTAAAAAGGGGGTAGCATAAAGTGTGAGTTATTTCTTTTCTTTAGTTGTAATAGTCTAGGGTGTAGATTTAGATGTTATAAAAGTGGATATCTCTGCCAAGTCTTCAAGGATGCATTGGAATCTATATATTTTTGCATCTAGAATGTAATCCTCAATATGTTTTTCTACATCATTGGATTCAATGTGGGACAAATGGTCTGAGCCTAATCTATATTTTCTAGGCTTGATAACAACTAAGAATTAGAATTCTTGAAATAGAACTACCCATCTAAAAATGTGCCCATGAAGAATGGGCTTCTTCACTAGGTACTTAATCACCTCATGGTCTATAAATAAGATGAATGGGGTTACCAAAAAGTATTTCCTAAATATTTTTAGGGCATAGACCATGTCCAATGCATCATGCTTAGTTATTGTATAGTTTTACTCTAATAGGGTCAATTTTGTACTTAAGAAAGAGATGGGATGATCCATTTTGCCTTCACTGGGTTGCACCAGAATGGTTCTAATTTTAGATCTAGATGCATTGAGCTTCATAGTTTCAAAGGCATCCTTTTTCATTATGACCCAATAAAATAGGCCATCCATGTGAAATAGCTTCTCTAATAACCCCACCATATTTTAACAGCTCCTTATGAATTTATTATAGTATCTAAAATGGATTAGAAAGGTGAAAACATCTTTCTAAATTGAATGGGTCTTGAGTTAAATAATTATTACAATTTTTTTAGGATCAATGAGTAGACCATACATATAGATGAGGTGCCTCAGGAAGGTTCCAAATGGTGTTACAAAGATGCACTTCTTGAGGTTCATGGATATCTATATTTGTTTTCACCTTTCAAAATTAAAGCATAGGTTATCATAATGGTCCTTGATAATCTCATACATATTCCAATGATAAAGGTACACTTAAAGGAATTTGTGGATAAAGTCCTTAAATGCAATGATCACCACTCTAGAGAATATGATCAGTATATTATTGAGTCCAAAAGGCATCACATTATAAGTTAAATAACCTAAATGAGTCATAAAATTTGTTTTGGGCTTATCTTCCTCTTCAATATAGACTTGATGGTATCCAAAGAACACATCATTGAAGGTGTAAATCTCATATCTTGGTATGTCATCCAAAACTTCATTAATGAATGAAGTCAAGAACAAATTAGTGATGCTGGTAGCATTCAACATTATATAATTGATGAAAATTTGATTGTACCCATCCTTCTTAATTCTAATCACCATAAGACTCACCCATTCAAATTATTATGACTATATTACCAAGTAGATAACTCATATGACTAGAATACCATCAATCTCCATTTTGACCTTGCTATAGATATTGGAGTTCATTTTGTAGGGGCAGTTCTTGATAGGTCATTCACTATCCACTAGATCTATTCTCATTTTTACAAGGGATGGGTGGGTTCTCTTCATGTCTAGATAATTAATGCCATCTCTACATTCTATGGGTGGGTTCTCTTTGACCTTGCTATAGATATTGGGGTTCATTTTGTAGGGGCACTTCTTGATAGGTCATTCACTATCCACTAGATCTATTCTCATTTTTACAAGGGAATAAATATTGGAACTCCTTTAGGAGATCCATAATTCATGCCATCTCTACATCAAACCAATATGCACCTAGATTATCCACCTTTAGTTCCCCCTTTGAGCTAATGTCTACCTAGGTGCTTTGAGTGGTGTGTAGTTGTGATCATTCTTCTCCTGATGTGTGTCCTCAACTTGCTATCTCCACTCATTTTTTTGATGTGGATATTAGTAAGGTCTTCCTCATTAAGGGTCTTATCATCCACTTAGTTTATGAGCTTCCTCTTTCCTATTAAGGATGTCCAATTGTGAAATTTTTAGATATCCATATCTTCATCACATGAGTCACTATTGAGTGCCTATTCCTTAAATAAATTTTGGAGTGATAATCCTTTCTCCTCAAACATATATTTTAGGTAACCCTCTAAGATTTTAGTTTCCTCAAATACTACCCTTATAATTACTTAAAATGGCTTGATCAATTCTAAGTTATGTGAGGAAAAGAAAAAGGTGTACACAAACTTCTCATTCAGGACATCCCAACTAGCTATCTCATGATATGTTTCATTGATGACATACTAAGCTTGCACCCATATATTCAAGATTCTATATAAGGTGTATACCCACAATTTCATTGGGGCATTTTTGCCACAACAAATCCATGTTACTCTCATAGGCATATATGTGTTATTAGGTCTAAGTCACCAAAGTATTCAAAAATGAATAGGTGCTCATTGCTTTTTTCTAATCTTGTGTAGATGGATACTTTTAAATCTTGCTAAGTTGGCTAACTAGGCCTCTGTACTACCCACCAATGAGTGGTAGTGATTATCAAAATATACACTAGTGTGACCATCATGGCTACCTCCTTTGGGATGCATGACTCAAGGTTACAAATGTATTTTTTCACAAGATTATTGCCCTTATATCTTGAAAGTACAGAAAGTTTATCTTTCCTCAAGGTAAATTATCTCTTTACCTTATTTCTATTGAAAGAGGCCTTTCTCTTTAAAGTGTGATAAATATGGACTCATTTATTCCTCATAAGTTTTGTCACCTTTTAACTCACTAAGAAAAACCTCTGACCAATCATCTTTTTGACCCTTCGTCAAAAATAATGTTGGTGGTGTCTGAGGCTGACTATCCATCTTCTTATTAAATCACTCCTTATTCATTGGGATTGAGAGTCTTAGTGCCTTACACTATGATGTTCTATATATTGTTGATCTCATCCTCTAAATTAACACATTATACATAGGGGGTCTTTGGTCACTTGAGAGGGGGATCACTACCCTCTCCTTTCCATTTTAAATGGTCATATAACACTTCTTGAAGTGTATATCAACATTGTTTTCATAACACCATAGACTTCCTAGGAGTGTTGGATAAATATCATGCTTAACCAAATTGATTACCTTGAAGTCAACACAAAACTCAACACCCATGATATCTACAATGGTACATTCTATAATCTCGATTGTTTGCATCCTAGATTTGTTGGCCATGAAAAGTACATGAGGGGAAGGCCTCAAGACATGCCTACCCATCTTCTCCCATGCATTATTTATCAATATATTGACCTCAATACCTATTTCCACAAGGAGCTTACATATATACCATCTATCAATGGTGGTATTCACTAGTAATTCTTGATCATACTCTACATTTTGGGTATGCCTAACTTCCCATTTGCTTTCCATGCATGGCAAAAAAACTTCAATAAGCTTATACTTTATATGATCTAAAATAAATTTATTTAATAAGGGAAGCATCCCTTCTATTTTTAAGAGGTGTAAGATCTTTGTTATCTCTTTTACCTCAACCTATTGACCATCTTGCTTCTTGTAAAGGTATCAATTTATGAGTCTAGCTATCACACTAATTGGATCTTTCCTTATAGGTTTTGAATCACACTCATAACATAGTATAATAAATATATATAACATGTAGAGTCTGGGTAAGGCATACATTTAGGTTCATGATATGTTATGTGTACATTGTAGCTATTTTCTCCATATTTTAGGCATGACTTAGGTACTAACATAACTGGCAGCAGAGTGGTGAATCCACTATCTATAGTTTCCTACACTTTTATTGGCTTCATGTGGGTCAATTATGCATTTGGATTTCACTTCTCTACTTTAAGATAACCCCTAATAATTCATTCACTCTTATTTATACCAAGACTACCCTAGGTAAATTTATTGTACAAGTCAAGGCATTCATCAACCTTGTGTTCCTCAATAATACCCCCATGTTGGATGTGTAGGGTAGTTACACTGATAGTGATCAGTCAAATCACACTTATAACATCATCATGGTGAGAATATTCCTTCACCACATCCTTCACCTTACCCTCTATCACCTCTTTGCATATTATATCCTACATTTTATTGGTTATAACCTTCATTACCTTGATTATATTACACCCTCATTACTATAGTGGCCTACTATGTGCCTCTCTCCATGTTCTCATGGATCTCATCAATCACTAGGAAGTCAATTATGGTATGAGTGTAAGCATTACAAAATGAATAATAGATGGTTATGCTAATTTGATTGGTGCATTATAATAAAGGGTAGTTATGAACATCATGAACCTCATGAGAAACCTCATAGATTAGAATCAATGTGCACACATTCCTTTGAGGGTATTTATTATTGTTATGGCCTTCTATTTCACATTCGGTGCACCATAACCCATTTCAAGAATCTTATAATGAACTAGAAATAAGTTTATAGATTTAATTGGTCATAGATGCAATCTACACCTCAATGAATTGCATGATTCTACTTTTGATGCTTCTAACTACCTTGGCTTTAAATATGGCTTCAAGTACTTCACAAGGGTATTTAAATGTCTTCATGGAAATCCTTCTTTTAAATGGTACTATAAATCCCTCAACAAACCATTATGCATGATGGGTGGGGTGAATATCATAAGGAAGCTTGGAAAAAAGAGTTTTGTTTTTGACATCATACAGACACATGCTCTTTGATAGTCCTTGGTTAATTTCCTTGAGTGTGGCGATGTTTTACTATTCAAACTTGGGTATATCAAATTATTTCAAGAATTATTCCTTAAAGGTGTCATAATCAACCATAGCCTATTTATGATCAAATTTCCTATAACAAGTATAAGCATTATCAAGTAGAGTTGACACTAACTGGGTTGCCTTGCATTCAGATTGGGTTATACCCAAAGTGAACCATTGTAGTTCACATTTTGGCACATGCTCTATGACATTATCTACACCATGATACTTTGGCAAGTTCATGGACATCTCATAATAGATCTATGATGGGGGTATAGCTAGAATTTGAGGCACTTTTTCACCTAGTACTTATCTTGATGGCAGCCCTCCAATGCCACCTGATAGTGGGTTAGGTGCTAGTACCATTGTTACTACTGGTGTCATAGATGATAATGGCACTATACTACTAACTTATAGCACTAAGCCACTTCCTCCAGACTATTTCTTAGTCTATGAAGCTGAAATTGGCTAAGATGGAATGCTTGCACTCATATTTTGTGTTGCTGAAATAGTGTCAAAAGATATAGAGGTATCCTCACTTAAATTTTCATAAGAAACAACTTGTTTAATCACAAAATTATAATATAAGTATGTAAAATGGTTAAATCCTATGTTAACAATAGGGTTAGTTATCATTCTTCTTTCTTCCTATGGGGAATATAGTGAATGAGATTATACCATTGGTTTAAACTAGGTAGGCACATCTAGCATATATCCAATGGTCAAATTCTATAGGGACTTAGAGCATTATACACTTATTGACTATTGAGCTTGATCTATGGCTTTATTATTTTTATCCCTTTAGAACTACTAAAATTCAAGAGATCCTTCCCCATTCCCTTCCTACTCACTATGGGATCTCTCAGTACTTTTAGGTTTTAGATATTTCATCAACCTGTGCCTCCTCTTATTATAAGTTTATCCATTGAGCTCTCAGGTGTAAATTTACTTATCCATTTTCATTATGCTTCACCTACACATCCCCTTCTCCCATCCTATATTGATAATATGCAAAAGGACTTTATACTTCCAATATCATGGTTTCAAATCCATAATCCACCATTAATATCTTTAGCTCTACACTGAATGCTTTCACACATGTGCTTCTAGGTTCACACAAAAATTTATACTTTACTTCATTAGGGTAGGATATGTTGACATGATGAAATTAAGTACATAACTATTCAATGTTAATTTCCACAATTTTTCAAATGCTCTAGTCCAAGTGGCATATAGGTTCTTAAGCCTCTTTAGGTGCTCTTTCATCCACTCAAGGTGTTATCTATATATTTACCTTTTATAGGTCATATAAGTACCCAATCATTGATATACATGATCAGTTAGTTTGTATAAGAACACCTCATACAAAGCATCATACAAGTTATTCTAGACCCATTTCTTTGGTTTTTATCCTTTATAGGATGGATGCTTCAACATACAGTTGTCTTCCACCTATTGCATCCATCACTCAATGTTCTTGAGGGAGAGTCAAATCATTATTATGTCATACCATTATATAAAAAAGAATCAACATGGGTCCCTACAACAAAACCAAATTTTTTTAGTTCAATTAGTTTTCAATTCATTTACTCTATCTAGTGCTTATCCATTTGTTCTAACTTAGTTCTTGACTTATTACAACTAGGTGAAAATAATGTATGTTCTTATAGCACCCAACATTTATTACTTAGTTGTATGAGCATCAATTTATATAAGATGCAAGCCTTATGTACTCCCTTGAAGCATATAAGAGAAATAACTGGGGCCTACATTGGGCTAGTTATGCCATGGTGCAATTCATTCTTCATAGGACTTGGTCATTATAATAATAGCATTTGTAGGTTCATTAGCACAAGTCATTTTTGGGCTAGGTTGATGGTCTATAGGTGCAAATCCTATTTGGGAAACTACTTATGGTCATAATGGTAAAAACATATAATGGGTTTGTTCTATTCTCTTAAGGGTGCAAGCATTTGTTTCACTAAGCTTAGCATCATCTAGAGCTTGAGGGGTTAATGAAATTGTTTCATATCAAGGGTCCATGCCTAGGCTAACACTCCTAACAAGGGTATCAAATCTTGGGTGCATGAATTTTATTACACTTAGGCTAATTAATAGTTTATGTTGATATCATCACTTAGAATAAAGATGCCATTAATGACTTAAACTAGATCTTATCATAACTTAACATTCATATATTGAAATTAAACTATTACAACTATTACATTCACTCTATATTCAAAGTACTTTAATCAAAGACATAACTAGATAGCTCTCAAATAGGTGAAACCCCATTCTTCATTAATCAATATTTAAATATAGGGCACTATCAAAAATTTATAAAATATAGTAAGTGCATAATTAAAAATGCTTAAAAGCCTAACGACTCACAAGCAAGCATAGGCATATACAAGCAAAGCTTGAAATGCATCCACACTAAACATAAGTTATAATGGTGGTTAAATATGTAGAACTAATTTTTATAGAGATTTTTTATACCAATTCACATCATCTACTCACTAGATTGAGCTCATATTTATAGCCCATAGGAGCATCATTATTCAAGGGTAGAGATCACATGTTAGGTGTTGAGGTGGAGCCTTGGTTGATCATTATGCTAGATCCATCACCTTGTACCCTTTACACTATAGTTATCATGTGTAACCACTCAAGAAGATGTCCTAAAACATTAGGTGCTAGTTAACCACCTATTAGCTAGTGCTAGATCTATGATGATTCCTCTAACTGGCATAAAAGATACCAAAATGGCAATCATACAAAGTGATTTTCACATGCTGAGATGTCTACTAAGTTGGCGTGGATCCATACCTATCTAAAAAAGGGGCCAAACATAATTGCTTATGCATAAGTCAACTCATTAGGAGTTTTGTTTCCTTAGGTTGTGTTGATTTTCCTTGTTTTATTTGTCTATCTTTTCATATTTTGTTGTGTCTAGGCAAAATCCTAGTTTTTTATTTCTAGGTTAAAGTTTTCAAAGCCAAACTTACCCCATGCCTAATGTTCTATAAGGCTACAAGATATAAAATTATTAGTAGGAAATCATCCCATAGAGGTCTCCAAAAATGTTGATATTTTTGTCCCAAAAATATAATAACATTTGATACCTTAAGGGATACCCCCTTCATTTTTTGAAAAATCCATTTAAAACACCAAATAACCCATTTTCCCCCTTTGCATTATAGAATCTAAAACTTTGGATTCAATTTGTAACTTTCAAAGTATTTCATGGATTTTTGATCTTGCAAAGGAACCAACCTTCCAAAATGGTGGAATCCAAAACCTAGTATGCATTTTGCATTTTAAAAAATTAAAAAATGCATGCCAAGCTCTTAATCTCATGAACCTTCAAACTAGCATAATCTAGAACCTGACACATATTTTTCAATTTGAAAAATTTACAAAATCCATGCCAAGATATGAATCCCAAAAAGATAAAACACCCCTTTATTATGGGATCTGAAACTTAATATGCAATTTGCAAACTTGCAAATTACATCTTGGGTTCCACCTCTTGCCAACCACCCAAGCTACAAGATTTAAAACTCCAGATGCAATTTTCAAGTTGAAAAACTTAGAAAATTCATCACTTGTTCCACCTTCTGCCATTCAAATAAATAAAAAAACCCCAACCTAGTGGCCATGGGTTTTGCTTTAAGCACCTCCTAGCTCCACCACCAACCACCATTAGACTACATCAATTGCAAGGGTTTTTATTTAAACATTTGAGTTAAGGATTTTTTAATTTCATTATTGAAATTGATAATTAAGTTTTTTGAGATCTTACAAAATTCATCATGCATCTAACCATTTATCCATGTTCAATCAAGTACTTGCATGTCAAGGCCACATTTATAAATCTCAAATCCATGACATTTTCATCCTTGCACAGTATTTTCCTTGTAATTTTTGCCACTATTCCTATAATTTTAAGAATTTTTTTGATATATTTCCATTTTATATGAAAAAGTGTTCAATTCCTTCCTATAGAATTATCATTATTCATAGTGGTGCCATTTTAGGATTTATCTATTGATTAGGCATTTGGAAAACTCATTTCCATTATATAAACCTTTATTTTCCCCAAAAATTGTAGTCAGTTGATTTTAGGGTTTTGGGAATTTTATTTATTTCAAAAGTTGTTCATCATTAAAAGTTTTGAGTTTTACCTCCTAAATTCATAGTTAAAATCTAGGGTTTCATAAAGCTAAATGAATATTACATAATCATATTCCCCATTCGAACCAATGAATATTCCAAACAGGTACCTCCAAGGTCCCTATGAACATTGAACTTAACTTGAGTACCTAAAATATATGTAGGTTTTTCCATTGTTTAAAGCACCTAATATCCCTACAAAGTTTTGATTCCTTAAAGACATTATAACTACTTTAAACACTTCTCATCCCTATGGAAATCAACATTGTTTCAAGCACCTACCCATTCCACTAGAAATCCAACTTGCTCCAAGTACTTCCTAGCTCCGTGGAGTTGTCACTTGCTTAAAACACCTTTTAGTTCCATCAAAAAAATTATCTACATAGAACATATCCCATCTCCACTGAAGATTTTATTTGATTGGAACACATGCAAACCCTGCCATCTCTCACATATGGTTTCTCACAAGAAATAAATATAGATTCCATGTCTCCAAAAGAGATGAATTCAAATCCAAAGGCCTTTGAATAACTCTTAGTTTAGAGTCTAATATAATATAAATAACATATACTAATTTAGGTCATATTGACCTAGGAGAATTTTGGACCATAATAAGTAAAGAGTTTAAGAATGTTTGGATCCAAAGTATTTATGACTCTATCTTACCATAAGCTACAAGATTTTCATTATCAGTCCAAAGCCTTGAGTTAGTGCTCACACTATCCCAACACTATGATCCTGATACAAGAGAAGTCTTGAATGAATGAGGGGAAAGGATTCTGAATTTAGAACCTGACTTCATTGATTTAACATTTGCAATCATAGAATTTGAGAGCTATCATGATATAATGCCATAAACACCCAAAAAATTATTTAAATACAAAATAGATGGGTGTCATAATATGATAAATAAACAATGGATTAATTCCCCTAAATCTTCCTCCACCATACTATCAAATACCTTAAATAGGCTCGATTTCATTAATGATGTGGGAGATATTATTATATTGTTGCACAAAATCACTGGCAATCCTAATGCCAAGAGCTTCCAAGAATGGATGTATCAATTCATCTAGGTCATTTGATAAAATGTCTAATAAATTCATTAGTCTCAATTAATAAGTTATTCCCTTAACAAGCAATTGCTGGAGGTAAAAACAACTAGAAATTTTTATATGATTTCTTACCTTATTTATATTATGGCCAAAGGGAGAACTTTCCTAGGCCTTAACATAGTCCATGAAGAAATAAATAGAGTATATAACTAATATCCAGACCTCACATTGGAGGCTAACAAATAGAATTTTAAGAGAGTAAATGATGATTTCATCTATTTCATCATTATCATGTTTGATAAAGAACTAGGAAGAAAGATTCTCACTAGTAAAAGCTAAAGAGATTAGCAAATGGGGATCATACTTCATTAATTTCCCCAACTACTCTTATATTAGAGAAATCAGTTTTGGTGGCTTCCCATATACCCTTCCTAGATATGTTAGTGATAAATGGTCAATAATGGATCTAGTCAAGAAACTTTTAGAGACCCATAAGCTCCTTTCCAATAGGCACAAGGTAGTAATTCATTTCCCATTTTTTATTGGTAGAAACACATGTCCCTCCCTCCTCAAGGCCAAATGTGCTAAAGCTAAAATGTTCCAAATGAGCTTAAAGACTTTGGAGTCCAGGTCATTTTTTGATATCTATGAGAAGAATACCAACATACTAACACTTGAAACATATGTTCACATTTCATATTATGAATATTATTGGGAAGACTATGAGGATGAGAAGAGGGTCAAAATAAGGAATAATTCTAGAATGACCTTATAATAGATTAATGATTTGGCACTAGTCCTTGATGACTTAGTGGATGATGAGTCTAATGTAGACCTAATTTATAATACATAGATCATCACTCATCCCCTACCATTAGTAAGGTGGTCAGCTTCAAAATCCTTTTCTCTATTTGATAGAACAATAGGTGTGATCAATAGAAAAATCAATTAGCTGAGGTGTAAGGGGGTCTAATTAACGAGAGAAATAATAGGAGTTAGAGAGAAACTTTTAAATATTAAAATAGAAGGGATTTATCTATCAGAATAGGGTCTAAGTGGAATATTAGGTGAATCATCAGATGATCTAAAGAAGAAGAATAAAAATAAAAATGGCAAAGATAAAAAATGGCAAACAAGTAAGGATGAAGTAGCTACAAAATAATTGATTAACATCTCATCTAAAGACACAGTAGCATTAGGAGCTTTTATGGATTCTATTCCCATAGTTATCATAGTGAAAACCTTAATTTCCACTATTCTCCCCCTCTTATGTATATCATTTCAAAATCTCTGAAACTTCCACCTCAAGTTTCCACTCCCCTTGCATACATAGTTTCCACTCCACCTATCATTCCTACCACTTCGTCTGCTAAAATAATCCAAGTGCATCTAATATAATCAATTCAAGTGGACACTTAGGTTACCTTATCAGTAGATTATCAATATTCCACTCCACTTTCACTTACTCCAATTTCACCTTACCCTTTCATTTCATTCCCTCTTTTCATTCCATTCATAATTCCTTACATTTCATCACCATTTATTTCTAACACTACCCAATCATAAATTTCCATGGATTTAGTCATCTTGACTTTAGTCCTACAAGCCATCCCAACTCTTGGGGTAATTACTATTTAATTCTCATCCCCACTCACTTTATTTACATCACCAACCATGAGTGGTACTACACATTTTATTGATTTATTCAATAATTTAGCTTTCACCCTCCCACCTATTCCCAAATTCACAATCCCTATGTCTATTTGATCTTTTTCTTCCCCAATATACATAATTGTTTCCATTACCTCTAAGTCTTCCCCTTCCACTATTTCCACAACATATTTAGTTGAGATTGTAGAGGCTCAGGTTCTTGATGTAAATATAGATTTATAATCTATTAATGGAGGTAAAATTTCACATACATCTCCTAAGTGATCAATGGAAACATATACATAAGAATCCATAATTATCAGTGTCTACCAATGTAGCAACATCAATTGTTGATTCTTTGGTGACAATGTCCAAATAACCAAATTCTACCACTAGTTGGATAGCACAATCAATGGGGAAGAAGATAAAATAAATGATTGACCCCAACACACTAGACTTTGGTCTATCATAGGTCAAGAAGAAGTCCAAACCTACTTCGAAGACCTTTTATAGGATATTCAATGATGACAAAGGAAAAAGGTATGTTGAAAATTATAGTCCACCACTAAATAAATCAAAGGAAAATATTATGGTGGGAGATTATCATATGTCCAAGATCCACCTTGGATAGCCAACTAGAGATGGGTTAACACATGATGTGTAATCTAGAATCAAATCCTTCTTCAATAGAATAAATCATGATAAGGTAAACAAGGATGAATTGAATAATAAAGTGGACCAACTTACAACTACATTGAACTAGTTTTTAGAGCCTAGTGGATCATTAAAATAACCATAGTCAATAGAACCAATAAATCAAATTCTAGATCAAGCTACAATTGATTCAATTTGAGATATTTTGCATATGTGAAGGGCTATCAAAGAATTGTTAGAGGAACTTATTTCTAGGAGAAATAAGGTTTTAATTACAATAATGGACTAGTATGAAATAATAATAGAGAGAAAGAATATCCTAAGAGAATAGGTAATTAAATATGAAGTAGAAATTCAAACCTTGAATTTATATTATATAAAGTTGATAGTTGTGAATTTAATTGATATGGATACCCTCATTATTGATAAGATACTATAAAATAATGTCAAGCATGATAAATTACATAGAGCAACATACTTTTGGATAAGGATACTCATAGAATCTGCTCACAAGTCCAAGGTGGCACATGACAAGGTTATTGATATGTTATATGAAATTAAATAAATGATGAATATGATGTCATACCAATTATTTGATGATGCAAAAAACCTCTTTCAAGTAGAGGAATTTCAAAATAAGTTCAAGGAAGTGGTTGAAAAAGAATCTATTGAGACTACAATCTTCACCATGAGTTTTATCTGCATGTTTATCATGTATGGAAGAGAAATAGATAAGATAAGAATAGAAATGTAGAGAATCAATACTTTCAAGAAGGAATTGTTTGATATTAAGTAGATTTTTTAGCCTCTCACCTCTATTCGTATGGACTGAAATAATATTGAATACATGAAATTTTCAAGGCCTTTGATGTACATGGTGAAAAGTTATTAAGAAAGACAAGCAGGCTGAGGAAATTTTGGATATTGATTAATCTCTTTCTATTAAAATATTTCCACATATCATAATTTCATTTATAAAAACATTAAAAGTTGTATATTCTAAAAATACAACTATATTTTATAACTCTCTTTGATAAAGATAAACATGCATTTTACACTTTATATTTTTGATAGTATGAAAGTTGTAAAAATCATAATTCCAAATTACAATTTCTATTTAAACAAGTTAAAATTTACAAAAGTGTAAAAGTATGTATTGAAAATTGCAAAGTCCATTTTGACAAAGTGATATGACTTAAAAAGTTGTAAAATTCTCACTTGTGTTTTGAAAGTTAAGGGTTTTGCAAAAGTAACTTTAGTTATCTTTTTGATAGTCAAGTTCTATTTTGGGCACCACCCATTTGCATGATGAATTATTTTTAGCTGCATGAAGAAGGAGCATTGCATTTAGATCTTCTAATTCCATCCAATCCATTATAGAATAAATATCATGCCCAAGTCTTGCATTTTTTTTCCAAACCATTCTACAAGTTAAATATGTTATAAATAGAATACCTTGACTCTTTTTACATGAAGATTTTAGATATATATGGTTTCTTGTAATGGGTGTTGAAGTTCTAAAAATAAAATCTCATTTATGAGATATTTTTTATAAATATGGGTAGACCCTATGGACCAATATCTTTTGTTATTAGTGATATATTTATACATTTTTAAAGTATTGTCTACAAGATGTAACCTTGAGAATGAAAATAAATTGAAGATTTTCCTTTCTTTTCTGAGAGATCCTTGTGTATGCAGACTTATTTGAATATTTGTGGATATTATAGTTCTTATTTTTAGTCACAAGAAATTATTTTGTCATATTTTACCCTTATAAAATATTTTTTGATGAAAATAAGTGAATATTTTTCCTTCTACAAAAATATAAAATATTTCCTTTGATTTCTCATATTTATGAGTTTATGCTCTATTAGTGTCGGTTTTTATTTTTCCCTATTATTTAATTAGAGAAATTATATATTTGTGCATACTTGGAGTTTTCCTACATTTGTGGGATAGGATAGCTTATGTGGAGATGTGTGTCATAGATGTGTCATAGGTGTCATAAGAATGTCATAGGTAACTCCCTTGATGGGAGTTACTTCTCTATTCTTAGCACCTTGTCACCACCTTTCATGGAGGAATTACAATCTATTCTTTGGGTGCCTTGACCACCTTTTATGGAAGAGTTACTTACGTGCTCTCCTATATGTATTCTTCACTTTGGCCATCTCAGGTTAATCAGATTTTGGTTTTCTCCTATTTTGTCTTGTGTAATTTTGTATAATTTCAAATTGCTTTAGCATCTATGTGGTGTGCACTTGCTTCATCTCGTGTGATCACATCTCCATTGCATTCGTATTATCCAAATTATGGCAACAAATTTGATATGGTATAGAGCCACCCCGATAATCATGTGTCTGGATATGCTAATAGTTTATTCTAAAATTCTTACTTTGCATTCTTAGTAGTTTTTTTGGTTTAACTCTGTTGCATTTGAGATTTTTGGTAGAGTTTCTTGAAAACTCATACAAATCCATATGAAAACTTGTTAAAAATTTACTTCTGAGTTAAAATTTTCCAAGACATCTTGTATAGATCTATTGTGGCTTCAGCAAAGGTAGTATAATTTCTTTTTTTTGGTCATTCAGCAAGAAAAGAGAGATCTCTACACATCTAGTTTTTGCTCTTGGATGCCACTTTCAGCTTGGGGTAGCTCTCCAAGAAGTGCTTCTACATGTGGAGGTCTATGTGAGGCATCTGGTAGGGTGAGATATGTGTGGAGTAGGACTCCAACAAGGCAAAATGTAGCTGTACAGCTTCCAATGCGTAGTCTTTGAGCAGCATATTTCCTTTTATTGAAGCTAACTCTGATAGCATTAATGTCTACATGGCATTGTTGTATGTGTGGTGTTGCAATGTTCATATGCCACTGTGATGTTTGTTTGGGAGGGGAAAGATGTTGGCACTACTACTGCATTGGTAGTGATGTCTGACTCACCTTTTAGTTTGCCGCCGACCTCAGACCTCTTTTGATTTCCAACGCCCATTTAGTGGGCCCACCCTCTCTTGTTGATTGGTAAATCTACTTTTAATGATTATTTTGATCTAAATTAGTCATTTGAGTGTTTGAATTAAAATCAAATTTGAAATTAACATTAAAAAAAAGTAGTTTAAAGGTTTTCAAAACTTGTATCTTCGACCTACGAAGATGAAGGGTGAGGCCCAGGTTGGCAAGAGGCCAATTCCCCCTCACAAAGACCTCATTTCAATTCCTTGCTCTATGATGAATCCTATGAGTGGTTGGAAGGCCACTTTCTCTCTCAAAATAGGCACTTTTAAAATGTTTTAGTGCCATTTTTTTGCAAAAACACTAGTTTATGGGAAATTAAACCTTTAATATCTTGTAAATGGTAGCTTGGATTTGGGTGCCAGCTTTTGAAAAAGTGTTTGTAATTAAATTATATAGAGTGTAGGCTTGTTATTTTTCAAAAATGCACTAGTTTATAAAGTGCCTAAAATTTGGGTCTCTTGAGACGCATTTTTCGCTGAGTCTGACATCCTGTTTGCTTAAAGTCTTGCACTGATTGCTCTAAGATGCATTCTCAGCTAAGCCTGATGTATTTTGAGCATGCACTTGAATATTTTTTGGGGGCTCAACATTTTGGGGGGGGGGTGTGATTGATTTTCACAACTTGCAAATCTTTGCTTTCATTCTCCTTTCTGCATAGTTTCACAACTTATAATCAACACAACTTCACCTAAATTTAGCTTAAAATGGATTATTTTTAACTTAAACCCCTAACACCCTTCAAATATAATGAATGGAAGGTTAAAATTTCAATCATTCTTAGAAGCAAAGGGTTGTATAGGATCACCATGGGTACTGAAGTAGAACCCAACACTAATACTAAAAAGGTCAAGTGGTACAACTATAGTGATGAAGCCTATGGATTACTGAGATTTTTTGTGTCTCCAGAACTTCTCTTCCATTTATAAACCTCTGAGACTCCCAAAGACATATGGGACACCTTATAACTCTTATTTGGGAAGCTTGATGAGATGAGAGGACATGAGCTCAAAAACGAACTCATAATCTAAGTCCTAGCAACTTTGACACCCTATAGGACTTCTTCACTAAGTTTAAGGCCCTTAGATTGCAATTGAAAGAATGTAAGATAGAGAAGAAATATGATCAACTCATCCTTTCTATTCTCACAAAGTTAGGTCCAAGCTATTCAGTCTTTGTCTCCACTTTCCATGCCACAAAAAGTGCCCTTGGCTCTACATGGAAAATGCCTTCTTTGGATTCATTCATTGCTAACTTAACTAGGGAGCAAGATAATATAATTCAAATGGGCACAATTAAGTCTACTCAACCCCAAGCTTTGATAGTTGGAAATGGTAAGGATAAGACTTCAACAAAGGAGAAGAAGAAAAAGAACAAGGACTAGGAGAAGAAGAAAGAAAAAACAATCCTGCCAAAAACAACATTGAGTCTTCCTCATCCAATGCTAAACCTAAGAAGGATAAGGTTAAGTGTGCTTATAGTAAAAATACAGGGCATGATGAACACAAATGCATGAAGAAACAAATAGATCACCTAACTCATCTTCTAGAGAAGCACAACATAGGTGTTCCTGAGTCCATCAAGCAGAATTCATCTACCCAAGATTCTACCAAGGCAAAAGGCAAGGGTAAGGAGAAAGAAAAGGGCAAGGCCCTTGTAGCTACTACAACTTCTAAAACATCATGGGTCATTGATATGGGTGCTTCTCACCACATGGGCTCTTCACTAGTTGAGTTTTCATCCTTAGAGCCTTGTAGCATGACTTCAATTAGTTTGGGTGATGACACATCAGTTTCTGTTGTAGGGAGAGAGTTAGTTGAAATGGAAGGAGGAACATTCAATAATGTTCTAAGTGTTCCTTATCTTTCAACCAATCTCCTATTAGTGTACCAAATCACTCACATTAGTCAGGGCATAAGATTTGAGTTTTCACCAGATTCAGTGGCTATCAGGGAGTCGCATAGTATACTACAGTGGCATTGGGTAGGGCAAATCACCAAGCAAGGTTATACACCTTCTCACATTTTTCACCTAATTATTCTCCAACAACATTGTTGACTCATTTAGATGGAGTTATCAAATTATGGCATGAGCGGTTTGACCACCTTAACTACCGCTACCTTGAGCAACATTGCAAAAATGACATGGTCATTAGCTTGCCTCGTGTCCAATTCTCAAAATGACTTTACGAGGGGTGTTCCGTTGGGAAGCATCCCAAAGCAAAATTTGACAAAGGCAAAGCTTGGAGGGCTTCACAACCTTTGGAGTTAGTCCATAGTGATGTATCAAGACCATTTCCCAAACCATCTTTCACAAGGGCCAAGTACATCCTCACTTTCATTGATGATTTCTCTAGGTACACTTGGATATATTTTCTCAAACAAAAGTCTGAAGTGTTTGAAATTTTTATAGACTTCAAGACTCTTGTTGAGAAATAGAGTGAGAAATCCATCAAGGTTCTTCAGACTGATAATGGAGGGGAGTATGTTAGCAACAGGTTTGAGTAGTTTTGCACCATAGAGGGGATTGATTTGTAGTGCATAGTCACTTACAATCCTTCACAAAATGGGGTTGTTGAATGCAAAAAAAGGTTCTTTAAAGAGATGGGTAGCTATATGATTCACTCCAAATCCTTAGCACCACAATACTAGGCTGAAGCAATTAATTATGCTTGCTACATTCAAAACAGGATTCCTCACAAAGCTTTGAAAGGGATAACACCCTTTGAAGCTTGGCATAAAAGGAAACTTGATGTTGAGCACCTTAGGGTTTTCAAATCCCCATCCATGGCCCATATAATGAATTAAGAAATGCAAAGCTATGGAACGTTAGTCCAAGCCTTGCATCTTTGTAGAATATATGGATGGTATTAATGGGTATCACCTTCTAGATCTAGTCACTCATGAGTTGTTCATCAAGAGAAGTGTCCAATTTTAGGAGAGTCCTAGAGACTCAACACTTGACAATTCTTCTCCCTCATCAGATCTACTTCTTCATGATGATTCCTCATTAGATTTAAATTAGCCATAGTAGGTTCTTGAGCTAGAGACGTCTTCTTCTTCTTTGAGTTTAGATAGTGAGGACAGTGATGCAGAGTCATCCACCTCTAGTCAATCACAGGATAAGGAGTTAGCACCTGACTCACCCACTTTCAGGCCACTTTGGGCCAAACAGACACTTGAGAGTGCTGGCACTTGGGCAGGAGATCTTATAGATGATAAACATACTAGGGGGATTTTCAAAGAGATCAACATGATTTCTTTGCTTTAGTTTTAGATCCACAAACTTTTTGAGAGGCATCAGGGGTACCTGAGTGGGATAATGCTATGGAGGAAGAATATTCTTCCTTAATCAAAAATCACACTTGAGACTTGACTTCACTTCCTAAGGGAAGAAACATGGTTCAAAGTAGGTGGCTATATCAGACCAAGTTTGTAGTAGATGGGTCAACTGACAAGTACAAGGCATGACTGGTTGCCAACGGTTTCTCACAGGTGGCAAGAATTGACTACTTAGAGACCTTTGCACCCATTACAAAGATGACTTCTATCTAACTCACCTTGGCTATTACCATAACACATGGTTAGGATGTGCACCAAATGGATGTGAAGAGTGCCTTTCTTCATAGAGACCTAGAGGAGGAGATTTACATGGAGTAGCTACAAAGATTTGTTCAAGATTATTCCTTAATATGAAGACTTAGGAAATCTATCTATGGCCTTAAACAGGCCCCTCAGGCTTGGTATGCCAAGATGGATTCCTTCCTTCTCATAGTGGGTTTCACTAGGTGCCATTATGATCCCAATGTCTACTTCTTATGGTAGGATGATTCACTCCTAATTTTGGTTCTATATGTTGATGACCTGTTGATCACTGGGAGTTCTTCATCATCTATTGTAGTGGTGAAGGCATCTCTCTAGGATAGATTTGACATGATAGACTTGGGTTTATTTCACCACTTCCTTGGCATCGAGATCTCACAGTTAGATTTAGGAATTTCTCTTGCACATCTTAAGTATGCTCTTGACTTATTGGCTCAGTTTCACATGGCTAATTGCAATCTATCTTGGACTCCCTTTCTATCAAAATTCAAGCTTGAGGCTAATTGTTCTTCACCATTGGTTGATGCCACTTGGTATCGACAACTTGTTGGTAGTCTCATCTACTTGACTCACACAAGGCCTGACTTATCATATACAGTGGGAATTTTCTCCAAATTCATGTAGGAACCTCATGAGCTAAATCTGAAAGTAGCTAAGAGGATCTTGCATTACATATAGGGTTCATAGAGATACATGATTCATTATAGATTTGGCATAGAGGTTGACTTAGTTGGATATGCAGATTCAGACTAGTCTAGTAATTCATAGACTCACAAGTCCACTTCTAGTTATAGTTTTTCTCTAGGTTCTGGTCCTATCAATTGGTCTAGCAAGAATCAGAATGCTATTGCTATATCATCCATAGGGGTAGAGTGTAGGGGAGCTGTTAATGCAGCTGCTGAGGCTATTTGGCTTCAGGGGATTCTTTTTGAGTTTGGCATTCCTATTAGGCAACCCAACATCATTTATTGTGACAACTAGAGTATCATTTAGATTTGAAAAAATTTGGTTCAACACCAGCAGACCAAGCACATAGATATTCACATGCATTTCATTCAGGAGCTTATTCATAGTTAGGTCATTGACTTGATATTTTTCCAGTCTTCAGAGCAGGTTGCAGACATATTCACCAAACCTTTCACTGAGAGACAAGTTCATTCATCTATGAGCTCTTCTTGGGGTCCAGTCCACATCTATAGTAGCATCATCTTTATGGGGGACCCACTAGCCTCTTCATTTCTTTTATGTCTCTCTTTTAGGGGGGAGTTTTTTTCCTACAGGTTTTCTCCTTTTCTCTATCTTATGGGATATTGTATTTGTACATGGGTACCTCATCAGGCCTAGTTATCGGGACCCATTTTATATTTCCACACTACCCACCTAAGCTGTGCTTATGGGGGGTATTAGTGTATGTTTTTATTTTTCCCTATTATTTAATTAGGGAAATTATATATTTGTGCATACCTGGATTTTTCCTACATTTGTGGGATAGGCTAGCTTATGTGGAGATGTGTGTCATATATGTGTCATATATGTGTCATAGGTGTCATAAGTAACTCCCTTGATGGGAGTTACTTCTCTATTCTTATCACCTTGTCACCACCTTTCATGGAGGAGTTATAGTCTATTCTTGGGGTGCCTTGACCACCTTTTGTGGAGGAGATACTTATGTGCTCTCTTATATGTATTCTTCACTTTAGCCATCTCATGTTAATTAGATTTTGGTTTTCTCCTATTTTGTCTTATGCACTTTATCTTCTTGTATAATTTCAAATTGCTTTAGCATATATGTGGTGTGCACTTGATTCATCTTCTGTGATCATGTCTCCATTGCATTCACATTATTTGGATTTTGGCAACAACTTCGATATGCTCAAACAAACTTCAATTGATTTCTTGTTCTATTATGTTTGTTAAGCAAGAATTAAGAGTCACTAAAATATTTGGTGTAAGCACCATTTAAATTTTCACAAAATTTCATTCTTAATTATTTTCCCAATTAAAATTTAGTTTAAGATAAAGAACACTAAAAATGAGCAAAATTTCTATTGGACTAATATCTTATTTAGTGAAAGGAAGTCGACCTTCTCTAGAGGTTAACCTCAATTTGACAAGGTCCCACAACTTTGGAGGTTTTACAATTATATCATTAGGTAATTACACAAAAATATATATAATAAATATAGGTACAAACCTATGTGATAATTGGTCTCAAACCCTTAAATGACAATTAAATGACTCTAAGAACACATATAGGTCAATTGATTATAGGTTGGTCTCAAGGCCTAAGAATGAGAGTCAGATATATTTGACAATTTTTCAAGCCTATAATTGAAGTACTTAAATAATTTAAAATTAATTTAAGTATATAGATGGTGATAATAGTGAGTAATAAACACAAAACATAATCTGGACCAATTGAATCCTGAGAAACCCTGTAGTTAGAGTCATCACATACAATTAGTCTTAAGAAATTTGAGTATTAAGGGTTATAAGGCCTGATCATTATTTGAAATTTTTTAAATATTTTGGTTATTAGTTAAATAATAAATTCATGTTATCATCAATGTCACATTATTATTGGACATATCTATTGTTTTGTCTTAGACCTTTCTCACTCATTGGGCAAGGGACAATCATGAGACTAAGGCATCTCTTTGAAATCCAAAGGCATGAAAAAAAATTATAAAATTAATGAAGAGTCCTAATTTATTTTAAACTTAATTTAAATAGTCTAAATATAACTCCAAGTGGCATAAACACTCAGCGTTTAGGCCAAGTGCCCTTAAGGGCTAGCAAAGAGGAGACTAGTCTATTCCTTAGATAGTATGATTAGTGTACCATATGCATATAAAAGGGTAATTAAGATATTATAATTTATAATCATGGATAAGGATGTTTTATATTTTTATAAACCTATCTCGATAGTTAGATGAAGTTTTGAGACCCAAAACTCATGTTTGACCTCTCTCTAGCCTCAAGAGAGATAAGTAGGCCACCTGAAGAGCAACTTTAGATGCTTATACCATTACCCAAAAATTTTATAATAGTATTATCATATTGAAATAGTTTTATGGGTAATATAATAAAAATTTTAAATTGTAATGAGATCTTTTAATTATCTTTTCTTTATGAACAATCGTTAAAACCCCAAACATGCCTTAAACCCCTCTTAGACCTTGATAGTGACTAGTCATGGAGAAAATGACTCAAGTGCATATATAAATAAATATTATGAAATTAAAAAATATTTTATGTTGTTTAAGACTCAAATTATGTTACTCACATATACTTTATTACTGACATCACTTGTACATATTTCTACAAATGCCTTATTTTTATAAGTTTTTAATGTTTTATAGGTGTTATGAGAAGGGAAGGTATTGCCAATCATGGGATGAGGTAATTTGGGAGTTTTCATATCAATTAATATCTAAAAAATTTCATATATTTTTATTATGTGATCAAAACATGCCTATTTTTAAAGGTAGTCTCAAATAGGCTCAAAATGAGACTAGGTGGTAAGGCCATTTCTTGATTTGTATACTTCTACATGGTATTTGGTCCCCAAAATTGACATTAAGGTTTGTAATGGCCTAGGAAAATTTAATTACACACTTTTTTGTGATTTCAAATGTGTGTAAGAGGTCTAGATAAATAAAATAGGGTCCCAAGAAAGGAGGCCTAACTGAGGTCTAATTCAAGAGAGAGAAAGGCAAAAAAGATGGACTTCCACTCAGATTTTAAAGATGAAATTTAACATGGAGATATAAGGACATAATTTATCCTATAATATTCCATTATTTTTTCAATATTAACCATAAAAATCACTACACATAGGTTTATAGGTAAAAATAGCTATAACGAAACCAGGCCTAGTGAAGGCTTAAAGAGTAAAATGAGTTATTGGGAGTTGGTCCAAGAAAAAAATGGTTTTTTATACTTTATAACATATTTAAATAAAATTAGTGGAGCTTGTATTATATTAATAATATTCAATTGAGTTTTGAATCACTTAGACCAAACTAGGAGTGGGAAATAAAGAGTTACAAGACACCTATGCACATGAATGATGGAATAACACATCATAGGTGTTTCTTAAGGCATGTCATATGCGAAATGAGTGGTATAAGAAAATTTAAAGTATAATTCATGATTTTAATGTCTATTTTTCACTCCTTTCATATAAATAAGCATATTTTCTAAGGAGCTAGAAAATGTGTCAAAGCCAAATTATAACCCTTATGCCACATGGAGGATTAGATCATCTTAAGTAATTATAAACATGTAATTAGAGGTTTTTTGGAATGCATCATAAACCCTCTTCTTTTTTTAACTCTCATGTACACTTTTCACTCCTTCCTTACTACACCCCTTTCTCTCTCTCTTCACTATTCTCTATATAAGCATCCACTTTGGGCTACGTTGAGTAATCCACATATGGTATGGAAAATCCCTACTAGTTTGAACACTAATGTTTTCATTCAAATAAAAAATTTAATATTTTTTTGATTTCATAACTTATTTTCTAAGTTTGTAAAGTAGTGCATAGTGGAATGACAAGTGATAATCAGCTTTCCATGTATTCAATTTACTCTTTCATGTTTTATGTAGTAGTCTAATTTCTAGCATGTCACATGAACTATAGTCAGTATCTTTGCCTATATCTAAGTGTAATGAATATCATCAGTGTCTAAAATTAGATAGCTTATTCATTACCTTGAGAATTGCATTGCATATCAACTTCATGTTTGAAATATATATGTTAGAGAAACCATGGATATTGAAGCTAGTTTTATTAGTCATCCTTCATAGTTCAAGTTAATGGTAGTATAGTGGAGATAAAATTGGTGTATCACCTTATTATAATATGTTATTTTTATGTTCTTTATATCCATTTTCATCTAATAAATCAGGTGCTATAGGTGATAAGTTATCTAAGACAAATCTAGGGAGATAACCTTTTAATCTATAGGTTTACCTCTACTATAGGCAATCCAAAAGCCTAAAGGTAATCCAATGTTTCAATAAATTTGTATAAGGCTTGAAATAACTCTCTAATGGTACAAAATTGAGTGAAAATAGTTATATAATGGTCTATGGGACTATTATCTCAATCATGTCTTATCAAGGTGAATGCTAGTCTTGAAAATATCATATCTGAATAAGTGTTCTTCACTTAGCATTTGGTGACTCAACTAAAGGTAATATTTGGCTGGAAACCATGTTTTCTTGTTTCCTTTTTTCATGCTTCATGATCCTTACTATTTCAAATACTATTAAAAGTAACAACCCTATAAATTCACTCCCTCAACCTGAACTTCCTCTTGAATTTAAGTACCCCAAGCCTCTCTTAACATTTAAAGAGAAAGAGATTGAAGAGGAATTTGAGGTAAACATGGCTAGGTATCATGATTTCCCAGCCTTTAATATTAAAAATTCTATAAAACTCAATGCTTATGATGATAACCCTCCCAATTTCACCAAGAGTGTTCCCACTTTCAATGGGTAAGGTCTTATCACCCCAAGTGAGCATATTAGGGACATATTCAACTTTTGAAATTTACATAATGTCACCGAGGTTAATATTATAGTAAATATACTTGCCATGTCTTTTATAGGAAAATCCCTTGAATGGTATAAAACATTACCAAGAGGATGTATCACTACTTACGATGAGTTTAGGGAGTTGTTGAATCAAACATTTGAATACAAGAGTGATCACACATCATTCATACATCAGTTGAAGGTCATTAAAAGAGGTCCTAAATAAACTATTCATGAATTCAATGAAATGTTTCAAAGAACATGGAACATGCTACCACTTCTTATGAGACCCCCTATAAGTTTTGTTTTCCTAATATACCTTAGAGCTATTGGGACTAATATAACTATTATGTTCCATTCCATGGGTAGGTACACTTTTATTAAATCCTATGACATAGCCATTAAAGATGATAATGGTTTAATCCAAGACAAAATTCTTCCTCCAAAGGTTTCTATTCCCAACTATCCTAATATGTCTTATACTCCTTTAAACCTTGCTCCAATTTCAAATCCAAATAATTCTAGAGTTCCCCCAAATAAATTAGAAGATACCATTGATTCATAAGTAAGATCTAAGGCTTTATAAGATAAAATTAGGCAACTAAATCAATAATTTGGAGGTCATCAAAACCCCTACTCCTACCCTCTACAATAAAATAGATTTATATCTCAGTATAATGGTCAAGGGAGGGGACAAGGTCAACCTAAATTCAATAGGCCACCCAATGCCTATAATCCAAACTCTAATCCCAACATAATATCCATGGCTCTAGTACATAGTAACTTAGTTGAAGGAGAATAATGAAATCCTCAAGGACAATACATGAGTGCCAATTAAGGTGAAGGTAAATATTTGGCTTTTCAAGGAGGGTCCACTCTTCAATTGATAGCAGAAGATGATAGTTTCATGTAAATATAATTTAATGAAGAGTGTGGCAGTTAAGGAGTGAGCTTGGCAAACTTCCAAGTGGAGGATATACTTATCCTAAATAATAAGACTTTAGTTACAGCCAACATAGGGTAAAAAATGAGAGCCTCAAGATATGAACAAGATGTGAATACAACTTAAAATAACACTCCTTTAAGTTAATGAAGTGTGAATTCAAATGTGGTAACCTCTACAAGTCTTGCAACTCTTCAAAATTAGAATTTGGGAAGGGTGACTCGATATTCATTGACTCTAGCTTAAGTCACTTCATTTCATATAAGGATTCAAGTAAAATATAGTATTTATTATTTGAAAATCATTGACTCTTTTAAGAAAACTAAAACATCCATATCTCTTTGGAAAGTACTCCACATGCTTGGTAAAAAAGAACTACTTCAAGAGTAGCTATCCCAAATCCATATCAATCCTCAACCATCAAGACATGGTGGTGTATCCCTCAAAAATACAACTACCCATATTTTTGAACCATCCACCAAATCTAAAGATTCCCCCACCTTTCTATATTACCCTCACTTTAAGAGATAAACTCATCCATAATTGTATTGTGGATAGTGGGGCATCCACTTTTGTTATGCCCAAACTTTTGGTAGATAAGTTGGGATTGAAATATGAGCCATATATTGAATGAGTGTTTCAAATTGAAGGGAAACTAGACAATTTATTAAGGCTCATCAAAATTTTGAAGGTATTCTTGCATGACAGTCCAAGCTTTCTAGTCTTACAAAACATAGTAGTAGTTGATCTACCTGCTCACTTTGTTAGTTACATATAAAGATACTTAATCACCAAGATAAGAGGATATTTTTCTACTATTGGTCTTTTTTGGCCTTTAGAAAAAGGTATGGAGAAAATGTGACTATATGGACACATCCATTGGCCAAATTTCACATTAAAATATATGTGGAAGCTAGCTCTAATTTGAATTATATTAACCATGAAGAAGAGGAGCATGTCATAGATTATGGAACATATTCTAAATTTTAAGGTTCTTCTGATCTCTTTTTGGATGAATATGGTAGTGATACCTATTACCATGACCCTTATGCTTTCATGGAAGAGATTAATTTGTGAGTGTATTACTTACATGAGGAAGTAATACATATTCCTTCACTTACTAAGGAGGATAATGAGAGTGATGGAATGTGGAAGATTTTATTTAATGGTTTAAAGAATAATATTGGTGCATGAGTTGGTGTTATATTGGTTTCTACATCCAAAAATAAATATTACTCTTCATATATATTATATTTTAGTTATACCTATAATGTGGCTGAGTATGAAGTTTTGATTCATGGCCTTTAATGGGAAACAAGGAAAGGAATTAAGAATTTGCAAGCATATGGAGATATTAAACTGATTGTGCATAAAATAAGGAATTTTAGTGCTTATAAGAACCCTTTAATTAATTATTATAAGTATATGGTTTGGAATTTACTTTAAGACTTTAGTGAATGCAACATACAACTAATAACAAGGTAGGAAAACAAGCATGCTGATAGGTTAGTTATTGTAAGGGAAAAGTTTGACACACCTAATGGTAAAAGATGAAGGGAAAAAATCACATATTAGGTTAATTATTAATCCTTCCATTATTGATAATGAACTCATTTTAAATGTGTTTTATAGTGACAAGCATATTGTAATATTCTTGAAAAATGAAGCTGAGTTTTCCTCAAGAAATTAGAAGAAACTCCATGATTAATATGAGAATCAGATTGTATAACTTAGAAAAAATAAGATACCTAAAGTATTGGTCACTATAGAGAGTATATTTAATTAATATGACCAAAGTAAAAAATAAAAGGTGAGCATGTCTACAGTGGAATAAAACTATGAAAGATTCCTAATCTTCAAGGACTAGCTCCTCAAACTAGGTAAGGTATGTTCCCAAACTAAAAAACAAGCATTCACTGATTTGTATAGAGAGTTTCATGACATATTTGATTGGGAATATAAAGATATAAAGGGGTTTTATCATAGTCTATCCCATCACACCATTAAGTTAGAATATGGATTCAAACTAGTTAGATAAAAAAAAGGTCTGTTAACCCCAAATTTGAACAACTCATAAGAATGGAACTCACCAAACTCCTTGAATCTAAGATAATCTTTCTTATCATGGACTCAACTCGGGTAGCCAAACTTGTACATGTTAGATAGAAGAATGGATAAATAATAATTTGTGTTGACTTTAGAGATCTAAATATAGTGTCACTCAAAGACCATTACCCCTTACCTCTTATGGATCATAGTTTGTAAATTATTTCAAGTTCTTAATGCTTATCACTTCTAGATGGATATTATGGTTATAATCAAATTTTGGTGAATGAAGATGACCAGTTTAAGATAGAAATTAATAAAAAATAGGGATATTTTTTGATAAGAAGATTCCATTTACCTTCTCAAATGTTGGTACCACCTTTTAAAGGGTAATAAACATGGATTTAAAAGGTCTAATCAATCATATGTTGATATTCTATCTAGATGATATAATTGTGTTCTAAAGAGATGAAAATGATCACATGAAACATCTAAGGAAAGTATTTTATAAGTGTAGATAGTATGGAGTGTATCTTAACCCAAAAAAATTGCATCTTTGATGTCCATGAAGGTAATCTTCTAGGACACATTATTTCTAAGGTTGGCCTAGCCATTGACCCTAAAAATAAGAGGATATTATAGGCCTATCATTTCCCTTACCAAGAAATTAATTCAAAGTTTCTTAGGCAATATAAAATTTGTGATAATATTCATACTTGGTTTTGCATATTTATTAAATCCTATCATAGCCATGATCAAGAATAATTAGGTTTTCACATGGACTAAGGAAGGTAAAAATAGTTTTGAATCCATCAATAAAGTAATTGCATAATTTCCCACTCTTGTAAATCCTGATTTTGTTAAATATTTCATGCTATATACATTTTCTAACCTTGAAACTATCTTAGCTATGCTTAAGAAAGATAATTATGAGGGTGTTGAGTAGCATATTACATTCTTTAGCCAAGGTTTGGAGGATTATGAATTCAAGTATACATTTATGGATAAATAAATCCTTGTTGTTGTAAGAGGAATAAAAAAGTTTAGACACATGGTTTCAAATAATAAAATTCACATTATGGTTTCTCATCCCATCACCAAGGAGTTATTTTTGAGTAAATACCTCAATGAAAAGAGGGAAGGGTGGATTAAAAATGTAATGTAATATGATGTTGAAATAAAGGTGACAATTTTGGTAAGAGGTAAGGGTCTTTGTGATCGCTTGGCTTTAGATCTCAATGAGCTAAAAGAAGAAGTTTTATTCAGTCAAGACTACCCTCAACCAGCTAATATCACACCTCTACAAAGTTAGACATAAGACATCTTTATATTCATTCAAAATTTTGAGTGTTCTAATGAATTGAGTAGATCTAAAATAAGATATTTGAGATTACAAACTATTCCTTATTGTCTTGTAGATTGTGTACTTTTTATAAGATATAAAAATGGTGTATTATTGAGATGCATTGACAATGATCAGTTTGGAGTGTTGCTTGAAAAGTTTCATGATGGAATAGGATGAGGTAATTTCTATCCAAGAAACATAATTGCAAAGATCATGAGGGTAGGATATTATTGGCCTACCCTCTTCAAATACTGCTATGCATTGGTAAGAAAGTGTGCTCAATGTGTTTTATTTGTCGACAAATAAAGGCTTCAAACTCTCCCCTTGAGGCTTATTAAAGTAGACCAACCCTTCATGAAATGTATTATTAAATTCATTGGCATGATTAATCCTCCATAAAGTGTTGGACACAAGTGGATACTTACAATAATTGACTACTTTACAAGATGGGTTGAGGCAATTACATTGAAGGAAGATAATGACGTTTCTATTTTGGACTTCTATGAAGGCATTACTACAATGCTTAGAACTCCTTCTACAATCATTTCAAATAATGCACTTACTTTTATGGGTGACAAGACAACTAATTGAGAAAGTAGTAATGTTATATATGTGAGTACATCATAAAACTATTACCCTCAATGTAATGGGTTGGCTAAGTCTATTAATAATAATCTAATTAGAATTATCAAGAACACTTTGGAGATAAATCAAAGAGCTTGCACACTAAGTTAAAGACAACCATATGGTATGATAGAATTACCCATAAAATTTCAATAGGTAACTCTCCTTTTATTATTTTTATGGGAGGGAAGATAGGTTGTCCACATCCCAAGAGCTACCTACCTTAGATATAACACATCAGTTAGAATTACTTGAAAATAGTCCAATGGAGGTGAGCTTGATAGAATTGAAGGAGCTATAAGAGAATACAAATAATTCTCATAAATCCATGTAGAATAATAAAGTGATACTAAATAGGGCCTTTTATAAGAGAGAAACTCCAAGAGTATTCTAAGAGGGTGATATAGTATTAAAATTGGATGAAGATAGAGCAAAGTCAAGAAGACATACTAAGTTTGATACTTTAAGGAGTGGGATATACATCATCATCAAGTTCAAGAAAAATAATTCATTAAAATTGGAAATAATTAATGGGGAGGAGTTACTTATCCTTGTAAATTGTATTCACTTAAATAAATGATATTAATGATATGAAGGTTAATCATGTACATAGTAGGTTAGGTGTATTTGTTTTGGGTCTTTTGTGTGGTTTTACTTAAATGCTTTGAATCATAGTTTGTGTTTCATTATTTTTTTTTGTTTTGTGTGAGTTTTAAGTCGTTTAAATGAATATGAGTTTCATATTAAGCATAAGAGTGACTCCATACTCTAATAGAAGGAGAAGGATATTGGTTCATGAGCATTACATGCATTCTACCCCTATGAATCACCAAGAATGTTGACCAAATTTGATCCCAAGTAAGTTTTAGATCACCCCATATAGGTTTAAACTTCATATATGTGTATAATTTTTGTCATGGTCTCTTGTAGTACTAAATAATCTCATATGGTCATATTATCCTTCTCTAGCATTGTCTAAGTTCTAGTCTTAGGTTTACTTGTCTAGTCTTATGGTCAAGTACAAGGTCTTGTAATGGTAAAACATGGTAAATTTTTTATTTTGGTCTATATTAATTTAAAAATGTTATTTAGACATAATTTATATCATATTACCATGCTCTAACTTTTATTTGGTTTCTTTATGCAAAAAATCATGTTCAGGCCACCTTTTGGCCCATGTGGAAGAGTTGTAAATGTCATTACAAGAAAAAAACATTATAGGAAGATTAAAAACGTCCCTAGTGTCATAAATTGGTTATATAAGGTTCATGAATAATTAGACTCTAATAGAAGTTGTTGTTCAATGCCTAATCTTGGTAAAAGGGTACTTTACAAGCACTTATACAACATTTCAAGATCAATTTTCAATTGAAAACTATTTATAAGTATCCCTTGAGATCCCTTAGAATAGTTTACATATAAATATGAATTTTTATGTAAAAAAAAAACTCCAAACAATTTTTATCCTCCATCATTGCATTCACAAGCTCAAGAAGGCAAATTTGCATTGAATGGTACATCTAGATAAAGAGAGAGTTAGGATATAAAACATTGGAAATTTTTGGGGGAATAATTAGGATTTAAATTATTGGCATTGGTTTGAATAATGGTGGCCTCTTAGTTATCAATAAATTCTAAGAGTGATAACATGTCACTATGGCCTATCTATCTGAGAGGGGTCAATTCTTACACCTATTTATATAGTTCAAAAATTAATGGATAATAATGAATTTTAGGTTGTTTTATATATTTATTTGATATAAATTTAATGGTGTTTTCATTATACAAATCATCTCCATGAGGTGATTTTACTTAGAGGAAGAATGCCTTGGTGTATAAGTTATTTCAAACAATAATGTTGTAAGTTCCTATTTATTATTCATGGTGATAATTTTAATAAGTCTATATTTATTAATTATTCATTTAATACCAATAATTTCTATGTATTTCATGTTCTACTTGTCTAAAATGTGTTTCTTGTTCATATCTTCAAGTATTTTCTCTTTGGGAGGCATTGTCAGTGTTTGAACAAGTCTAATGGAGTTTTATTATTAATTTAGGATTAATTACCATTAATATACCATGATTTTAGTTTTTGAGATGATATTATTCTCCTATAAGTGAATAAAGATTCAAAATAGGAGTCCAGATGCATAATTTTCCAATGAGAGATCATAGTTGTTTCCTCTAATGGTATGTTGTATGAACTATAGGAATAAGTTAAGATATTTAGAGTATTGGTGGAGGCTTGAAACATATCCTCATGTCTTCATATAAACTTAACCACCTCATTAACCTCTTCTAAATTTCTCAAATTGACCAAAATCCTCTAATTCTATATACACTAACCTTTTACATTAGTTGACTATGTACAATTTATACAGGTTAGTCAGGTGTGTTGAATATGAATATGCCCATGTTTATGATTTATGATACTTTAATGAGTACCAAGGAGGTATGAAATGGGTTGATAGTTTCAAGAAAGATCATAACTCAAAAATCTCAAATAGTGTCTCTTATTGTCCTAAAATAGTCAAAAGAGACCTATAGGCCTAGGCCTATAGGTCCTCATTTTGGAGCTTATCAACCTTATATCAACACACAATTAAACTAAGAATGAATCCATAGTTTATATTCAGATTCAAATAGTGTTAAAAACCATAAAAGATACATTTCAATCACTTGAGTAGTCAAGAGGATAATGGATCGAGTTGACAGTCTAAGAGAACACCTACAATACTCTATACAAAATGAGTAAGGACAAGTGGTTTGTAGTGTGTAGCATAGGTGTTGAGACATGTTTGAAGGTTTTTTGAACCTAATTGGAGACATAAATCAGATTAAAGAGAGTTTAAAAGTTGATTATGTGATAACAAGGTTATTAAACTCAATACATAGTCATGTACCCTAAAGAATGCTTATAGGCTACAAAAGAATATCAGTCTAGGCTAGTATAAGCCTCAAGAGAGTGATATAAGGTTTTATTGAAATATAAACCTAATTTAGAATACAAAATTTTAAAAAAATATTGAGGAAGTTAAGACCATTTTAAGTGAGGTATTGAAACTCCTAAGCATAGTCAAGTGACTAAATAGTCACCTACAAACTGCTAGAGAGATGGGATAGTATCAAACCTAAGAGAGCTAAAAGAGATGTTGAAATGTTATTGAGTCCTAATTTAAACTTAATTAAAGTTTAATTACTATTTTAATTTAGTGATGTTGATAAGTGTTATCATTCATATCAATATTGAAGTCATTTTATGTCAAGGTTGATGTCATTTGTGTCAAGGTGCATCTATAAAGATGCATGATGAGTGGACTATGAGATATGATCCATGTGAAAATAAATAATTTGAAGGAAACCTAATGTATCTATATTGAGATATAATTTTAAGGAAAAATAATTATTTTTATGAGGTTTATGTCAATATTTAGGTCAAGGTAAGCGTGTTTTGAGTACTAGTCCTTGAGTGTAAAGTGTCTTTAGAACCCTAGTCATAATAAGCATAGTCATATCCTGAGCATGTGCATGATGAACATGAAAAAGTATGTGTAGATGTATGATATTTTATAAATTACAGGAAAGTCATGTGATCAAGTTGTATAATCATCAAGGAGTGTTTCAAGTCTATTGTCAAAGATTCAAAGTGTTTGAGAAGCCTAGTCATTGCACTAGTCATGATATGTAAAATCCTAGTGAGGAGGTTTAAGCATGATGTCTTGATGAAATGGATGCATATAGGCATAATAGGATACATGAGGTTAATTTAGTAGGCATATTATTTTTTGTATCACTCATTAGAATATGAAGGTGAGCCTACAAAGGTAGGACCTATAGATCTAGTTTATAACTAAACCAATTCTAGACCTTGTTTGGCCTAATGAAGCATCATGATATATTATAAAGACATATGAAAGATTATTGACATTGTTTTAACATTTTATATTTTGTGTTAGCATGTGAGTGAAGTATTAATATCTTGGATAGTGGTTATAAGGTTGGTTTCAAGACCTATTATGACTTGCAAGTCAAGACCTAGAGATCAAAAAAATAGAGCATGGCCTATGGATTATGAGGTTGTATTTCCAAGGCTAATATGGACATGTGAAAATTAAAAAATGTTATTCATGTTTTTTCAACTATGTTGACCAATTTACAAGTCAAAATTTAAAGATTAAAGTAATAAAAAGTGTTTTGAGGTCTCTTATGTGCATAAAATGAAGGGTTCTCAACCCAAGAAGAACTATCAAGAGTTAATTAGCACATGTAACCTCTACATGGTAACATAAGATATTCATGGTATATGGGTAAGGGTCTTATCTCAATGTTACAAGCATTGGTTTTTGGAATGAGGGTTATGAATGATCGTTAAGAGTAAAAGATGGTTTAAACACTCAAAGAACCCTAATAGTGACCTGATATGAAATAAATTGTTCTAAAGTGATCAAAATTATTTGATATGGATAATGAGTTGATTTAAGGTTTTATTTAACTCTCCCAGGCATATCCAAATGTGATTATTTTTTAGGTGTGTGAGCGGACCCTATAGGAAAGTGCTAGTTTCTTAGAAAATTAATGTACTAGTAAGAGTTGGCCAGGTTAAAGTATGAAAATCATTAGATGAAGGAGGTTGAAACTTTTCTTTGTTTTGCATGGTGTTTTATGGATAGGTTATATCCCTTAGGGGTTCTAAACTAGTCATTCAAGTTGATCTATTATTAATAGGGCTAATGGTACAAACAATGAGAAACCTAAGCATAAGTGAGAAGATGATTAGGGATGTGTTGTCATGGATTAGGGATGAATCCAAATACATGAATAAATTGTTAAAGAACTATAATAAATGTTCATGATTAATATAATTTTTGCATTGTAGTGAATATGACTAAAACATTACTCACAAGTTGACTTGTTTAGCTTAGTGAGGTTTGTACATGAGGTTATGAGATTGGTCTGTTAGATGAATATTGTCATTTGAACATGGTATACTTCTATTTGAGATTGGTATAATGATCACATAAGATCATCCAAATGCATCAGAAGTATCTAACAGTGTCTACATAAGCATTGAATGTTATTATCACCATGGTTTTGTTTGAAGGTAAACTGGTAAATCTAGGTAAGCAAGTTATAGTGATAATTTGGAGGTTATTTTCCATAAGTTGAAGTATTAAATGCACATAGTTTTATTTTTTGGTAATTTAATTTCCTATCCATGATTTTAAAAATCTTGGAAGTCAGTGTAAGAGGTTGGAACATTGAATCCAAAATGGATTGTCTCACTGAGTGAGCTCTGAGAGAGAGAGAAGATAAACAATTTTTTCTAAAAGAGCAATAGGTGCCCTTAGATATTATGATACTTTCATTGAAATTTATTATTATAATTTTTTATAATCATGTTCATACATTATAAATCATTTAATGTGTTTCTTCAAGTATCAATCATTCATGTTTTCATGACTATGTTTTAAGGCTAGTTGGTAGTTCTGAGTGAGCTATTTGCAAATAAGGGTTTGATTCCTTTTGCCATATATTGTGAAGTATAAAACACATGGTGATTATATTAAGGTCATGTATCTTTTATATGTGTTATTTTTTTCCACTATTGTTTGGATAAATTATGTATATGGTTTAGTTGTTCAAGATAGACTTTTTGGGTATGCATAGTCCTAATTGTTAATAGTTCTAATGGTCTGCTTCAAATGGTGGTTGAAGCTAGAAAGAGTTGTGAATCCTATAGGATATAATTATTGGTATATGTAATTTTAATATGATATTTTATTTCTATGTGAAGTGTTTGAAAGTGATCCAAATAAGGAAAAGTGTAAAGTGTTATAAATAGACTTAATAAGATTAGGTCTTCATGAAACCTAAAGGTAAGATAAGGCATAATTGAGGTAGGTCAGACCTAAAGGGACTCAAATAACATTTTTAAATGTATATGATATGTATTAATATCCATTTCATGTCCAACCTAAGAGGGTAAGGGTGTTTAACTGACTAAAAAGGATATGAACAAGAAGACTTGTATAAATACAAGGCAATTTGAGGCCTATTCTAGAGTGTGGGGTGTAAGTGAATGTAATATAACATTGATAAGAATAATAATGTATTATAAAAAAAAAAATGTGTGTATATAAACTATTATTAATTTTTTATAGAGATTTTGTATATGAAAATTAAGGTCATATGACCTAATCAAGTTAAGAAGAGGGCTAGTTGAGCAAATAAGGCTAAAAAATAGTTTGAGATGGATAAGCATGTGAAGAGATAATTAAGTGGTCATCATAAATTGGTTTATAAATAATTTTTCCTAGATGTGGTCAAATATATCAAGTGGTTGAGTTAGTGTTGATCCATTTAGGGGGTTGGTGCCTCCTTGAAAGTCGGTGTTTATTAAAGCCTATCTAAGTTGGTGTTTATTTAATTGGGGATGGTGATCCAAGTGAAGTTTGTGCTTCACTAAATTTTGTGTTTTTCTTATAGTAATATATTCCATTTTTATAAATTAGTGTGTTTTCTTTCCCTTGAGGGTTTCTAACATATGTGATGTTCTTGTATTTCATGCTCTTGTAGATTGGTGTTTTTGTTTTCTAGATATATGTGCTTGATTGAATGGTTCATAAGTTATTAAGTGAAATTGGATAGATTTACCTTCCCCTCTCAATAATTTTACTTCAAAAAAGTGATGAGGTCCTAAACACACCTAAAACTAAGTATGCAATCAGATTACTCTAAATGCCACCTACAAGAATACATGAATATTCTGGTTCATGAACCATTGAATAAGAAAAATGGTGTTTAAAACCAATTTAAGACATAATTAAGTTCAATAATAATAAAAAATTCAATTAAGGTATGACTAAGAACTAATTTTCATAGTATGCAATCATGACACTTGAAGGTCACCTAGAAGCTATATGGATAGTGATGTAGTGGTTCAAACCTAAAGAGAGGCATAGTAAAATACATTGAGGGTTTTGAAAGGTTATTGAACCTAAATTGAGATATAAACCAAGTTAAAAAAAAATTAGGAGAGAAATGGTATGAAGGTAAGGTCTCAAACCCTTAAATGATAGACAAATGACTCCAAGAATACATACATGTTATTTGACAAGTTGGTCTCAAGGCCTAAGAATGAGAGTTAGAGATATTTGAGGTTGTTTTAAGAATAAAATTGAAGGAATAAAACAATTTAAAATTAATTTTAGAATATAAATTATGATAATAGTGAGGAATAAACACAATACATAGTCTGGACATATTGAAACATGAAAAACCTTGCAGTCATAGTCATCACATACAACTAGTGTTAAGAAATTTGATTTTTAAAGGTTATAAAGGCTTGATAATTATTCAAAATTTGGTAAAAATTGTGGTTATTATTTAAATAATACTTTAATGGTAAAATAAATGTCACATTATCAGTGGATGTATCCACTATTTTATCTCAAAACTTACCCACTCCTTGGGCAAGGGACAATCATGAGACTAAGGTATCTCTTTGAACTCCAAGGGCATGAAAAAAAAATATAGACTTCATGAAGATTATTGATATAATTAAAAAACTATGGAAAGATTCTTCATACAGACACAAGTGGAGAAAACACTCAATGGTCATGCCAAGTGCCATTGAGGGCTAGAAAGAGGAGACTAGTCTAAACCCTAGATAGCTTGATCAATGTACCATATGCATATATAAGGGTAATGATAACTTATATAGCATGCATAATCATGGAGAGTGATGTTTTATATGTTTTAAAACCTTTTAAAATAGTTAGATGAAGTTTTTTGAGACCCAAAACCCATGTTTGACCTCTCTCTAGCCTCAAGAGAGGTAAGTAGGCCACCCAAAGAGTAACTTCTAATGCTCATATCATTACGCATAATTTCCATGGTAGTATATTAGTTTTTTAATAGTTTAATGTATCTGATAATAATTTTTTTACAAGTTTAATGAGGTAATTTAATGATTTATTTTTTATGAACAATCATTAATACCCCAAACAGGCCTTAAAGCTCTCTTAAACCTTGATAGTGACTAGTCATGGATAAAAGGTCTCAAATGAATATCTAATGCCATATTATTGACATAAAAATATTTTATTTTATTTATGACTAAAATTATTTTACTCACATGTACTTATGTGTTGACATCACTTGTATAAATTTCCATAAATGCCTTATTTTTGTATGTTTTTGATGTTTTTTAGGTGTTATGAGAAGTGGAGAGCTTAATAATCATGTTATTAGGCCATTTTGGAGTTTTAATATACATTAAATTTAAAAAAAATTCATAGGAGGTTCTAGAGGTGATCAAATTATGCCCATTTTTCAAGGCACTCTGAAACAGGCTCAAAATGAGACTAGGTGGTAAGGCCATTTCTTGGTTTACATATTTCCACAAGGTATCAGGACTCAAAATTGACATGGGGGTTGGTGACGGACTATTAAAATTTAATAATATTATTTTGGGTTATTTAAAAAGTGTGGTAGAGTTATAGATCAAGAAAATAGGGTCCCAAGCAAGGAATCCTAATTGAGTCCTATTTTGAGAGAAAGAAAGGCAAAAAAGATGGACGTATACTCAAAGTATAAAAAATAAATTTGAAATGGATATATAAATAAATAATGGTTCATGTAATATGAAATTATTTTGTTAATATCATCCTTAAAACTCCCTACACAATTAGGTTTACAGGTAAAAAGGGCTATAAGGAAATTAGGCCCAGTGAAGGCTTAAGGAGAAAAACAAGTTCTTGGGAATTAGTCCAAGAACCAAAATGGATTTTTTGATACATAAAAACATATTTTAATAATATTCATGTATTTTTTATGATCTGAAGAATATTCCCTTTAGTTTTGAGCCATTTGGACTAAACTAGGTATGGGAAATGAAGAGTTACAAGACACTTATGCACATGAATGATGGAATGGTAGATTAGAGGAGTTTGTTAAGGAATATAAGATGTTAAATTAGATTTATAATATTATTTAAATTCTATTTTATTATATTTAATTCCATTTGTCACTTCTTTCATGTAAATAATGGTAGTTTCTAATGAGCTAGTCAAGGTGTCAAAGCCAAATTATAACCCATATGCCACATGGAGGATTAGAGCACATTTAGGAGTTAGACACATGTATTTGGAGTTATATTGGATTTATTCACATATCCTCTTATTTTTTAACTTTCATGGACACTTTTCACTCTTTTTCTACTATGCCCCTATCTCTCTCTTCACCATTCTCTATATAAGCAACCACTTTGGACTAAGTTGAGTAATCCACATCTAGTATGCTGAAGCCTTGATAGTTTGAATACTAATGTTTGAATTTGAATAAATATATTGATATTGTTTTGATTTCATAAATTCTTGTCTAAGTGTGTGAATTAGTGTATAGTGGAAGGATAAGTGATAATCATCTATCCTTGTGTTTACCTTATTTTTTCATGTTTTTTACAAGTAGTCTACTTTATAACAATTCACATGAAGTGTAGTTAATGTCTTTCCATGTATCTAATTTTAAGGAATAAAATTAGTTTCTACAATCATATCTCTTTTTCATTTACCTTGAGAAGTGCATTGCATATCACCTTCATGTTTGAAATACTTATGTTAGAGAAACATTAGAGATTGAAGCTAGTTTTGTGAGTCATCTTTCATAGTGAAAGTTAATGTTAGTCTAGAGGAGATTAAATTGGTGTATCACATCATTATAATAGGTTATTTTCATTTTCCTTATATCTCTTTTGATCCAAACAAGTAATTAGTATAGGTGATAAGCTATCAAAGACAAATCTAGAGAGCCATGCATTCAATCTATAGGTTTACCTTTGATATAGGTAACCCACATGCATAGAAGTAATTCAATGTTTCACTCAATTTGGATAAGGATTTAACTAACTATCCAAGGGTTCAAAATTGAGTGAAAATGGGTAATATTGGCCCATTATATTCAAGTATGTCCATGCCCATGTGTGGTCATTCCATTAGTGCCAAACCTTCACTGTGAATGAATTTCATGTTGCAATGCCTTTACACCCTGTGATATAAGAGAATCATTTCATTCAATGGGGACTTGCCTTCAATGGAGTCATCAATCCAAAATCATTTATTTTCCATAAATTAATACTTATATCCACTTATTACTACACAATATGGATAGAGGCATTGACAACCAAGAGTAACACATACAAGGAAGTCATCAATTTGATACCCTACATGCTTTAGTCTGTGACAATGGACCTATGTTTTAGTTAGTCAAGCTCACTAAATGGGATTATGAAAATGGTATTACCTTTAGTTTCTAATATAACTAATACCCATAAGGTAATGGTTTGGTTGAGTCAACCAATCAGAACCTGATCAATGCCATCAAGAATTCTATATAAAATAAGCCTAGAGATTGGTATTCATTGTTGAAATATGTTCTTTGATTTTACCACAAAAGATATAATTAGTCCCTTAAAGTCTCTACTTTTATATTGATATATGGGTTAAATTCCATATTACCAATGGCATTTAAGTTTCCAACTTATAATTTTATGTAAGAGTACATGGAGGAAATTGAGAAGCCAAACTCAAGGCTAATAAACATTATCTATTTTGAGGATGTAGAAGAAGAGGCTCTACATAAATTTAGTGGACATCAAAAGATATTCAGGAGATGGTTTGATAAGAAGGAAAATTTTAAATCTTTTTGGATATCAAACTTAGTATTGTTAATGGGACAAATCACATGATAAGAAAGGGAAACACTCTAAACTTGACCCACTCTAGATTGGCCCATACTATATCTTTGAGTTCTTGGGGAAAAATGAATTTTGATTGAAAGACCTTGAAGGGAATGACCTCTCACTACCTATGAATTTATATTTCTTTAAGCATTACTTATAAACTCTCCCATCTAATGCAATTTTAGAATAGCCCTTAGGGTAAAGGCTAGTGATGTTAATACTATATTAAAGTTATCTAATTTACATTAGTTGTGTTTTTACTTCTATTTTTTCATGATTTTAATTTCTTGTTCCTAATTTATATTATTTTAGTGTGCATTTATTTGCTTTGGGGATATGTTTAGTTTTCAAATTTTCCACCCTTGATAGCCTTACAATGGATATACCTTGTTCTTATGATTCAAATTGAGAAGTAGCTAAGATAATTATGATAATATAGAGTCCAAACTAACTTTTTGTCCCCATGATTTTTAGTTTTATCACTTCAAAATTATCAAAGCATTGAAAACATAGTCCCATAATCAGAAGGAAAAAGGTGAGCCCCTATTATTGAACAATGTGATAAGCAAAGTAAATTATCCTGAGACACTAAAAGGATTAGGAGTCATTGATTCAAATTATGCAAGTGATTTGAGAAAATCCTTATTTTAATAAAGGCCATCAAAACACGTAGAAATAATACATTAATCACATCCAAATTTTTGATAATAAAAAGGACCTTCTCAATATAAGGATTTCATTGAATTATTCCTACACCTTATATATAATGGTCCCCAACCCTTTTAGATTAACAAAAATACATATAAAAATAAAGTAAGTTTGAGTCTATGAAAATTCAAGTTTATTCACAAGAAAGGGTGATTCAAGCAACCTCCATCACAAGATTTTCCACCTAGTTGAAAATAGAACAAGGCCTTGAGTGGGACCAAAGACATATATACTGATTGCATATATTCATAGTTATCTATAGAGCAATGCCCAAGCCTTCCTTTTCTTAACCTAATTCTAAAAATTAAGCCTTCCTTTTCTTAGCCTAATTCTAAAAATTAATTATCTTTCAAAAATGATCTGATTACCTAAGATATGTCTGAGCTCACCCTATGGATTTAGAATAATAATAGAATCACTCTTTACACAAAATCATCCTTTAAAGGAACTAGTGCTTAGTATATTATTTTTTAAATAAAAATTGATCACTCTCTTTTCCTATAAATTCATCTAAATCTATATTTTTTTGTTTATCTTATAGTTAAATAATGGAGGACCATAATTTGGATTGTAAATGTTGAGGCAATGTTTTCCCTGTAGTAGTCATCACCTTTTGTGAACAACACACCCTATTTTTAAAATTTTAAATGGGGACCCGGTTTGAGTTCAAATTCCATGTTCAAGTCTTATTGTGAAATGAATTAGTCCAAGTCTAAGCTAGAAGTCATTTTCTTAAGTTTGAGTTTTTTAATTTAGAATGAAGTCTTGATTGATTCTAAACTGACTGAGTGTCCCCATAGTTACTCTATTAATTTGATTGGTACCTAAGTATAAAGGTTGAAATGGACATTTTTATTGAAGTTATTTTATGAATTTATTTGTATTTTAATTATATGATATTTATTGAATTTAGATTTTAGCTTTATGGACTAACTAAACTAACTTTATTTTTACACAAGGCTTTTTTATTCTTAGGATTATTATGGATTCACAAAACAACCTTGACAAATCTTACTTGATCAACCTTAGAAGGATCCCCTAGAATATGTGTAAATTTTCATACTTTGTCATTTTTCCAAAATTTCCTTACACAGGTCATCACCACATGTCTCTTTTACACCTTGATCAACTGTAACTTTAAGAGTGGCTAGGTCCCTATAGTTTAAATTATAATGACTAGGTATTTTAGTTTAAACTCTAATGATTAGGTCCCTATTTCATGTGTTAACACCTAACCTCTTTTTTAAGGATTTTTGAAACAACCAAGTCTTTTTCTTTGGCAAGTATCTAAGTTCATAGGATTGAGATGCATGTCTTCATCTTAATTCTTCATGGCTTATGAGGAAATATTTCTAGGTAATTTTCACTCGAGCATTCAAACAATTAGGATGATGTCATGTGTCCTCATCCCAATTTATTTATTATATAAACTCAATTGGATAAAGCAAGGATTCCATAAGACCCTAAGCCTTAAGATAATTTCATGTGTATCCATCTCATTCCTCTAGAGTAAAATAGTAAAGAGACCAAGTCTTTAGCATCTAGATAAGTGAGATCATGCTACATGGCATGATCCTATTCACCCATGTCTTGTGAGCAAAACCAATGGCTAGATCCATAGTTAAATATATAATACCCCCTAGACAAGTAAGGTTCACCATGTGGTAGCATCTTGTTAACTTGTATCCTATATAACTAGTAAAGAATAAAATGGATCTTGCAATCCCCCATATTTAAAAGATTGTGCCATGTGTCAACATACCACTTATATGTGGCCAAAGTCCTAGGATACAATTTTTAAAATATTAGGGAATAATAATAATAATAATAATAATAATAATAATAATAATAAGATCAATACATGTGTTTGTATCTCACTAAATCATGTTCAAAAGGTCAATAACATAGTAAGTAAAGTTGATTCCAAGAAAATAAAAGAAATCATGACAAGTGTCACACTACAAATAAAATAGTTTAGAAAAATAAATTAAGGATTAGATGAATGAAGAATATACATCTGAAAAAGCATATGACTCAGTGAGGCAACAAAGATATCGAAATCAATGACATTATGCCATGTGTTTCCCTTAGGATAAAGTAGATTCGAGACATAAAGATGGGTTTTAAGATCACTATAAAGATATAACTATCATTTTAAATATGTCTTAGAATTTAGATCAATTTTAGTCCATAAACTTAAGGTAAAGTCCATGAAGGTCCTGATCGAGTGATAAATTGACAAGTGTCATAATCATAAGAAGCTCAACTTGGACACTTATTTTGGATTCAACACATAAGTTAAATACATGAAGGTGGGACCAAAAATTATTATATAAATATATTTGTAATTTTTAAAATGATTGGGAAGTCAAATACATTGGCAAAACACCATGTGGTATGTCTCTCAATTGTTCATAATGCCACAGAGGAAAAAGAGGCGTGTGCTCCCCACACTTTCTACACATAATATATCTATTAAATATGATCCTCCATGAGTATTTTGTCAACTTGAAATGGTTAAACCTCATCAAATAATCATTGGAGGATTGTGGATCTTGCCAGAATTATTAAGATGTAGTCAACACCAGATCTCTCCTTGGTGCTCCTTGGTGGGCCTTGGAATTCCTTTATGTATTATATATTATGGAACGAGGAATATTTTGACATAATTTTATTTTACTAATTTAGGCCATGATGGCCAAGAGTGGGCTATTGTGCCTCTTAGAGGCAAGACCCATCTCTCCCTTCAATATATATTACTACCTAATATGTTATAAGGGATGACTCTATTAGCAAACAAATTTTGTTAGAATAATGTAAAATTTATTGTGTAAATGTGTTTGGTTGCCTTAAAGGTATTACAGTTTATTTTTATTTAATGGATTAACACTAATATTATAGGACTATAAATTTTTCTTTTTTATAGAGTTTATGCATTAACTAGGATTTTATTCTTCTATTTTAGTTAAGTTATTTGATTCTCTTCACTTTATTTGAATTCTATAAGGATATATGTGTGTAATTAACTATAAACTAATTTTATGTTTATAAATTAAATGAGTCTTGAAATTAGGCATTTTACCTGACTCCATAGACTCTATCTCTATGTGACTATAGCCTAATCCATTATGAAATTTATCATACAATAATTCAAATGTAGCTAGACATGTCTTGGTCTTGAAATAATTTATATTTCCCCTTTAATAATAAAAATGTATTTCTACCTTACCCTCCTTCTCTTTTGATGTTTATTTGTGAACAAGTGATATTTCCAGTTTTTAGAAATAGTGAAGTGAAGCAAAGTAGATATTTGAAATTCAATATGTTGTTATTGGTATATCTAGAAGTAAATAAGTTCTATGAGTTAGGGAGAAAATGAGTATTAGACCTCTAGTGGTAGCATCACATATATTAAGGATCTTTTCCAAGTAGGATATTTAATGGATCCCCATCCCTACATATTGTTCCCTAGATTATCTTACCTACAATCCTAAAATGAAAGGAGATAAGTCCACTATTTTTTCCCAATCTCACTCATTGCATCTAATCCAATAGGTGTACTTGGGAATGAGATCTTGGCTTGAAAAACATAATGAATGAGAATTTCAAGATCCTTCATAATTATTAACTTTTTATTTTTATGTATTCAATCTAAACAAGTTTATGGTGTATGGATAACCTCGATTAACCCTAATGGTAATCAATAGCATATTTGTTAGAGACTAAAATTTACACACCAAAAATTGTGTAGAATATGATGCCTTGATCATAGGATTCGAATTTGTTATAAATTATAATATCAAATGACTTATGATGTCTGGAGACTCATGTTAGTTATTAACTAATTGAAGAGTTAGTGTCAATTCAAATTGACATATCTCAATAAATTCAAACACATATCCTAGGATTTGATTGAATCATTTGAATTTTTTACCATTAATTCAATTCCAAGAGAACTGAACCAAACCAAAAATTCTCTAGCCTCTTCTACTAAAAATTTGGCCCCACTCCAAGATTCTGAATCATATAGGATTTTTATTTAATTGGTGTCATATCCTTCAATTCCTAACAATGTTGATAACTTTTAGGTGTTTAATGATGATCAAAAAACTATTAAGTTCAAGAATAGTTCTAGTGATTTTGAATCCTAGATCATACATAACTTAAAATAGAATACCTAAAGGGATGATGTCATTAGAATTAGTTTTTGACATGGATTTCCAAGTTGAGAAATAAAAGTAGTCCAAAACTAATGAATCTATTTTTTACAAGCTAACCTAGTAACATATGAACGTCCTTATCATGTCAATATTAGTTTAAGATATTTTAAACCAAATAGACAATGACTTAAATGAATTTTAATTGGTAAATGATGTGATTTATTAGTCTTATGAAGATTTGAATATTTTTTATTTCATAGTTATAACACATATTATAACACTTAGAGAGGGATTCAAACATTTTAGATGAAGATAGAGACCAGATAATTTCATTAAACAAACCCTCATTAAGAAGGAAGTTTATAAACTAATAGATGTTAAAATAATCTTTCCAAACAAACACTCTAATTGGGTTATTAATTTAGTTCTTATGAAAAATAATAATGGTGAAATAATACTATCCATAGATTTTAAAAGCCTCAACAGAGCTTGATAGAAGGATAATTAACCATTGACTTCCATATGTGAGATTATTAAAATAATTAGTGGTTTTGAATTTAATTTATGAGTTTATTAAAATAGTTAGTGGTTTTGAGATGATGTTTTTCTTGTACATATTTTTAGGCTATACTAGATGTTGGTATAAAGTGATGATCAAATAAAATTTGATTTCACCACTAAGTGGGGAAATTTTTCATACAAGATAATTCCTTTTTTACTAATACATGTAGGTATACTTTTTAGTGTTCCATATATTTTGAATTTCATGGAATCATTGGTAAGTGAATCATAATTTACATGGATGATCTAATTTCCTTTTCCAAGGATAAGATAGATCAATTTCCACACTTGAAGAAATTTTTTCACAGATGTAAAAGGTATGAAATCTTATTTAATCCTAAAAATAATTTTTTTTGGAGTCATAAAAGGTAATTTATTAGTAAATGTTATCACCATATAATGTATTTCCATTGACCCTAAAATAGTTCAAGATATTTCAAGAATTCCATATCTTAATAGTAAAAATGAACTCAAATACTTCTTTCATAAGATAATTTAAAAAAAAAATTAATTTCTGAATTTTCAAAGATAATAGAACCAATAAATTCAATGTTGAAATAGGACACAAAAGTGAAATGCACAACTAATGAAAATAAAGCATTCCAAGACATCAAAAGTGCCATCTTTCAGACCTTAATTCTTATTTGTCATGATTTTGCCAATGAATCATTCATGTATTCATTCACATCTAAGCATACTATATCAATTGTACTTACTCAAAAAGTTGAAGATAATGAATTCATTGTCACCTTCATGAGCATCAATCTGAAAAATGTAAAATCTAAGTAATAGATGATTGACAAGCATATCCATGCCTTCGTGAAATCTATGAATAAATTTAGAAACTAAATATCATGTAACAAGATATATTCTATTGTGTCAAATCCAAATTTTAATCTCACACTAGATTATAATGAATCAAGTGAGCAAATAGGAAAATGTATGGCTATGTTACAAGAGTTTGATTTAAAAATTAACTACGAAAATGGTATGAGGACAAGGAATCATTCAGATGATCACATAAAATGATCCATCATCTTAGTTATGTAAGTTAATTAGTCTCAAATAGTATGTCATGATTGGTGAAACCAAATTATTCATTACCTACTTACTAAAATATGGCCTTTTAAACTAAATAGAGAACAAAGAATATCACTCAAGCTCAAATCAGTGTTTTATATAATAAAACAAGGATTGTTGTATTGAATAATTATGAATTTATCTACTTGAGATGTGTTTCTAAATAGGAAGATATGGAATTCCTTGATAATTTTCATAAAATAATATGTAGTGCTAATCCATTTGGAAACACCATAAGCCACATGATTTTGAGAGTGGGATACTATTGGTCTTTTATTTTCAAGGATTCACATAATCATGCTAGAGTTTTTCATCAATGTTAAGTACTTTGGAAAATATAAATACATAAATATATTCCTCTCTAACATATGATTTAAGGACATAATTTTACATAATGGGGTCTACATTTTTTAGGTTTTATTAATACTAACTCATTATATGTATATAAATTTATACTCACAACAATGACTACAACACTAGATGGATCTAATTTCTTGCTATAAATAACTATAGAACATAATATGTAGTCAAATTCCTTGAGGAAAAATATTTCTAAATTTTAGGCAATAGTTTCCATAGTATTTTTTAATGGACCTAATTTTCAATTGACAAAATTCACTGGATAAGAATACAAAAATCAGATCACTGTCAAGTTTTCTTTGAATTTTTTATCTACAAGGGAGTGAAATTATTATACCTACCAATAAAATTTTGATTGATGCCATAAATAAATATTCAGATATAAAACCAAGAGAATCTCACCTATTATTCAAGTAAGTATTATGGGTAGACATAACTAGACATAATCAAGTGCCTGAACCTACACCTTTCTTACTAGCATATGGGACACAACCTAATTTTCTCATTAGTCTCAATTTACCAACATACCAATTCATACAAGAGTATATGAAGAATGATGAAATGACTTGGTAAATATTATTAGATGTTGTCCATTTAAAATATGCATGACTAAAATCCTTACAAAACTTTAACAAACACCAATATAATGTCAAGAGATAGTTCAACAAAAGATTAAAAGTCAATATTTTAAGAATTTTAGACTTAACTCTTTCATGGGATGAAATACACGATAAGAAAGCACAAAATAAAAAACTCATGCCACTATGGATTAGACCATATCAAATCTTTAAATTTTAGGTAATAATGATTTTTTATTGAAATATATTCAAGGTAAGGACTTGACTTTTTCAATTGATAGGTAGTTCTTAAAACAATATTTTATGGTTGCTCCAGATAAGAGAATATTAAAATGAATGCAAGATCTGATTTATTAGTAGGACTAGATTATATTCATGATTTCCTAAATTATATTTCACAATTTCTTAGATAATATTTCCTATTTTTATAAGTTAAGAATAAGGTCATTATGACCACTTGTAGACAATTTTCAAAAACTCCTCATAGAGAATAATTATTCATGCTTATAGATATTTATGAATTGCTCATGACTTATTTAAATTTTGGAATTAAGGTACTATCATAAACAAATTAAATATAGTAATTGAATCAAATAAGCCTTTCATATTTTTAAAATTTACTTTGATATTTTCTTGTAACTTTTATAAATATTTATCATTTTTATAGGTCAATTATACATTAAATGCTTAAAAATTGTTTGGGAGATACAATAAATTAATAAAGTCAAAATATGAGTTAAATCTTAAAAACAATCACTCTCATACACCTAGCCAATGGTCGCTTCCAATATTTTTTTCAAGAGAAATTTTTATGACATAATATTTGTGTGTGTGTATGTGTGAATATTATGAAGAAAGGGTGATTCAAGTAATCTCAATTGGAGATCTAGGAATCTAGTTATAAGTATAACAATGCATAAATTTGAATCAAAGGTATCTTTATTGGGGCTATGTACACCTATTTATAAATAGAGAAATTCATGGCTTCTCACAAACTTGTGCTTAAAGACTAAAATAAACTAAGAAAACATAAGGAAAATAGACCTTATATTTTGTCTAAATATTTGTTAAAACTCTCATAAAAAGGGGTATAATTTTTCATAATCACACATGATCTAAAAGGTTATGATGGTTAGTATGTTGCACGATTATGTTTATGTCTCTTCTAGTTATCTAGTTTGTTTGTTTATTTCTTTATTATTAGGTTTAAAATTATGTGTGATAGTTAAGCCAAAAAAATTGTGGGTTCTCAAATAATTAGAAGTGTTTCTCCATTGAGTCGCCATTTTTTGTGACCAACACACCCAATTTTAAAATATTCAAATACGGACCCATTTGTTCATGAAATTATTATATTTGGCCCCATCGATACATAAATAAAATTTAAGACCCAAAAATTCATAAACCTAAGTTTGAATAATCACTTTTCATTTCATTAATTTTCACTTAAAATAATGAACAAACTCAATTAAAATATTACCTATGTTTTATATTTATTTATTCAACTAACTAGGATAACTATTGTATTACCAAGTCTATCAGGTTGCTTTATAAGTTATCTCTTAATTTAAAAATTAGCTTTGAGACCATCAAGTGTCACTTCCTTGTTAATATTTGAGAAACAACTAAGTCTTTTTGAGTTTTGAATAATATAATGACTTATCAAAAATAGGGTATTCATACACCCTTATTTAGCATTTTTACTAAAATGAAAGACTTAAATTTACATGTTTATAGAACCAAGACCAAACACCTCGACATTATGAGATCACTCCATGTGCATTTTTTTTCATTATCTTAGTAGTCAGTTCAAATTACAAATCTCAAAAGGCTCATGAATACCCAACTACATGATATTTTTCCAGGTGTCTTTTTATCTCTCCATCATAGTTTTTAGTTGAAGGGGATAATTTATTTAAACTTGTAATTATGTGAATAAGTGATATTACTCCATGCGTCATCATATTTTAAATTTTCATACCTTGATTTGATATGCTAAGTTAAAAACATTTGTGACAATGTGAATATTCAAGATTAAACCATGCATCATTATCTCATAACATCATAAACCAATAACTAAAGATGATAAATTTTAAAGATATAACTATGAGACTAAGTGACAAGCAACCATGTGCCACTCACATATATTACCACATGTCCATTAAAAATATCCAATTACCATGTGTCATTACATGTTTTATCACCTCATATATATGTATACTTATAGGTTCAAGGATGAATTAAAATTAAAATCAATTGATAAAATGACATATGGTTGCATGTTAATCAATACATGGTCAAGCATAATATCTAATAAGCATAAATATAAATGATATTCTATGATTATTTAGTACCTTAGTCTTGTACACTTGGAAAAATTAAACCTTGGTTGTTCTTCTTATTTATACACTCTCATTACTTACACAAGCCTTGCATATGATCTATCTTGTACCCCTTATCTTTTCTCTTAGTCCAACTAGTCATATATTGATGACACATACATTTTATCTCATCCAAAATGCTTAAAATGTACTTATCTTACACCTCTACAAATGCTAAGCCTATACCTATTTTGCTACTCCTTGAACATTAATGTATAAGATAGAAAATAGTCTCAACATTATCATCCTACCCCAATGTAATTATCCAATGCCCTAAAGTCAATTTTTTTTAAAATTAATTGCATTATAATGTTCATCCTAAGTTATTTCATGTGAATCATTACTCCAAAGGGATTGATAAAAATAAAACATCAACTCTCATTCATTCCTCACCTAAAAAATACCAAAAAGACTAACACACTTATAAAAAATCACTCTATTAAGCATTCAATTGTTAAAATATACTCTATATCCATATTATTCATAGGTACATCCCTTATAGAGATTTTAAATACTAAATGAGCATCCCAAGAGCCTAATTTTCCAAGTTACAAATTAGGCCATTTTTGTACTTGCTTCACACACATTACATGATTCACACAAGCCAACATGTAGGAGATAAATAAATGAGTTTTAGGCCCTCTCATGTAGTATTGGATATGCATGTAGAGCCCTTTGACAATAGAGCCATTGGGATTAGATTGGCATTGTGTGCCCAATAACCCATTTTCCCCTAAGGTCACATTAAATATGGAAAGCTAGGGTTTTATCATTTCACAAAGAGAAATTTTCATGAACCAAATATGAATGCAACATAATGAATGGAAATTAAAATATAGAATCATTGATGTGGTTGTATCTTGTTTCACCATATATGACATTATCATTAGACTTAGAGAGTAGCATCAACACAACCATCCACAACTAACATAATTGTCCAAATATCCATAGGCACCAAATCTAAAATATGACAACTATTATAAAATTATCTTATCATATGATTTTATCTTATTATAGATCCAAAACTGTATTAACATCAAAATAATCTAAGTACTATCTTTTTTGTCATTTTTATATCTAGTCTAGTTGTAATTTCCATGTTTAAACTAACTGAGCATAATAAATTTAATGTATGATTATATCTAAGTTTAGAATTTAACTAGAATATTATAGAGTTGATTATAACCCTTGTTCCATTCCATTTATATATTATTAACCCTAATATTAAAGTGAAAATAACACATATTTCATTTTAGGGTTAAAAAGTTGGTAAACCACAACACATATTTTTTTGAACATCAAACCTTAAGTCACTTAGGGTTTTCTAATTTTTATATTGTTGAACCATAAGTTTAAATTCTAAAATCATGTTTCCAATGGATAGTTATGTTAATTATTTCATGGTCTAATACCTTATAGTGGCTCTTACTTGTCATATCTCATTCTTAATTAACATATGTTGATCTATAAGGAATGTAAAACCTACATTCTTACAAGCTCCTTCGTATTTTGATGTTTAAAATAAGAGGGTTTAAAATAACAAGAAATCATTAATCCCTTTTCAGAATTCCTTTTGAAATATAATATAATCAAAATCTAAGGAATATGATTATATTGACCAATTAAATAATACACATGCTAAGATTTCAATCCTTGAGCTTCTAAAGCAATATGATGTTTACAAGGATATATTATATGAAGCATTACATTAACCACAAGTTACAAGTATTATTGAGCCTTATTTTTAGATATTATACAATATTTTAAGAATCATAATAGGCTTATCACCTTTGGTCCAATATATTTACCATCTAAAGATGTTGTTAGACCAAAATTTGCATTTGTTCATACAAGTAACAATACAAAATAAAGGAATCAAAACATTTCTCATTGATAATGGAATAAACCTAAACATTTGTATCATGCAATTCCTAAAAATCATAAGTGTTGACCAGAATCTTATTCAAAAAATAGCTATGAAAATTCACATGTTTAGAAAACCACAAAGCCCTTTGCTTGTTCAAATTATATTTAATATTTTTATGGGTCCCTATACATTACCCATTGTGTGTCATGTTATGATAAATTATTCAAAAAATAACATTATATTGGGATAATCTTATATACATAAAATGTAATCAATTCCTTCTATATTATACACATGTTTAAAATTTTAGCATCAGGGAATCCTTTCCACTTGTCTAGCAGATCCTAATCCATTAAAACATTGTGCACTAATCCAACAAGTAGACAATATTAAACAAAAATACTTTGAATATGAGCTTAAAATTGATACACTAGTAAAATAACTTAATCATGCTATATTGTTTAAGGTACCAAAAAAACAATTTACATGTTTACCTAAGTCTTGAGATTCATTTCTCCAATGATTAGTAGAGCACGAGCTTATATCTCTACCTCATCCTATTAAGGTTTATATGAGTTAACCTCTACCCAAAGAATATGATGAGAATTATTATTTTGATTATCATCAAGGACCACGGCATCCTAAAAACCATTGCTTTACCTTGAAACACAAAATCCAAGATCTTATCAATGATCAAAAGATTACATTTGAGGATATTCCAAACGAACTAGGTCCCCCATAATTCAAAAATCATCCACAATAGTTGAATTTAATAATAACCTTATACATGTGTGGTGACTATTATTACCATACCTATATTGATCTTGCATAAACAAAAACCAATTATAAATATAACATTTTTAATAGCTCAATTTTAACTTACATGACTTACAAAATAAGGTCAATTGGAAGGACTCCTTGGGAAACATAATAATACCAATTTGTGGTCCTAAAGTGATGCAAACATGGTTTTGGGTTATTCATACCACATATCCATATGCATTTACACTAGGAACACATTTGGATATACCAAATGGAAGCAAAAATTGATCCAAATTAATAAGTTATTTCCTTTCTCCATGAAGGAAATTAATATATATTCCAAATGATAACACTAGATCTTATAATAGACATGAACAACATGAGGAATAACATGGTATGTACCTTTTCAACCTATCCAATCATGATGCAAGAAATGTAAAAATATCTAACTTAAGGTTGAAAATCCTTGAATGGGGGATATACCTATGATCATCCATTAGATAGGATCATAGCTTAGTCTCTCTAAAAACTTCTAAAAAATTTAAAAAATTCAAAAGACCAATAAAATTATTGGTACTTACCTATTATATTGTATCCTTATCATCCATATGTTACTTTCATATTGATGGACCACAAACTTAGTTACTCCTACATACACATATGTGTCACACTTATACATTGGGTGTGATACAATCATACATAAATACATGATAAACTTATATTATATATTTTGGGCTTTGATTTTACTCATGTCATATGTAGATTGGGGACATTCCCTTATTTTATATTGATAAACATAGGTTATAATATTTGATGATCACTCTATTCTATCATGTTTCAACCTATATATTTACTTACACATGCATATTATCCATGATTATATCTTATATAAGTTACTTCATATGTTATGCACTTGACATACTTTTCTAACACATTGGATTCATGGGACACTATAACTTTTTTATGATGGTTGCTTATGATTTACTTTATACACTTCCTTGAGTGTCTTATCTTTCTTGTTCAAGCATTCTAATATGCTCCTTTAATTACAATCCTTGTGCCTATGTATGCTTTATTTAACATTTGAATCGTGTCATTTTTTATTGTATGGACATTTGAATATATCATTATTTCTTTCATGGACATTTGAATAGGGCATGTCCCTTATATTGTGTGGCATTTGAACATACCCCTTGTTTGTAATCTCTTTGGACCATTTATTATTGACTTTCTTTTGAGTGCTCTTATGTGTGTGATTTTTTTCTTGTTTAGATTTTATTATTATTATCTAGACATTTCCATGATATTTATCATGCATATTATTCCTAAATGTTATCACATTGGTTCTATGAACTTCAAGGATACATTTACCTAGACATGTTCCTTCTATATGCTACATGGTTAGATTTAATTTTTTTTATAGTTATATTACCATTTTGAGGTGAGTTTAATCCCATGTTTTATTTTTTATTAACCTCAAAGTGGGGTCATATTATTTAGGGAATCCTTGGGAAGCATGTTCTCCACACTTGGAACCATTATTAGATTTAGTGGGGGCATGATTAGAAGCATGTTCTCCACATTCATTCAATATTTGGTACTTATATTAGTTTTTAGATTCATGGAAGATATATTATATAGGCTTGGATTCCACACATCATAAATTTTCATAGTCATTAGTGGAATTATTGGTAATCATGTTCTCCACATTTATTTAGTATATGGTAGTTATATTAGCTCATATATTCATTGGAGGTATGATTTGGAAGCATGTTCTCCACACCTATTCAGTATTCAACATCTCTAGTTTATAGTTGGGGCATGTTTTGGAAACATGTCTTACACATTGGTACTTATATAAATTTTAATATTTATCCATATATAGTGATTTAATGCTTTGAAAGTGTGTGCTCCACACTTACACAGTTATCCAAATTAGCCAAAGCACACATTTATATGATCCAGATTCACAATTGTGGTAGAATTTTATACATTGGTAACATTGTTATATACATTTTAAACATGATACAAATATGAATTACATATTTTATGAAACATGTGCCTAATATTGTAAAATCCATATTAGTTTTAGATTCTAAAACAATTACACATATTGATACCCCATGGAATTTTATGGACCACATAAATCTAATCCATTGTAGTAGTTAGTTCACCTTTTGGTATGGTTGAGGTGATAAAATAACTTAATCTTTCCAAGTTTTTATTTTAGACTTGATCATCCATACTAAGTTATAAGTACCATTAGGTTACATGGTTGAGATAATCTCAACTACCGGGTGGCAACTCACATTTGCTCTAAAGTTGGGGGCATGTGCCTCTCTCTCTCTCTCTCTCTCTCTCTCTCTCTCTCTCTCTCTCTCTCTCTCTCTCTCTCTCTCTCTCTCTCTCTCTCTCTCTCTCTCTCTCTCTCTCTCTCTCTCTCTCTCTCTCTCTCTCTCTCTCTCTCTCTCTCTCTCTCTCTCTCTCTCTCTCTCTCTCTCTCTCTCTCACACACACACACACACACACACACACACACACACACACACAGGATATATCTAATACAAATATTTATCTATATTTATCCTAATCTTAGTTTTATATCCTTAAATGATACAAAATTTTCAAAACAACTTTCCAATAGCTAAGGTAGTTACATTGACACATAGGTGTACTCCTACAACTTGCTATTTCCTTTCAATATATTTCAAATAATTTTAATCTAGATTATATGAACTGATTTTACATTGTAACATGATCTTGGTTGTAGGTCAGTCAACAAAAAAAGTACTAAAATTCAATTCAATTAAAGACAAGGTGTGCATACACACCTAGGTACTTATTCCTTTCTTTTAAACTATAAATTGCATTATTATATTAAATGGTGGGAATGTAGATGATATTTTATGATTATATATCACCTCAATCTTGTACACTTGGAAAACTTAGACATTGGTTGTTCTTCATTATTTCTACACCTTCATTACTTTCATAAGCCTTCCATCTACTCTATCTTATGCCACTTGTCATATATCTAAGTCAAACTAGTCGTATATTGATAACACATACATTCTATCATGCTTATAATGCTTTAAATGTACTAATCTTACACCTACATAAGTTTTAAGCTTGTACCTATTTCACCTTGCCTTAAACACTAATGTCTTATTTAGATAGTAGTGTCAATGTTATTGGCATGCCCTGATACAAGTGTCGAGTGCCCTAAATCATCCAATTTTCAAATGAAACATATTCCAATGGTCAACCTCAGTGATTTAATGTGATTTATTACTCTAAATGGATTTATATAAATAATATATCTAGCCTCATTTATTCCTCACCTATAAAATACTAAGGAGACAAGGGCACATATAAGAAATCACTCTATCAATCCTTCAATTGATCAAAGCTTCCCTATTTCCATACCAATCATAGGTATAAGACATATATAGGTCTAAATTAATAAAGTAGAAAACCAAGAGCCTGATTTACCAATTTACAAGCTAGGTCATTATTTTACTTACTTTACACACATTGCATGATTCACACATTAGCCAAAACATAGGGGATAACTATATGAGTTTGAGCCCCTCCTCTAGATTATTTGTTATGAGGGTAGTTCCCTTTGATATTGAGGTCATTGGGGTCATCTCAACATCATGTTCCCACTAAACCATTTTTTCCCAAGGTCACATTAAATATGGAAAGCTAAGGTTTTACTATTTCATAAGGAATGACTATCCATGACCTAGATATAAATGTGCCAAAGTGAAGGAAAAGCAAAACCTATAATCATCTAGGTGGTTGCATCCTATTTCACTAGATATTCTATATAATACATTATCATCAGACTCAAACAGTGACATTGATATGACTATTTGGGGCAAATGCAACTATGTAGATAGGTAGAAGAACTAGATCAAAATTTTGACAACTATTCTATTATTGTCTTCCCACCTAATTTCAGCCTATTCTAGATCTAGAACTACATTAGCACCATAAAAAATAAGTAATTCTATTTTTATCATTCTATAGCTAACCTAGTTGTAATTTCCATATTTAGATTATCTTAGCATAATAGATTTACTATGTGCTTATATATGATTTTAAAATTTAATTGGCCTATTATAGATCTGGTTATCACCCTTGTGCCATTTCATTTCTATATTCTTAACCCTAAGATTAAAGTGAAAATAACACATATTTCATTTTAGGGTTAAACAACAATGACGTGACCCCCATGTGCTTACATTCCAATAGAGGTAAAAGTAAAAATATGCCATGTATTATTATTAGCAAAGAAAACTAATTATACAAAGAAAAAATATAAAACCGAATGTGACAAATCAATATAACAAAAATTATAAAGGCATATGGGAAAATTAATTCTAATTATAGTGACTAAGAGCTTTAAAGTTACAACAAGTTGACACATTTCAAACAAATCCATATGAAACCTGTGTCATAAAATCAAATTAAAATTGGAAGGATAGTTGATGTAGATTTTTATGTTGTAATTAATTCTCATTATTGATATTTTAGGCTATAGGCTTGACACTTATATGTTTCACTCCAAATCGATAGTTAAAAAAAATTGTAGGATAATAACCTAAGAATCTTGATTTAGATCTCTCCATTTTTCTTGGCCCTAATTCTCAAACTAAACATAGAGCTCAAGGATAACTACAATGGTAGTTGAATACTAGATTCCAAATCTATCATTTTTTTCTTTAGAACTAAGTAGTAATTCTAAGACACATAATTCAACTAGAATAATTTACACAATGTCTTCTCAAAGACACATAATTCAACTAGAATGCTTTTCACAATGTCATCCCTTTCTACTCTTCAATCTATAGAGAGGTTGAAGGTGCTTGAAATTAAACTGATAAAGACAACTTAACCCTCATTGATAAATAATACATTGATGACCTACTTCTATTAAAGTTGTTAGATTTTACAATGTAGCAACCAAACAATACATATTTCCCTATGTTGATATATTATTCAATTTATTTACTATGGGCATGTGCACATATGACATTTTACATAGAATAAATATTCAAGTACTAGTGACCTATAGTACTAGTATTAATATTGATAAATACTATAGATTTCCCACACAATACACACAATAAAACTAGTAGGTAGTTAATTAATGGTTCAAAAAAATGAGGTTTAGGATACTTTGATGTGCTAGGAAATGGACCTTGACAAAATTTTCAAGAGAAATAAGTTCAAGACAATCCCAATTACATAATTTAAACTAAGTGTCAGGATTGCCATAGATTTGATAAACATAATTCATGGAATTCTATCTATTTCTCATGTTGATGAATTATGGGTTCCATTATTATCCATAATCCTATATGATAAGGGTATCCTTGCATTGGGAGAAAATAATAAGCTATAGTTTTTAAATTTATAGGTCACATACAATAGGCTAGATGATAAATTTTACATGCTATAATATTTAGTGGATGTTATTTATGCCATTGTGAACTCTAATGGTGCATCTCCCTATAAGCCAAGGAGAGAAAATATAATATTTGATGACTTTGATAGCTATCACATCCATAAATTTAGGAATTCATATATAAAATGGTAGACACATTTTACCTTATGTTTTATAAATCAATTAACACTAAACTAAATCCAAGGATATCAAAATAAATAATGATATCACTTAATTATTTAGTGGACTATTGGTAATACACGTACCACATTATCATAAGGGTATAAGGGACATGAGTTTAACTTTTATATTTTAATATATTAGCCCAAGATAAATTATTAAAACAAGAGACATCATATCAACTATCTCAAAGTGTTGATGAAAATTGCAAAAAAGCGTATAAGAGACCTCTCAACATAAGCAGACAAAAATTTCAATACAAGGAAAAATTGGACAAGTCCTCTCATCACATAAGTTCTTTACATCTCAATTTTGTAAAATTAAACTATTAGGATCCTAAGGAGGTAGTTGTTTGACTTATAAATAGTTTCAAATGTAGACTTAGAACTACTTAAAACCATAATAAGTATGATCATGGTTAAATTTTTCTAAATGATGATGACACCTGGGTTTGAATTAGGATGAGCTATGCATAAATTACTATGAAAATTACGTAAAGGATTCAATATGATCCTTACATTATAAATTTGGATGTAGTTGAGATGTAATAACTTGAGAGTTAGAAGTACACATAAGATATAGATGAGAAACTAAAGATTATAATCCTTAGGATGATTCCCAAACAAATACCTATAGATAAAAAAATCTCATATGAACATAAATTACTCCCATATAACACCAAATATCATGTCTACCTTTATACTTTTAGTTGATACATCTCATCTATATTTTTATCATAAGTGATAAGTTAACCACATCTTCATCTTCATATGGATACTACAAATAGATCCTCTGTAGTCACTAAGGTTCAAAAGAACTCATCTTAGCACCTTTAAATTTCCCAAGGCCTTATTAGAGGATAGGCCAATAAAATATAAAGAGGAAACATTTAACCTTTTTTATTCAATACATAAGATGATTTTTTGAAGGAGGACTTAGAAGAGGAGCATATAGAAGAACTAGAGGATGACTTAATAGAGGAGCATCTAGAAGAACAGGAAGAAGATGAAAAAATATTAATGTATTCAAAAATATACCCATAGATAAATTTTTGGATTTATAGACCTATTATTTCTTATATTTATGATATATAACAGGGAATAATAAGTATGGAGAGCTTAGTTCCTATTTTGGATACATAGATAGTTAAGGAATACAATCTTAGTATCCTTATTGTTACTTTTGCTAACACTTTTATATTGGATTTAGATAATGCCACTATTTATATTTTAATCAATATATTCACTACACTTTATTCATCTTAGGTCCCTACTAACTCTACCATTATTTCCCCTATTGGCATTGTTACTACTTTTATTCTTATAGTTTTAGTTGACCCATCTAATTCTTTGTTTACTATTTTTATTGACACTAACATTATTTCTACTACAATCATTACAAATGGAAAAAAATTAAAAACTTTAACATATTTTTCCATTACATAACCCATTAATGATATAACTCTAGATAAAATAAATTTAAAACATCCATCAAAAACTCTATAATTTGTCTTTTTAAGCCCAGAATTTGAAGATCTAGTCTCACAATCTATTTTTTATACATATACATTTCATATTAATATATCCACCCACATAATATGATAAATTATTACAAGTAATAAAACATATTCCCCTATATTCACATTCATCAAAGGCTCCCCAAGTGTCATAAAATATATAACTAAGATTCCACCTTAGATCAAGGTTTTAGAGGAGAAGATGTTGACCCACCATTTCCTATAACTCCACTTACCACATCCACCTCTACTTCACTTTAATATATTTGACTCATGCTACTAAACTATTCCACTTCATCTCACATAATGTCATTCAATAAAACAAAATATTTTGAGGAATAAATTTTGATACCTGCATAGATGCAACAACTGTAAACACATAAATTATCTAGGTAAAATCTAGTCATCATTAAGAAGTCCAAGATTACCATAGAGTTTGATGTGGCCTCTAACAAATTAAAAATGATAAGAAATATAATATTTTCAAGTGGAGGAAGATTTATTGAATTCATAAGGTAATAATAACCCTTAAAATTTATTAAAAATAATAAGTCCCAACTAACAGAGAATGATGAGTTCAAAAAGCATCCCATCTCTATGGTCGATGATATTATTGGAGTAATTAAGAATGTATTTTATGGGATGAATCAGGTAAACAAAATATTAGAGTTAAAACATGGTATCGATAACCTTGAATATATACTACATAAATTCCATGACTCAACTCAGTATCTTTATAAGCTTGTACTTTATATACATAGAATAAAAATTGAAGCCCAACTAAAGTGGAGAAACATGGTGAGCTTTAATGAGTCCTTGAGGATTTAGGATGACAAATTGTACCATATTTATAATGTATTGAGGGGTAAAACACACCCATAAGTAAACTTACTACCATTTACATATATAAATTTATCCCAAAATTATGTAAATAAAAACTAGATGACTTGAATGATTGGCATAATCAAATGAATATGATGGCCACATAATTGTTACATCAAGAAAATAAGATAATTAAACTTATAAACTGTATGCTTACCCCTAAAAAATATACAACACATGGCTAAATAATAAACAAAGAATATTTTAAAACACAAATCTAGGATTATGTAGATAGTTTCAAAGTAAGGATTCATAGTACTTCCCATATAAATGGTCATCAAATCATTTGGTTGATCACATTTTCAAAAATTAAAGTGTAATAAGCTCAAACACTTCATGAATTTTCAAGTTTCATTAAGTGTACATAAGAAATTGTTGGATAATATCACAATTTTTTTTAGTATACTATTTATATGTAATTGGAATTCCAATGTGTACATGAATCAATCTTGGATCAAATAAGATAGATCACACCTACACTTTTGATCAGGGTACACACTTGTTAAGAAGTAACATGACCAATATGAGGATATAATAGACCCAATTAGGGGATCACTTGCATCATCTATCACAAAACATCATGTTAGGTAGGGTTCCAAAGCCTATAGTCTAACACAATTGCCAAATAACCCTAAAAGAGTCCTATGATTTATATATTCACTTATGATAATAAAAAATAAATTAAACTAATCTAATAACAAGAAAATTAAACTAATCTAGTGCTCACCAAATCTTGTGGCATAGATTAGGGGTTAGAACAAAACAAGTAAATAACAACTTAACTAAACATGTATAAGAGACATATATTCATGTCAATGTATATAAAATCCTAATATATAGGGAAGAAGAATACACATTTCATTATCTATCTACTATTATAAATGAGAAATAAAGTTAGGAATACTTACCTTTGAAGATGAACCTGTCGAGTCTCAACCTCTCCCTTGGCCAATGGTGCTTTGTAAGAGATTTTTATGGCTTATAAGGATAAAAAATATAAATTATATCTAAGATACATGACCTGCCTAATCATCCAAAATACTTCTCCATAAGACATGGTAATATCTCCAAAATAAATGAACCCTAAAGCTTTATTCCTCAAGTATAATTGTCAATAAGTAGATGTTTATTCACACTTCTTCACTTAATTTAACTATCTTATGAAATGGTAAGGAATGACCTTATATATATAGTAGTATCTTAGCCTAAAGACCTTTGGATATGTCGATTATAATAGGTCAACCAATTTGACCTAAAACATTATTGAGCTAATGTTTGAAGTTTGTACTAGGTCGGTTAGGATGCACAGCAACAAGGAAAGGCAAAGTATCCCTAGAATAAGCTAGGTTGACTAGGTTGACCTAGCTTACTGAATAGGTCAAAAGGGAAATAAGGTAAGAAATGAAGGATAAATCATGAAAAATGGTGGGAATAGATAGGAAAGAGATAAATAAGCTTAGGGTTCAAGGTTTTAGAAGGCAAGAGTGTAGGTAGAAAGTGGAAAAAGGAATAACAATCTTACAAACACCAAAGGTCTACCCATGCCTTTTCTGGTGCACCCCTTAAGGCATGCACTTAGATAGATTAAGAGTGAGTAGGTTCCTAAATACAAAGTGTCAATAATCAATAAAAGTGTGAAAATATTATGTGTATGCATATGCCCTAGCCGAATCTCATCACGTGTCATGTAAGTGCAACATAGGATGGTGCTTCAAGATAGAACATGATGACGCATAAATTTGATGCTAATTAAAGAGAATTAAGAATAAAATAAGATAAATTAAAGGATAAAATTTAAAAACCCATACCTTTAACTTACCTTAGTGCCATAGAAGAATACTATAATAAAGTGAAGGTGTCTAATGTAAAGCACACTAGGTGGACCTATAGAAGTTAGTGCAAAAATAGCCAAAAATCATTTTATTTGAAATATAGGCATATAATAGTTGAAAATAATCAATATTTCACCATGAATCTAAAACATTTTATAGTTTGAAAAATGGATGAATAGAAACAAAGATATGAGAAAAAGAAGGAATCTAAATGAAAATAAATGAAGAATTTAGGTTGCTAAAAAGTAGTTTTAAATATGAAAAAGAGAATTCATTTTTTTATTTTGAATTGTAAGAGAAGAAAAACAGAGCTTTGGAGAGAAAACAATCTAGAATGGTAAGGGAATGTCATGTTAGATGAGAGGGAGCTCTAGGAGTGAGAGTGGGTGCACTATAGGTATGCATCTAAGAATCTCAAACTAGATTTTGAAATTTGAAATGAAGTAAGTGAATTTTGATGAAATTTAATTTTAACCATTTATATATGATAATAATGAACAAAATTAGATTGTAAGGGAAGGAAATAGAATATGGGAAATGGGTTAAATGGAATTAGGGAAAAATCCCAAAAAGGCAAGTTTTTGGCAAATGCCAGGTCAACACACTAAACCTACTAGGTTGACTAAGTTGACCTAGTAGAGTAAATCAAGTTAAAATCCATGTGGTCAACCTAGAATATTTTGGAACCAAAATTCTAGTGTGGGTTATCCAATTGGTTTGTAAGGGCCAAAATGGAAACTTAGCACTAGAGAAAGGAGGATAAGAAGGAACATAATAAATGTGGAGAAAAATAAGATAAAAATAAGAAACATTTTGGTCAAACTAAGTTGACTAGGAAAATTGAGAAAGCATGAAAAAGCATGCAGAAAGCAAAAAGAGAGATAGAAAGGTTTAAAATGGATAAAGAAGGGCAAGGGGGATCAAAATAGGATAAAATAGAACAAAATGAATAAATTAGAATTGTTTATGATTAAAAATAGAATTTATAAATAATGTATTGTGATTATGTATGACATGGATGAACTAATACATCCTTCATTATTTCTTGATTGTAGAGATGATGATAGTTCTAGAGATTTCTAGATGTCTCTTGGCTACCAAACTTGTTAGAGATATTGATAGATGAAGATAGGGATAGAGTAATATCCATTTGGTGTGATTTTTTAGGTTTTACCTAAGGATGAGGAAGAGAGATGGGGGTCCTTGGTTAGGGGATCACTCCATGACATCCTAAATGAGACTCTATATCCATAAAACCCCATGACACTTAAGGATCCAAGTATACCATCTATCTTGGCTCATGCAAGCTTGTTTAGACTAGTGGGAAAGGGTACAAGGTAGATATAAATGTAGAGAGAGAGGGCATAACCACTAGTTGAGATGGGTGCAAGAGAGAGGTAGGCTTAACAATCCCTAACTAATGAGAGAGCTATACATCTGAAGATAGTGACATAGATGATATTGGCATATACAATGACGTAGACCTAGTTGACATAGGCACATGTAGTGACCTAGATTAAGTTGGTATAGGGATAGGTGTAAATATCACATTTGTAAGGATAGTTAGAGGGATTGAGATCTTGTAATACCTTGTTATAGTTTACCATTTGGAGGAGTCAAATAGAGGCCTCAGTAGGTATCATGACAAGACAATCAAATAGATAGGATAGAGCCCAACCCTAGAGCTAGAGCATTGGTTATGGTTATTTATGTTGTATCAAAATATTGAGATATATGTATGATGTATCATTTTAGATTACTAATTTGATTATGTATGTGGTAACTATGGATATAATGTTATCATTATGTTGGTCATGTATGTGGATGATTTGGATATATTTATTTCTAACACATGTATTTAGATTTGATATATATGCTATAGAAAATATATGTGATGTGGTTTATTTTATAGAATTATGAGAAACACATGCATGGTTAAAAAATAAATAGGCAAAAAGACTTGGAAAAATATAATCAATCAAAAATTCACTAAATACTAATTTAATCTAGGAAATGTGTAATAACATGAAAAATGACCAAGTATAAATAACCAAGAAATGGCAAACAAGATGGTAAAAAGGGGATCTATTTTCAAACCAAAGATGAAATATTTTTTCACCAAATTAAAATAAGTAAAATAATACTATATCACATTGGGAAGTATGAAAAACAAAGTAATAAAATGGAAGGTATATAGAAGGTCACACAAGGTAAGAAAAACAAATGAAAAGTCAATGAAAATTTGGTCTTAAATTTATCACACTAATTCAAGCTAGGAAGTATGAAATAATTTAAGGAATGGTTCAAATATTACATGCATTTAGAAAATAAGAAAATATAAGGCAAAATAAAAATGAAGTAAGCATAAAACATACTAGTTCAAGCTAGGAAGCATGTCAAATGATGTGTAACTTCATAATCAATCTAATCTTATCTCAAACTTGACAGATGTAATTTGATGGTGACTTGATTGTTGGAAAATTTTGTGAGGAGGGTTGGGTCCTATCCATGGTCTTACACTGCAACTCAACAAAAGGAACACCACATGGGGTGAAATAAGCATGAACAACCAAGTACATGGGGAGGATAAAACACTCATAAATGAAAAACCCAAAAGGATTCCAAAACAACATTGATAAGTAGAAAAATAATATTGGATTTAATGTGAAATGGATAGTATTTTTGTGAGGAATTTATAGGTCCTATATGTGGTCTTATGTTGTAACTCACAAAATAAAAACCCAAGGGGTGTGATTAGAAAGCAAGACAATATTTCTCAAGAGGAAATATGAGGAAATGGAATGAAAAAGGGAGTGTAAAAATAAAATACTTAGGCATCTTAATATAATACCTTAGGAGATAAGAGGAATACTAAGAACATGAGAAGACACTAAGTGACTAGTGGTCATCTATGTACAAAGGAAACCTATTCCCTATAGACACAAAACTTTGTATGAAAATAAGTGTGTTACTAAGATCATCTCATGAAGGTATATTGGTATAATGAAAACTAATATGGACCTACCTCCCCATGATGTTTTCCTCACTCCTCAAGACCCCTTACAGATCCATCAGTCTACTATGAAAGTTGGGTCCTTGCAAGAGAAAGTACGTAACACTAATTTTTTTTTTTGAATTCCCCTATTCCAATATACTAGCCCACTGTACGCCAAAGGAATTTGGCTCTATGTGAAGTTTAATGTGGAGTTTGATATTTAATTAGAGATAAGATATGTGCTTGAATCATGTCTTTTAGTGTGATTAGACTTTTAATATCTATATGTTTTCCCTTTTGATATCACTGACTTTTATTTAAACGATTTGGTTTTTAACTTTATTTTTTAAGGCTCTTTTTTCTAAGATTCCTCCTCCATATATATTTGGAATTACCAAGCATGATAGAGATAGTAATACATAAGAATGAGCTATAGGCTAAGGTTAAAGGAAGCTAAGTAACCAAAGACAAAATAATGACTAGGAAACTTAGGCTTGACAATTAACAAAGATGTGATCTCAAATCTCAACCATGCATATGTTTAGTTTATGGAAAAAGGAAGAAAGGAAAAGGGAGATCCAAAGGTGGAATGGTAAAAGGAAATATTAATGAGAAAGACTATTTGTTATCTAATCACATGGTAAAAGGAGACAATAAACAAAGATAATAGGGTAAATAAAACCAAGTCACCATGACAATTATTTGAAAAAATTAATGATAAGAAATTAAAAAATCATGAAGATACAAGGCAACAACAAGCTAATTATAGTGATTTTGTGAGGATCTATCAGGAGTTATCCACAGTATTACAAAACAACTCACAAAATAAATATCCAAGGGATGAAACAAAAAGAAAATGAAAATATAAAGAAATGATAAGGAAGAACAAACATATGAAAAAAAGATAGAATGTAAAATTAACAAGAAATATAGTACAAAAAATAAGATAATGATACAAGATAAGCAAGAATTTGACATAGTGTCAAATGATATAATCAATTATCAAAAAAGAAATAAAAATGGAGCACCCATATAATCTAAATATATTGAAAAAGTATCATGCATGTGCTCATAAGTACTAGTAAATATATCCACACACATTATCCAAGACATCAAATAAATCTATATTAAGCTTAATACAAACTACTAATAATGTGTCATCAATATTTTAATATACTAGGCAAATAATTATATTCTAATATCCTCAACTAAAAAGGTCTGAATACTCATTAGATCATGTTGAGGAGGGAAATCAAGCAAAGGATGATTAGAATAATGTGTGGCAATGGGATCTATAGAAGGAGGAATCACTAGTGGAGAAGGATCCATAGGTGAAGGAAGGTCCATGGGTAGAGAAAGAACCATAGGTGGAGGCATATAAGGAACCACAAAAGGTGTAACTATGGGAAAAGAAGGGGGAACCTTCTTACTAGAATGACCTATGGGATGAATAGTATATGGTCTAGGGATAGATATAAGATGATCCTTAAGATGTTACTGAAGGATACGCTAATGATTAGTATGATGTGTGCCACATTGGTGCCATAAACAATACCTCTCACTATACCTAGGTATGTATTCAAGAAAAATCTTGGGAGGAGGGATGGTAGTGTCTATGGATGGGGAAGAAGGATGAAAGGTATCAATATATTATCACAACTTATGACAATGGATAGAAGAATGAGTATTTATCCCTTGAAAGAAACATATACACTTAGGAAGAAAACTCATGGGAGAAGGTGTAATAGGTGTTGAAGAAGAGGGAGATAAATCATTTCCCCATTTGGTAGGCAAAGGATCCATCGTAGGAAAATAAATAAAACCATCAGCAAGAGGAGATGATGATGGAGAAGGAATAGAAATATTCTTAACAGGAAGAGAACTAGTGAAAGAAGTAAGAGTAAACTAACCAATAGGGGAAGAAGCAATAATAACTAGTTCTCATATAGGTTCCACTATGGGAGGATTAGGATCAATAGAATGTCTAAGAAGGGTATCACTAACCTTAGGAGTAAACCAATGATGGGAATTAGGGAACCTAATAAAATGGTAAGGGCTGATCATAACATGATTTATGAGCATAGTCTTATGGGGATCCTCATAAATTGGAGGTGTTGGTGCCATCTCTAATCTATGATAGAAAGGAAAAATATAAGAAACAAGAACTACAAAAGGAGAGGATGCATGAAAAAACTCAAGTAAAGAAGAATGATAACACACAATCTTGACATCATAATCTTGTACAAGATCACATAATAAAGGATCATCTAAGGGATATCCATCATCATAATCAGGTGAATGAAGATTGATGACACAAGTTAGAATAGTTTTATCATCAAAATAAGCATGGTGAATAGAATGATGAGTCATGGATAAGACTATAAGAATGTCATCGTAAGGAGGTTTGTGAGAATAAGGTTGTAAGGAAGTAGGAATTTGTGAGATGAGATGAGGCATGAGATCAAAATTTTTGATTTTGAGATTAATCTCATCAGGGTCATCATCATTAAAGTCTAAAAGGTTGGGAGGAATATTACCAATGAACTCAAGATGCCCAATTTATCTTTTGGTTGAGTTGATAGGAAAATTTAGATGTTGTGACTCATAAAATGGAATGCTAGGTAAAAGTTCAAGAGTAGGAATGTTAAATATACCATGATCTTACAATTATTCAAAATTCCATGGGTTATTATGTCCTTGAATTCTATAAATGGATCCATTATGAGTGAGTTTGAAGTATTGGCAGGTATAAAGAAGCGATAAATCACATACAATGAGTCCATGGCCTACCAATAAATATGTTATAAGAAAGAGGAAAGTTCAATATCATCATATTCACATGAAAGGTGATAGGTGGATAATAATAGGAATCCACACACACCCAAGGGGAGGTATTTTCCTTTTATCATATCCTTGGTAGGTGATACGTGTATACTTAATATTGCATTTGAAATATCTAAGGGTTTTAATGAAATCAAGAGAAGCAACACAAGTGCCTTAACCCTCATCAATAAAAGCATGTTTAGCTTAGATATCACTAATTTGGATGATAATAAATAGGGGAGGATCATTTTCATGAAGAAGAATCTTTTCAAAAATCATAGATAAAATGTGAAATTTTAATAAAAGAGAAGTTTTGATATTTTCATCAACATTGATGGACATCTCTTCACATTTTTACAAGATACTATCCTTAGAACCAAATAAGGCTACCTCTCATCTTGCTAAAGGAGGATGACATACATTCATATCAAATAATAGTTTCATAAGATAATTTTGATGAATGGGAGATGTCCTCATGAGTTCAATAAATGGAATTTGAGAAGGGAGATTAGTGATCTATGTAATGGAATACCACTCATCATAACCAATGAGAATATTTTTAGATATAGGCACGTAATGGTTAAGGAAGTCTTCAGAGGAAGGAGCCAAAGAGCATTTAAATATTTGTTGATAATAATGAGAAGGTTTAGAATAAGGTTGTAAATCATGTTGAGATGGTGAAATAATAGGTTTAGCTTAATCGTGAGGAGTATAAGAGGTGTTAATACAAGGTTGATTAACATTGGAAGGAGAAGATGATGGAAGAATGGTAGAAATAGGATGGGATGTGTTATTTAAAGGATAATCATAAGTTGGATATTCATCAAAGGTTATAATATCTTCTTGCCCCAACTCATTTAAATGAGTTGGATAAGTATCTTGGATAACACAATATGCTTGAGAAGGAGGTGATGTGTATATAGGTTGAGAATCAATGAAAGCCACCACTCTTCACATATTAGTCATGATAACCACTTTTTCTCTAAACATTGGTTCTATAAGACTTTATATGTTATTGTTGGAAGAGATGGGCTTGCCTTGGTTTTCTTGAATTGGTTGATGATTAGGTGAAGGATCCTTATAAATATTTAAATGAGCATTTACTTGATTTAAGGTTTGAGCTTTATCATGAGTTTTGTATTCATTAAAAGAATGATCATAAGCCTATTGAAATTGGCACATGATAGAATCATAGTCAAAATTAGATCCACTAAGAAATTCCATAGATAAATTATGAAGTTATCTACAGGTTTCATAAGAATGACCCCAACTAGGATGAAACTAACAAAACTTATTAGGATCATACCAGGTTTTCATAGGATGAGTAGGGGCAATCTCATGAGGAAGAGGCCTAGGTAGATGTTTAATAAGTTTAGATAAATAAAGAGGTTTATGAACATTGATGTTATTTTTTGAGAAATGAGGACTAGTAAATTGTTGAGAAGAGGAAGCTGGTTCTGAAGAAGGGGTAGGAACAATAACTTGAACTTGGTGAATGGTATCATATGAATCAAAAACACCATCACTGGTAACATTGTGGTTTTTTTTTAAAGTAATATATGAGAACTCATGGAGGTTTGGGGTGGTTCAAATTGATGCATAAGGAAGTCTTGTCATTTAGCTTGATCAATAGCTTCTTCCAAATTGCATGGAGAAAGGGTATGGACTCGATATTGTAATTTAGGATAAAGAGCATTTGTAAAGAGATGAAAAAGATTATCATTGGCCATGTTGTGTTCACATTTATTTGATAAAGTCTTCCATCATTTAACAAATTCTTCGGTGGTTTCATTTTTACTTTACTTACCATTGATGAAATGGACAAAAGTGTTTTTAGGAAGATCACTAGTTTGGAATTCTTGAACTAAAACATTCACTAAATCCTCAAAACTAGTAATGGAATGAGGTCTAAGTTGATTGTACAAATCCAAGGAATCACCTATGAGGGTTTTAGAAATGATATTGGTAGTGGAAAAGGTGTTTAATTTAACCCAATCCTTATAAATATTACCAAATCTTTTAAGATGAAGAGAAGGATCAATATATCCAATATAAGAGATTGTAGGTGTTATATCTCCTATATCAATGTTAGCAATTTGAGTAGTGAGAGGTTCATTTTGTAAATGCTTGAAAGTTTTATTGGTTAAATGAGGTTGAGAAATAATATTGCCTTGAGAATCTTGAAGAGGAGGAGGTGGAACACTTTGGTTATATGTGCCCCAAGCCATTGGTTGCAGTTGTATTTGAAGATGAAGAAGGTGATTTTGCATTCTCATCATTTCATTTGTGTTATGGGCTTAGAAAGAAATCATTTTATTGAGAGTTTTAAATAGAAGTTTGTGAGTTTGACTAACATTATTAAAAGAGTTGGTGTTACTATTAGTGGTTTGGGTACCATTATTGGTATTGTTGAGAGCTTGAGATGAATGATGAAAATGAGAGGAACTAGTGGCAAAGGTTTTTTGTGTAGGAAAATATGGATTAGTGAATGGAAGAGAGGAAGAATTACTAGAAGCATGAGTGCCTTGGGTAGTGAATAATTAAATAGTGGAAGGATTAAGGATAGTGGATCTTAAGAGAGATCCACTAGATGTAGAACCGGCCATGGTAGTTGAGATACTAGGCATGGAAGTAAAAGAAAGGAAAGAAGAATAAGTAGCATGAGAAGAGGTCATGATGAAAGGGAGATATTGTGAAGAAAAGAAATCATTACTACAAAATCCATTTAATAATGTAGAATGTGGTGAATGAGGTTCATTATCTTAACCACTAATCATGAGATTGTAAATGGTAGATGGATCTTTCCCTTTATGTGAGGAAATTGGTTAATAAAGAAAAGCATTTCTAGACTATACTCTAACTTAGGTTGGTTTTATAAGAGAAAAGAAGGATTATGATGTAAATAAGTATCATGAGGGAACCCATGGTCTATTATGTGAGTTACAATATGGACATTACTAGCATTTGCAAAAAGAACTCTACTTTGTCTATGGGAAACCCTATGAAGATTGGTGAATTCCATCATGCCTATTGTTTGAGATTCAATGTTGTCACCCAATATGAAATCCATGATGAAAGAGGAAGGAAAGTAAGATGAGAAAATAAAGGATTCATAAAGTGACTAAAATAAAGCTAGGTTAACCCAATTGAACTAGTGAAAAATAGGGATAATAAAGCTAGATAGGGTCCATAGAAATGACCCAGTATAGAGAATAGAAGTTAATAAAAAAGGAAAAAACACCTAAAAACTATGTTTGGTCAACTTGGTCAACCTATTGTAGAGCACAAGAGATATAGAAATTGTTAGGTCAACAAGTCAACGTAGTGTAGCTGATAGAGGTAGAAAGCAAGGCTTAGGATAGTGCAGAGTTGAGTTGCTTGATGTAGCACAATAGATAGGAAAAGAGAAAGGATTGCTAAAATGATGAAAAATGAAATGAGATATTCCTATAGAAAGTATAGAAAAGTAGATACTAAAATGAAATACATAGTCAATTAAATTGATGCTAGCCAACCCAATTTGTACACATACACATATTGTAATTTTGAAAGAAAAGTATAGAGTAGAGTAAAAATAGAGAAATTGAAATTGAAATTAGTGTTTTAGAGATGAAAATAGAATAGATAACTGACCTATAACCTTAGAGAGAACTAGCCCAATCTATAGAATTGGGTTGAGCTAGTTGACCAAGTGAGATAGAAACCTACTATAAAAGTTGAAAAAGTGTGCTAAGTTGACTTGGTTGACCTAGTAGACTGAACTAGATGTCTTAAAATGTGCTAAGTTGAGTTGGTTGACTTAGTTGACTAGATTACAAATCTGGAAGTTTAGAATTTGGAACTTGCACTATGAATCCTGAATAGGAACCTACTACAAAGTGGCTAAAAATGTGCTAGGTTGACCTAGTTGACCTAATAACCTAAAAAGAAAGTTTGAAAAATGCTAGAAACATGTGGTGGGTCAAACTAGTTGATTTATTTGACTATTCCTATACACAAATAAAAATATCTAGGTTAACAAAATCAAGCCAGCAAGTTAAAATATATGATAAAAGAGGTAACAAAAGTAATGAAAAAAGTGAAAAAAACTATGTAAGGGTTTGTTTCATGTTAGGTTCACCAGAATATATGTAATTAGAATTACATAGTGTACATGAATCAATCTTGGATCAGATAAGATAGATCACACTTGCACTTTTGATTAGGGAACACACTTGTTAAGTGGGAGCATAACCAATATGAGGATTTGCTAGACCCAATTAGGGGATCACTTGTAACATTTGTCACAAAACATCATGCTAGGTAGGGTTCTAAAGCCTAAAGTCTAACACAATTTCACAACCCTAAAATATTTTTATGGTTTCTATATTCACTTATGATAATAAATAAGAAAGTAAACTAATCTAGTGCTCACCAAAGCTTGTGATACAAAGTAGGGGTTAGAACAAAACAAATAAATAATAACTGAACTAAACATGTATAGGAGACATATACTCATGTCAATGTATATTGAATTTTAAAACATTTGAGAGAATAATACATACTTCATTGTCTATCTACTCTTATAAAGGAGAAATAAAGTTAGGAATACTTACCTTTGAAGATGAACTTATTAGGTCTCAACCTCTCCCTTGGCCAATGGTCGTTTGTAAAAGATTGTTGTGAATTGTAAGGACAACTAATATAAATTAGATCTATGGTACATGACCTACCTAAGCATCCAAAAGACTTCTCCACAAGACAAGATTGGATCTCTAAAAGAAAGTATTGAACACTAAATCTTTATTCCTCAGGTAGAATGGTCAATAAGTAGATTTTCATTCTCACTTCTTCACTTAATTAAACTCTCTTATGAAATGGTAAGGAATGACCTTGTATATATATTAGTATCTCACCCTAAAGACTTTTAGACATGTCAGTTATGCTAGGTTGACCAAGTTGACCTAGAAATTTATCGAGCTAATGCCTAAAGTTTGTGTTAGGTTGGTTAGGATGCAAAGCAACAAGGAAAGGAAAAGTATCCCTAGAATAAGCTAGGTTGACCAAGTTGACCTAGCTTACTAAACATGTCAAAAGGGAAACAAGGTAAGAAACGAGAGATAGAATATGACAAATGGTGGGAATAGATAGGAAAGAGAGAAATAAGATTAGGTTTCAAGGTTTTAAGAGGTAAGAGTGTAGATAGCAAGTGGAAAAAGGAAAAAAAATCTTAAAAAACACCAAAGGTCTACCCACCCCTTTCCCAATGCACCCCTTAAGGCATGCACTTAGAGATATTGAGACTCGGTAGGATCCTACAAGATACGATGTGTCAATAATCAATAGAAGTGTGAAAATATTATGTGTAAACACTATTATTAATTTTGGTGTCATAGTCTCACATTTCATGGCATGATGAAAAACATATAAAATAAATAAACAACAAAAAATGTAGATGGTTTCATAGGCATGGTCTTCATTGTCATTAGTTCAACCATTAACAACTACATCTTCTTCATTAGAATACATATTGGTTTTCACTTTAGTGGGGGTTGTATTCTATCAATATGGATTTGATTCAGCTTATTTAAATGCACCATCAAGCCCCACTTGGGTAGAAAAAATAGTTACATCCTATCTTATAGCAAGTGTTCCTTTAATTGTAATTTTCACTGCATCATGAACCCCTAATTTAAGTCCAACTTGTCAAACATTTTTAGTAGGAGTTATGACTAGTTTAAGTCCTATTACCACCAACACTTCTAATTATGCACCATTAAGTATTTTCTAGTCTAATTTTTTAAATAAATTTATACTTTTATTATTTATCAAGGAATTCTATTGTATATGTAATGAAAAAAATTAATAACTATTTTATTTATTAATTTGTAAGACATGAAATGAAGATTTGAAGATGAGGTTGTTATATATATATATATATATATATATATATATATATATATATCAAAATACTTATTCATTTTAAAGAGAGAATAAATTTTTGTGACAATTTAATAATTTTGTAATGATTTGTTCTTTCTTCAAAATTTATATGTATTATTCGAATAATTTACATTAAGTTGATAACATTGTATGAAGTTGTGTATGTGTCTTTTTGGATTGAATTTAATGAACTATATGTTAGTATTACCAGTCCTTTGATTACATATCATACTTTCATATTTTTAATAACATGATTATGACTCTAAATTTGGTATCGACATTATCTTTGATTATGATTATTGAGTTATGTTGTTAATTATTACTAGAGGTACAATCATTGAGGGTTGTGAATTAGTGAACCTAAATAATCCAGCATCAATTTAAATCCTTTCAAAATCTTAATTAATTACCACAAGAATTGCATGAAGCATACATGTCATTCATAACAAAGAATAACAAAGACAATGCAAGATTAGGTAGATAACACATAACATAAGTGGAAAACCCTCTTAGGGGAAAATACCCACTAGAACCTATAAATAGACTACTAAATTATAAAAAAAAGAACCAATTTATACTAGATACAATTGATCAAGGAACTATAATCCCTTATTTAGTGAGACTACAATCCCATAAGGTACTACAACACCTATTTAGCTTAACAACCACAACAACTAGACTTTTAGCAAGTTTCACCTTGTAAGGAGGATACAACCTCTTAGATGTTGAGAAAACACAAAAACACCTATGAACATAACATATCCTAAATATTTATATTCTACCAATCTAATTGAGATACAGATTATATTAGCTCTCTTCAACTCTGCACACTCAATGCATCCAAAGCCACCTTTTGGAATGTTCTTCACTCCTCAGTAAAAACTTTGTTACCACATAAATAACATGACCAAAGGGTCATATACATAGTCCTTAATATTCTCTTTTCATCAACTCATCTACTGGTCACTTTCCCTCTCCTTCACCCCATAATTCTCACATGCACACTCATATTTATCGTCTAGAAACCATCTCCTTTGGTTTCATTATATATAGAGCCTTCATGAATATCAACATCTTGATTGGCCATTATACATGCCTTAACCATTAATGCTTATAACATAAAAATCCATAACTCAATACCATCTTCAAAAGGTCAGCTTTAGCATCCATGGGTCACCCTTAAGTAGCTACACCTTTCAAGTGGGTCCTTGTAGACATTATATGTCTCATAAAGACATATTCACCCATTTAACACTTCATCAAGCAAAAACAAGAACATAGTACCAATTTAAAATGCATATATCCATTCCTAATGACATCTTTGACATTCTCAAATTCTTATAGTCATCATTATACTCTTCTATGTAAGTTTGATCAACTCAAACAATAGCCTTGTTTATAAGGACACCATGAAAAAATACACATTCAACTAATTAAGATTTTTTCATAATTAATATCAATTTTTCAAGCTTCTAAATACCACAAATATCATATATAAGGAGTATAAAACACTTTAAAATAGATAATTAATCATAATACATCCAAAAATTAACAAGACAATCTCGAACAAACTTCTCAAGTCATTTATAGAACACAATCAACTTTGGATCTCAATATCTTTGTATTTACATAAATTAACACCTCTTAGTAACATTCCCTAGATGAATAATGAAATATTATTAAACTTTTATTTTTAATTCATCTTTAAATTCATCAAGAATCAAAAGTTATGGCACAAACATTGAGGACTAGTTTTTCATTCATTAATTTTCAAATGCCAATGGTCATAGTTAAACCTCAGACATTATGATATCATCTTATGTCCTCAGTACTTAGATTAATCATGAAACATTTATATTATTGTAAGGATATTTAAATTTTCCTTTTTAAACCTTTATCACTTTGACCTCTTGACTTTAATAAGCACTATTGATCTTGATTAGTATGAACACCTACTCACCATTGATCTTCTAAAGAAGCTTGGTCGTTACCTCTACTCAATGTTAAACATTGAACACTTATCCTCATCTCACTACTTTCTGACACCTTATAAAAAACACATTATTTTCATCTTTATATAGGGACACTAGTCTTTACCTATTTTATGCATCGAACACTTTGACCTATTTGAATTACTACGCACTATAAATCTAGATGTACAAACTCCTATGAACTATTAGATCTCCATCTGGTCCTGAACTTTAACATCATGAAAAAAAGACTACGTATGGGGACCATTCCAATCTTCTTATAAGGCCAAATTTTCATAGATATATATTCTACCTTGCTCACTTGCATGTTCTAAAATTTGGACCATTAAAACTAGGCAAAATAATGAACAAATCCATATGACCATTTCCTCCTAAAACATTCATGCATGTGAGATATGCCATCACTAAAATACTTACTCAAATATTTCTTGTACTTATAAAAATATCATATTTGAGCTTATATTCATTTCATTCCATTTATATTTGATGTGATGAAATGTGGACCATTAGATCTTCTTTATAAATTTGGTTAAGTGTTGAATCTTAGAGTAATTTTTTCTAAGGTACCAACTTTGCACCAACATGTCTTTTGCTGCACTAAATCACATTATCTAAAATTTGGATCATATGATATATTCACATAGGATAATATAACCATATATAAATATTCTCCTAGAACCCTCACATGCATGATATATTATGACATAAAAATTCCTCCTCATATTTATCTATCACAGAGCCAATTATGCCTAGATGAACATAATGAAGAACCAAATTAATTACACTCATGCACACAAGAAATTCAATCATCCTTGACCTTTGATATGAACATTTTTACATATTCAAATCACCATACTCATCCCTAAACACTTTTAACCATGTAAAAAACTAAATATCAATGAAGCCTCCTTCAATCATACTAAGACAAGCACATTGCACACTTTGTCATTGTCACTTAGACTATCAAATAACATCATCCACTCACTTGGACACATACATGACATCATTTTAAACTATCCAAAAATCTTCCCCTTTGTCATTGATGTCAAAAACCATCATATAGCAATATACAACTCACCTTCCTTCTCACTCTTTAAGCACTCCACAATAGGAAATTTTCTCCCTTTTGACACAATGACAAAGTGGGCATCAACTGATCCTAAGGAAATACAAATATATATATATATATATATATATATATATATATATATATATATATATATATATTACCAACTCTGAAATATGATACAAACTACTCCTTACCTTGATCCTACCTCTTCTTTCCTTGGCAACATCCTCTTGCCACACGCCAACACTCTTTAGCCAAGCACTGCAACCAATGAAGAAATAACACACAAAACACTAAAATGTGATGGAACTCACCAGGAAACATCTAAGAGGGACTCCCTCTAATATATTTGAGCCATTTTACCTTTTGATCATCTTCAAATCTCCACACACCATGAAAAGTCATCAAATAGGCTTACTAGCCTTCTATCTTAATCCACTTCAAGGATCATCAATAAAACTTCATGCCACTCACCAAATAGGAGCAATTTTATTAAACACCTAAGAAAACAACTTGAAACACATATACCTTTGTATTTTGGAGAAACTGAGCAAAAATCACTCTTCTTCACATAAGGCTTGTCTAGTCTCCTTGTAACCCTACTTAGAAATTATAGAGCCCATGAATTTATATAGACATAACTTCAAGACATGAAACTTCATATTTTTATGAATCTCATATGCCCCCTCAATTACTATAGAATCTTGATTAAACTCATTTTTACTCAATGGTCTTTGCTTGTAGAATCTAGTGACCAATCTTTTCACAGTTGTAGCAATGCATTCTTTTTAAAGTGGATTCAACTTACCTTACCTTATTTGGACACTGCTTAGCAAAGTGTCCCTCTTCAAGACACTTGAAGCACTTAACTTTTTTCACACCTTTTGATTGATGACCCCCATAATAGTTCCATGTAACCTCATTTCTATCAAGTCTTTTGCATTCTCTAGATCTATTCCCAAACTAATTACATGTGTAATAGTAATCATTGAAACTTGCATACCTCATGGAATTTGGTTATCTAATTTTATTTGTCTTCAATCTGCCAACACCTTCCTTCTTTGTCTAATAGTTTATCTTCAAATTTAGATTTTTCTTCTTCACATTAGTATTCATCTTGTCTTGAGTTGCATTCTCTAG